>CAUYWW010000231.1:1611870-1993870 GCA_963576845.1 Megachile leachella | reverse complement strand
TATCAATATAACATGCACTATTACCCATATAATGCAGTTATTATCGACAGAAGTATAATAAATATACTTATTACTTTTATTATTATCAGTATAACATGCACTATTAGCCATATTTTACTTTTATTATCGCTAGAACTATAATAATTATACTTATTACTCCCGATATTATCAATATAACATGCATTATTACGCATATAATGCAGTTATTATCGCTAGAACTGCAATAATTATACTTATTACTTATATTATTATCAATATAACATGCATTATTATCCATATAATGCAGTTATTATCGACAGAAGTATAATAAAATATACTTATTACTTTTATTATTATCAATATAACATGCATTATTACCCATATAATGCAGTTATTATCGCTGGAACTGTAATAATTATACTTATTACTTATATTATTAGCAATATAACGTGCATTGTTACCCATATTATGCAGTTATTATCGCTAGAATTGTAATAATTATACTTATTACTTATATTATTATCAATACAACATGCATTATTACCCATATAATGCAGTTATTATCGCTAGAACTGTAATAATTATACTTATTACTTATATTATTATCAATATAACATGCATTCTTACCCATATAATGCAGTTATTATCGCTAGAACTATAATAATTATACTTATTATTCCGAATATTACCAATATAACATGCATTATTACCCATATAAAGCAGTTATTATCGCTAGAGCTATAATAAATATACTTAGTACTTTTATTATCATCAATATAACATGCATTATTACCCATACAATACAGTTATTATCGCTAGAACTGTAATAATTATACTTATTACTTATATTATTATCAATATAACATGCATTATTACCCATATTATGCAGTTATTATAGCTAGAACTATAATAAATATACGTATTGCTTTTATTATCATCAATATAACATGCATTATTACCCATATTATGCAGTTATTATCGATAGAACTGTAATAAATATACTTATTACTTTTATTATTATCAATATAACATGCACTATTAGTCATATTTTACTATTATTATCGCTAGAACTATAATAATTATACTTATTATTCCGAATATTACCAATATAACATGCATTATTACCCATATAATGCAGTTATTATCGCTAGAGCTATAATAAATATACTTAGTACTTTTATTATCATCAATATAACATGCATTATTACACATATTATGAAGTTATTATCGATAGAACTATAATAAATATACTTACTACTTTTATTATTATCAATATAACATGCACTATTGGCCACATTTTACTATTATTATCGCTAGAACTATAATAATTATACTTATTACTCCCGATATTATCAATATAACATGCATTCTTACCCATATAATGCAGTTATTATCGCTAGAACTGTAACAATTATACTTATTACTTATATTATTAGCAATATAACGTGCATTATTACCCATATTATGCAGTTATTATGGCTACAACTGTAATAATTATACTTACTACTTATATTATTATCAATATAACATGCACTATTACCCATATAATGCAGTTATTATCGACAGAAGTATAATAAATATACTTATTACTTTTATTATTATCAGTATAACATGCACTATTAGCCATATTTTACTTTTATTATCGCTAGAACTATAATAATTATACTTATTACTCCCGATATTATCATATATAACATGCATTATTACGCATATAATGCAGTTATTATCGCTAGAACTGTAACAATTATACTTATTACTTATATTATTAGCAATATAACGTGCATTATTACCCATATTATGCAGTTATTATGGCTAGAACTGTAATAATTATACTTATTACTTATATTATTATCAATATAACATGCACTATTACCCATATAATGCAGTTATTATCGGCAGAAGTATAATAAATATACTTATTACTTTTATTATTATCAGTATAACATGCACTATTAGCCATATTTTACTTTTATTATCGCTAGAACTATAATAATTATACTTATTACTCCCGATATTATCAATATAACATGCATTATTACGCATATAATGCAGTTATTATCGCCAGAACTGTAATAATTATACTTATTACTTATATTATTCTCAATATAACATGCATTATTACCCATATTATGCAGTTATTATCGCTAGAACTATAATAAATATACGTATTACTTTCATTATCATCAATATAACATGCATTATTACCCATATAATGCAGGTATTATCGTTAGAACTGTAATAATTATACTTATTACTTATATTATTATCAATATAACATGCATTATTACCCATATTATGCAGTTATTATCTCTAGAACCATAATAAATATACTTATTACTCCCAATATTATCAATATAACATGCATTTTTACCCATATAATGCAGTTATTATCGCTAGAACTGTAATAATTATACTTATTACTTATATTGTTAGCAATATAACGTGCATTATTACCCATATAATGCAGTTATTATCGCTAGAACTGTAATAATTATACTTATTACTTATATTATTAGCAATATAACGTGCATTATTACCCATATTATGCAGTTATTATAGCTAGAACTGTAATAATTATACTTATTACTTATATTATTATCAATATAACATGCACTATTACCCATATAATGCAGTTATTATCGACAGAAGTATAATAAATATACTTATTACTTTTATTATTATCAGTATAACATGCACTATTAGCCATATTTTACTTTTATTATCGCTAGAACTATAATAATTATACTTATTACTCCCGATATTATCAATATAACATGCATTATTACGCATATAATGCAGTTATTATCGCTAGAACTGCAATAATTATACTTATTACTTATATTATTATCAATATAACATGCATTATTATCCATATAATGCAGTTATTATCGACAGAAGTATAATAAATATACTTATTACTTTTATTATTATCAATATAACATGCATTATTACCCATATAATGCAGTTATTATCGCTGGAACTGTAATAATTATACTTATTACTTATATTATTAGCAATATAACGTGCATTGTTACCCATATTATGCAGTTATTATCGCTAGAATTGTAATAATTATACTTATTACTTATATTATTATCAATACAACATGCATTATTACCCATATAATGCAGTTATTATCGCTAGAACTGTAATAATTATACTTATTACTTATATTATTATCAATATAACATGCATTCTTACCCATATAATGCAGTTATTATCGCTAGAACTGTAATAATTATACTTATTACTTATATTATTAGCAATATAACGTGCATTATTACCCATATTATGCAGTTATTATAGCTAGAACTGTAATAATTATACCTATTACTTATATTATTATCAATATAACATGCACTATTACCCATATAATGCAGTTATTATCGACAGAAGTATAATAAATATACTTATTACTTTTATTATTATCAGTATAACATGCACTATTAGCCATTTTTTACTTTTATTATCGCTAGAACTATAATAATTATACTTATTACTCCCGATATTATCAATATAACATGCATTATTACGCATATAATGCAGTTATTATCGCTAGAACTGCAATAATTATACTTATTACTTATATTATTATCAATATAACATGCATTATTATCCATATAATGCAGTTATTATCGACAGAAGTATAATAAATATACTTATTACTTTTATTATTATCAATATAACATGCATTATTACCCATATAATGCAGTTATTATCGCTGGAACTGTAATAATTATACTTATGACTTATATTATTAGCAATATAACGTGCATTGTTACCCATATTATGCAGTTATTATCGCTAGAATTGTAATAATTATACTTATTACTTATATTATTATCAATACAACATGCATTATTACCCATATAATGCAGTTATTATCGCTAGAACTGTAATAATTATACTTATTACTTATATTATTATCAATATAACATGCATTCTTACCCATATAATGCAGTTATTATCGCTAGAACTGTAATAATTATACTTATTACTTATATTATTATCAATATAACATGCATTATTACCCATATAATGCAGTTATTATCGACAGTAGTATAATTAATATACTTAGTACTTTTATTATCATCAATATAACATGCATTATTACCCATACAATACAGTTATTATCGCTAGAACTGTAATAATTATACTTATTACTTATATTATTATCAATATAACATGCATTATTACCCATATTATGCAGTTATTATAGCTAGAACTATAATAAATATACGTATTGCTTTTATTATCATCAATATAACATGCATTATTACCCATATTATGCAGTTATTATCGATAGAACTGTAATAAATATACTTATTACTTTTATTATTATCAATATAACATGCACTATTAGTCATATTTTACTATTATTATCGCTAGAACTATAATAATTATACTTATTATTCCGAATATTACCAATATAACATGCATTATTACCCATATAATGCAGTTATTATCGCTAGAGCTATAATATATATACTTAGTACTTTTATTATCATCAATATAACATGCATTATTACACATATTATGAAGTTATTATCGATAGAACTATAATAAATATACTTACTACTTTTATTATTATCAATATAACATGCACTATTAGCCACATTTTACTATTATTATCGCTAGAACTATAATAATTATACTTATTACTCCCGATATTATCAATATAACATGCATTCTTACCCATATAATGCAGTTATTATCGCTAGAACTGTAACAATTATACTTATTACTTATATTATTAGCAATATAACGTGCATTATTACCCATATTATGCAGTTATTATGGCTACAACTGTAATAATTATACTTACTACTTATATTATTATCAATATAACATGCACTATTACCCATATAATGCAGTTATTATCGACAGAAGTATAATAAATATACTTATTACTTTTATTATTATCAGTATAACATGCACTATTAGCCATATTTTACTTTTATTATCGCTAGAACTATAATAATTATACTTATTACTCCCGATATTATCAATATAACATGCATTATTACGCATATAATGCAGTTATTATCGCTAGAACTGCAATAATTATACTTATTACTTATATTATTATCAATATAACATGCATTATTATCCATGTAATGCAGTTATTATCGACAGAAGTATAATAAATATACTTATTACTTTTATTATTATCAATATAACATGCATTATTACCCATATAATGCGGTTATTATCGCTAGAACTGTAATAATTATACTTATTACTTATATTATTAGCAATATAACGTGCATTGTTACCCATATAATGCAGTTATTATCGCTAGAACTGTAATAATTATACTTATTACTTATATTATTATCAATATAACATGCATTATTACCCATATTATGCAGTTATTATCGCTAGAACTATAATAAATATACGTATTACTTTTATTATCATCAACATAACATGCATTATTACCCATATTATGCAGTTATTATCGATAGAACTGTAATAAATATACTTACCACTTTTACTATTAAAAATATGACATGCACTATTAGCCATATTTTACTATTACTATCGCTAGAACTATAATAATTATACTAATTACTCCCGATATTATCAATATAACATGCCTTATTAGGCATATAATGCAGTTATTATCGCTAGAACTGTAATAAATATACTTACTACTTTCATTGTCATCAATATAACATGCATTATTACCCATATTATGCAGTTATTATCGATAGAACTGTAATAAATATACTTATTACTTTTACTATTATCAATATATCATGCACTATTAGCCATATTTTACTATTATTATCGCTAGAACTGTAATAATTATACTTATTACTTATATTGTTAGCAATATATAGTGCATTATTACCCATATAATGAAGTTATTGTCGCTAGAACTGTAATAATTATACTTATTACTTATATTATTATCAATATAACATGCATTATTACCTATATTATGCAGTTATTATCGCTAGAACTATAATAAATATACGTATTACTTTTATTATCATCAATATAGCATGCATTATTACCCATATTATGCAGTTATTATCGATAGGACTGTAATAAATATACTTATTACTTTTACTATTATCAATATATCATGCACTATTAGCCATATTTTACTATTATTATCGCTAGAACTGTAATAATTATACTTATTACTTATATTATTCTCAATATAACATGCATTACTACCCATATAATGGAGGTATTATCGCTAGAACTGTAATAATTATACTTATTACTTATATTATTATCAATAAAACATGCATTATTACCCATATAATGCAGTTATTATCGCTAGAACTGTAATAATTGTACTCATTACTAATATTATTAGCAATATAACGTGCATTATTACCCATATTATGCAGTTATTATCGCTAGAACTGTAATAATTGTACTTATTACTTATATCATTATCAATATAACATGCATTATTACCCATATAATGGAGGTATTATCGCAAGAACTGTAATAATTATACTTATTACTTATACTATTAGCAATATAACGTGCATTATTACCCATATAATGCAGTTATTATCGCCAGAACTGTAATAATTATACTTATTACTTATATTATTCTCAATATAACATGCATTATTACCCATATTATGCAGTTATTATCGCTAGAACTATAATAAATATACGTATTACTTTCATTATCATCAATATAACATGCATTATTACCCATATAATGCAGGTATTATCGTTAGAACTGTAATAATTATACTTATTACTTATATTATTATCAATATAACATGCATTATTACCCATATTATGCAGTTATTATCTCTAGAACCATAATAAATATACTTATTACTCCCAATATTATCAATATAACATGCATTTTTACCCATATAATGCAGTTATTATCGCTAGAACTGTAATAATTATACTTATTACTTATATTGTTAGCAATATAACGTGCATTATTACCCATATAATGCAGTTATTATCGCTAGAACTGTAATAATTATACTTATTACTTATATTATTATCAATATAACATGCATTATTACCCATATAATGCAGTTATTATCGCTAGAACTGTAATAATTATACTTATTACTTATGTTATTATCAACATAACATGCATTATTACCCATATAATGCAGTTATTATCGCTAGAACTGTAATAATTGTACTCATTACTTATATTATTAGCAATATAACGTGCATTATTACCCATATTATGCAGTTATTATCGGTAGAACTGTAATAATTATACTTATTACTTATATCATTATCAATATAACATGCATTATTACCCATATAATGGAGGTATTATCGCTAGAACTGTTATAATTATACTTATTACTTATACTATTAGCAATATAACGTGCATTATTACCCATATAATGCAGTTATTATCGCCAGAACTGTAATAATTATACTTATTACTTATATTATTCTCAATATAACATGCATTATTACCCATATTATGCAGTTATTATCGCTAGAACTATAATAAATATACTTATTAGTCCCAATATTATCAATATAACATGCATTATTTCCCATATAATGCAGTTATTATCGCAAGAACTATAATAAATATACGTATTACTTTCATTATCATCAATATAACATGCATTATTACCCATATAATGGAGGTATTATTGCTAGAACTGTAATAATTATACTTATTACTTATATTATTATAAATATAACATGCATTATTACCCATATTATGCAGTTATTATCGCTAGAACTATAATAAATACACTTATTACTCCCAATATTATCAATGTAACATGCATTATTACCCATATAATGCAGTTATTATCGCTAGAACTGTAATAATTATACTTATTACTTATATTATTATCAATATAACATGCATTATTACCCGTATAATGGAGGTATTATCGCAAGAACTGTAATAATTATACTTATTACTTATACTATTAGCAATATAACGTGCATTATTACCCATATAATGCAGTTATTATCGCTAGAACTGTAATAATTATACTCATTACTTATATTATTAGCAATATAACGTGCATTATTACCCATATTATGCAGTTATTATCGCTAGAACTGTAATAATTGTACTTATTACTTATATTATTATCAATATAACATGCATTATTACCCATATTATGCAGTTATTATCTCTAGAACCATAATAAATATACCTATTACTCCCAATATTATCAATATAACATGCATTTTTACCCATATAATGCAGTTATTATCGCTAGAACTGTAATAATTATACTTATTACTTATACTATTAGCAATATAACATGCACTATTTGCCATATTTTACTATTATTATCGCTAGAACTATAATAATTATACTTATTACTCCCGATATTATCAATATAACATGCATTATTACCCATATAATGCAGTTATTATCGCTAGAACTGTAATAATTATACTTATTACTTATATTGTTAGCAATATAACATGCATTATTATCCATATAACGCAGTTATTATCGCTAGAACTGTAATAATTATACTTATTACTTATATTATTATCAATATAACATGCATTATTACCCATATAATGGAGGTATTATCGCAAGAACTGTAATAATTATACTTATTACTTATACTATTAGCAATATAACGTGCATTATTACCCATATTATGCAGTTATTATCGCTAGAACTGTAATAATTATACTTATTACTTATACTATTAGCAATATAACGTCCATTATTACCCATATAATGCAGTTATTATCGCCAGAACTGTAATAATTATACTTATTACTTATATTATTCTCAATATAACATGCATTATTACCCATATAATGCAGTTATTATCGCTAGAACTGTAATAATTATACTTATTACTTATATTATTATCAACATAACATGCATTATTACCCATATAATGGAGGTATTATCGCAAGAACTGTAATAATTATACTTATTACTTATACTATTAGCAATATAACGTGCATTATTACCCATATAATGCAGTTATTATCGCCAGAACTGTAATAATTATACTTATTACTTATATTATTCTCAATATAACATGCATTATTACCCATATTATGCAGTTATTATCGCTAGAACTATAATAAATATACGTATTACTTTCATTATCATCAATATAACATGCATTATTACCCATATAATGCAGTTATTATCGCTAGAACTGTAATAATTGTACTCATTACTAATATTATTAGCAATATAACGTGCATTATTACCCATATTATGCAGTTATTATCGCTAGAACTGTAATAATTGTACTTATTACTTATATCATTATCAATATAACATGCATTATTACCCATATAATGGAGGTATTATCGCAAGAACTGTAATAATTATACTTATTACTTATACTATTAGCAATATAACGTGCATTATTACCCATATAATGCAGTTATTATCGCCAGAACTGTAATAATTATACTTATTACTTATATTATTCTCAATATAACATGCATTATTACCCATATTATGCAGTTATTATCGCTAGAACTATAATAAATATACGTATTACTTTCATTATCATCAATATAACATGCATTATTACCCATATAATGCAGGTATTATCGTTAGAACTGTAATAATTATACTTATTACTTATATTATTATCAATATAACATGCATTATTACCCATATTATGCAGTTATTATCTCTAGAACCATAATAAATATACTTATTACTCCCAATATTATCAATATAACATGCATTTTTACCCATATAATGCAGTTATTATCGCTAGAACTGTAATAATTATACTTATTACTTATATTGTTAGCAATATAACGTGCATTATTACCCATATAATGCAGTTATTATCGCTAGAACTGTAATAATTATACTTATTACTTATATTATTATCAATATAACATGCATTATTACCCATATAATGCAGTTATTATCGCTAGAACTGTAATAATTATACTTATTACTTATGTTATTATCAACATAACATGCATTATTACCCATATAATGCAGTTATTATCGCTAGAACTGTAATAATTGTACTCATTACTTATATTATTAGCAATATAACGTGCATTATTACCCATATTATGCAGTTATTATCGGTAGAACTGTAATAATTATACTTATTACTTATATCATTATCAATATAACATGCATTATTACCCATATAATGGAGGTATTATCGCTAGAACTGTTATAATTATACTTATTACTTATACTATTAGCAATATAACGTGCATTATTACCCATATAATGCAGTTATTATCGCCAGAACTGTAATAATTATACTTATTACTTATATTATTCTCAATATAACATGCATTATTACCCATATTATGCAGTTATTATCGCTAGAACTATAATAAATATACTTATTAGTCCCAATATTATCAATATAACATGCATTATTTCCCATATAATGCAGTTATTATCGCAAGAACTATAATAAATATACGTATTACTTTCATTATCATCAATATAACATGCATTATTACCCATATAATGCAGGTATTATTGCTAGAACTGTAATAATTATACTTATTACTTATATTATTATAAATATAACATGCATTATTACCCATATTATGCAGTTATTATCGCTAGAACTATAATAAATACACTTATTACTCCCAATATTATCAATGTAACATGCATTATTACCCATATAATGCAGTTATTATCGCTAGAACTGTAATAATTATACTTATTACTTATATTATTATCAATATAACATGCATTATTACCCGTATAATGGAGGTATTATCGCAAGAACTGTAATAATTATACTTATTACTTATACTATTAGCAATATAACGTGCATTATTACCCATATAATGCAGTTATTATCGCTAGAACTGTAATAATTATACTCATTACTTATATTATTAGCAATATAACGTGCATTATTACCCATATTATGCAGTTATTATCGCTAGAACTGTAATAATTGTACTTATTACTTATATTATTATCAATATAACATGCATTATTACCCATATTATGCAGTTATTATCTCTAGAACCATAATAAATATACCTATTACTCCCAATATTATCAATATAACATGCATTTTTACCCATATAATGCAGTTATTATCGCTAGAACTGTAATAATTATACTTATTACTTATACTATTAGCAATATAACATGCACTATTTGCCATATTTTACTATTATTATCGCTAGAACTATAATAATTATACTTATTACTCCCGATATTATCAATATAACATGCATTATTACCCATATAATGCAGTTATTATCGCTAGAACTGTAATAATTATACTTATTACTTATATTGTTAGCAATATAACATGCATTATTATCCATATAACGCAGTTATTATCGCTAGAACTGTAATAATTATACTTATTACTTATATTATTATCAATATAACATGCATTATTACCCATATAATGGAGGTATTATCGCAAGAACTGTAATAATTATACTTATTACTTATACTATTAGCAATATAACGTGCATTATTACCCATATTATGCAGTTATTATCGCTAGAACTGTAATAATTATACTTATTACTTATACTATTAGCAATATAACGTCCATTATTACCCATATAATGCAGTTATTATCGCCAGAACTGTAATAATTATACTTATTACTTATATTATTCTCAATATAACATGCATTATTACCCATATAATGCAGTTATTATCGCTAGAACTGTAATAATTATACTTATTACTTATATTATTATCAACATAACATGCATTATTACCCATATAATGGAGGTATTATCGCTAGAACTGTAATAATTATACTTATTACTTATACTATTAGCAATATAACGTGCATTATTACCCATATAATGCAGTTATTATCGCCAGAACTGTAATAATTATACTTATTACTTATATTATTCTCAATATAACATGTATTATTACCCATATTATGCAGTTATTATCGCTAGAACTATAATAAACATACGTATTACTTTCATTATCATCAACATAACATGCATTATTACCCATATTATGCAGTTATTATCGATAGAACTGTAATAAATATACGTATTACTTTCATGTTCATCAATATAACATGCATTATTACCCATATAATGGAGGTATTATCGCCAGAACTGTAATAATTATACTTATTACTTATATTATTCTCAATATAACATGCATTATTACCCATATTATGCAGTTATTATCGCTAGAACTATAATAAATATACGTATTACTTTCATTATCATCAATATAACATGCATTATTACCCATATTATGCAGTTATTATCGCTAGAACTATAATAAATATACGTATTACTTTCATTATCATCAATATAACATGCATTATTACCCATATTATGCAGTTATTATCGCTAGAACTGTAATAATTGTACTCATTACTTATATTATTAGCAATATAACGTGCATTATTACCCATATTATGCAGTTAGTATCGCTAGAACTGTAATAAATATACTCATTACTTATATTATTAGCAATATAACGTGCATTATTACCCATATTATGCAGTTGTTATCGCTAGAACTGTAATAATTATACTTATTACTTATATTATTATCAATATAACATGCATTATTACCCATATAATGGAGGTATTATCGCAAGAACTGTAATAATTATACTTATTACTTATACTATTAGCAATATAACGTGCATTATTACCCATATTATGCAGTTATTATCGCTAGAACTGTAATAATTATACTTATTACTTATACTATTAGCAATATAACGTGCATTATTACCCATATAATGCAGTTATTATCGCCAGAACTGTAATAATTGTACTTATTACTTATATTATTCTCAATATAACATGCATTATTACCCATATAATGCAGTTATTATCGCTAGAACTGTAATAATTATACTTATTACTTATATTATTATCAACATAACATGCATTATTACCCATATAATGGAGGTATTATCGCTAGAACTGTAATAATTATACTTATTACTTATATTATTCTCAATATAACATGCATTATTACCCATATTATGCAGTTATTATCGCTAGAACTATAATAAACATACGTATTACTTTCATTATCATCAACATAACATGCATTATTACCCATATTATGCAGTTATTATCGATAGAACTGTAATAAATATACGTATTACTTTCATTATCATCAATATAACATGCATTATTACCCATATAATGGAGGTATTATCGCTAGAACTGTAATAATTATACTTATTACTTATATTATTATCAATATAACATGCATTATTACCCATATTATGCAGTTATTATCGCTAGAACTATAATAAATATACGTATTACTTTCATTATCATCAATATAACATGCATTATTACCCATATAATGCAGTTATTATCGCAAGAACTGTAATAATTATACTTATTACTTATACTATTAGCAATATAACGTGCATTATTACCCATATAATGCAGTTATTATCGCCAGAACTGTAATAATTATACTTATTACTTATATTATTCTCAATATAACATGCATTATTACCCATATTATGCAGTTATTATCGCTAGAACTATAATAAATATACGTATTACTTTCATTATCATCAATATAACATGCATTATTACCCATATTATGCAGTTATTATCGCTAGAACTATAATAAATATACGTATTACTTTCATTATCATCAATACAACATGCATTATTACCCATATAATGGAGGTATTATCGCTAGAACTGTAATAATTATACTTATTACTTATATTATTATCAATATAACATGCATTATTACCCATATAATGGAGGTATTATCGCAAGAACTGTAATAATTATACTTATTACTTATACTATTAGCAATATAACGTGCATTATTACCCATATTATGCAGTTATTATCGCTAGAACTGTAATAATTATACTTATTACTTATACTATTAGCAATATAACGTGCATTATTACCCATATAATGCAGTTATTATCGCTAGAACTGTTATAATTATACTTATTACTTATATTATTATCAACATAACATGCATTATTACCCATATAATGGAGGTATTATCGCTAGAACTGTAATAATTATACTTATTACTTATACTATTAGCAATATAACGTGCATTATTACCCATATAATGCAGTTATTATCGCCAGAACTGTAATAATTATACTTATTACTTATATTATTCTCAACATAACATGCATTATTACCCATATTATGCAGTTATTATCGATAGAACTATAATAAACATACGTATTACTTTCATTATCATCAACATAACATGCATTATTACCCATATTATGCAGTTGTTATCGATAGAACTGTAATAAATATACGTATTACTTTCATTATCATCAATATAACATGCATTATTACCCATATAATGCAGTTATTATCGCAAGAACTGTAATAATTATACTTATTACTTATACTATTAGCAATATAACGTGCATTATTACCCATATAATGCAGTTATTATCGCCAGAACTGTAATAATTATACTTATTACTTATATTATTCTCAATATAACATGCATTATTACCCATATTATGCAGTTATTATCGCTAGAACTATAATAAATATACGTATTACTTTCATTATCATCAATATAACATGCATTATTACCCATATTATGCAGTTATTATCGCTTGAACTATAATAAATATACGTATTACTTTTATTATCATCAATATAGCATGCATTATTACCCATATTATGCAGTTATTATCGATAGAACTGTAATAAATATACTTATTACTTTTATTATTATCAATATAACATGCACTATTTGCCATATTTTACTATTATTATCGCTAGAACTATAATAATTATACTTATTACTCCCGATATTATCAATATAACATGCATTATTACCCATATAATGCAGTTATTATCGCTAGAACTGTAATAATTATACTTATTACTTATATTATTAGCAATATAACGTGCATTATTACCCATATAATGCAGTTATTATCGCTAGAACTGTAATAATTATACTTATTACTTATATTGTTATCAATATAACATGCATTATTACCCATATAATGGAGGTATTATCGCAAGAACTGTAATAATTATACTTATTACTTATACTATTAGCAATATAACGTGCATTATTACCCATATAATGCAGTTATTATCGCCAGAACTGTAATAATTATACTTATTACTTATATTATTCTCAATATAACATGCATTATTACCCATATTATGCAGTTATTATCACTAGAACTACAATAAATATACGTATTACTTTCATTATCATCAATATAACATGCATTATTACCCATATAATGGAGGTATTATCGCTAGAACTGTAATAATTATACTTATTACTTATATTATTATCAATATAACATGCATTATTACCCATATAATAGAGGTATTATCGCAAGAACTGTAATAATTATACTTATTACTTATACTATTAGCAATATAACGTGCATTATTACCCATATTATGCAGTTATTATCGCTAGAACTGTAATAATTATACTTATTACTTATATTATTATCAATATAACATGCATTATTACCCATATAATGGAGGTATTATCGCTAGAACTGTAATAATTATACTTATTACTTATATTATTATCAACATAACATGCATTATTACCCATATAATGCAGTTATTATCGCCAGAACTGTAATAATTATACTCATTACTTATATTATTATCAACATAACATGCATTATTACCCATATTATGCAGTTATTATCGATAGAACTGTAATAAATATACGTATTACTTTCATTATCATCAATATAACATGCCTTATTACCCATATAATGCAGTTATTATCGCTAGAACTGTAATAATTATACTTATTACTTATATTATTCTCAATATAACATGCATTATTACCCATATAATGCAGTTATTATCGCTAGAACTGTAATAATTATACTTATTACTTATATTATTCTCAATATAACATGCATTATTACCCATATTATGCAGTTATTATCGCTAGAACTATAATAAACATACGTATTACTTTCATTATCATCAACATAACATGCAGTATTACCCATATTATGCAGTTATTATCGATAGAACTGTAATAAATATACTTATTACTTTTACTATTATCAACATATCATGCACTATTAGCCATATTTTACTATTATTATCGCTAGAACTGTAATAATTATACTTATTACTTATATTGTTAGCAATATAACGTGCATTATTACCCATGTAATGCAGTTATTATCGCTAGAACTGTAATAATTATACGTATTACTTTTATTATCATCAATATAACATGCATTATTACCCATATTATGCAGTTATTATCGCTAGAACTATAATAAATATACGTATTACTTTCATTATCATCAGTATAACATGCATTATTACCCACATAATGGAGGTATTATCGCTAGAACTGTAATAATTATACTTATTACTTATATTATTATCAATATAACATGCATTATTACCCATATTATGCAGTTATTATCGATAGAACTGTAATAAATATACTTATTACTTTTACTATTATCAATATATCATGCACTATTAGCCATATTATACTATTACTATCGCTAGAACTATAATAATTATACTTATTACTCCCGATATTATCAATATAACATGTCTTATTACCCATATAATGCAGTTATTATCGCTAGAACTGTAATAATTATACTCATTACTTATATTATTAGCAATATAACGTGCATTATTACCCATATTATGCAGTTATTATCGCTAGAACTGAAATAATTATACTTATTACTTATATTATTATCAATATAACATGCATTATTACCCATATAATGGAGGTATTATCGCAAGAACTGTAATAATTATACTTATTACTTATACTATTAGCAATATAACGTGCATTATTACCCATATTATGCAGTTATTATCGCTAGAACTGTAATAATTATACTTATTACTTATACTATTAGCAATATAACGTGCATTATTACCCATATAATGCAGTTATTATCGCCAGAACTGTAATAATTATACTTATTACTTATATTATTCTCAATATAACATGCATTATTACCCATATAATGCAGTTATTATCGCAAGAACTGTAATAATTATACTTATTACTTATACTATTAGCAATATAACGTGCATTATTACCCATATAATGCAGTTATTATCGCCAGAACTGTAATAATTATACTTATTACTTATATTATTCTCAATATAACATGCATTATTACCCATATAATGCAGTTATTATCGCTAGAACTGTAATAATTATACTTATTACTTATATTATTATCAACATAACATGCATTATTACCCATATAATGGAGGTATTATCGCTAGAACTGTAATAATTATACTTATTACTTATACTATTGGCAATATAACGTGCATTATTACCCATATAATGCAGTTATTATCGCCAGAACTGTAATAATTATACTTATTACTTATATTATTCTCAATATAACATGCATTATTACCCATATTATGCAGTTATTATCGCTAGAACTATAATAAATAGGCGTATTACTTTCATTATCATCAATATAACATGCATTATTACCCATATAATGGAGGTATTATCGCTAGAACTGTAATAATTATACTTATTACTTATATTATTATCAATATAACATGCATTATTACCCATATAATGGAGGTATTATCGCAAGAACTGTAATAATTATACTTATTACTTATATTATTAGCAATATAACGTGCATTATTACCCATATTATGCAGTTATTATCGCTAGAACTGTAATAATTATACTTATTACTTATACTATTAGCAATATAACGTGCATTATTACCCATATAATGCAGTTATTATCGCCAGAACTGTAATAATTATACTTATTACTTATATTATTCTCAATATAACATGCATTATTACCCATATAATGCAGTTATTATCGCTAGAACTGTAATAATTATACTTATTACTTATATTATTATCAACATAACATGCATTATTACCCATATAATGGAGGTATTATCGCTAGAACTGTAATAATTATACTTATTACTTATACTATTAGCAATATAACGTGCATTATTACCCATATAATGCAGTTATTATCGCCAGAACTGTAATAATTATACTTATTACTTATATTATTCTCAATATAACATGCATTATTACCCATATTATGCAGTTATTATCGCTAGAACTATAATAAACATACGTATTACTTTCATTATCATCAACATAACATGCATTATTACCCATATTATGCAGTTATTATCGATAGAACTGTAATAAATATACCTATTACTTTTACTATTATCAATATATCATGCACTATTAGCCATATTTTACTATTATTATCGCTAGAACTATAATAATTATACTTATTACTCCAGATATTATCAATATAACATGCCTCATTACGCAAATAATGCAGTTATTATCGCTAGAACTGTAATAAATATACTAACTACATTCATTATCATCAATATAACATGCATTATTACCCATATTATGCAGTTATTATCGCTAGAACTGTAATAAATATACGTATTACTTTTATTATCATCAATATAGCATGCATTATTACCCATATTATGCAGTTATTATCGATAGAACTGTAATAAATATACTTATTACTTTTATTATTATCAATATAACATGCACTATTTGCCATATTTTACTATTATTATCGCTAGAACTATAATAATTATACTTATTACTCCCGATATTATCAATATAACATGCATTATTACCCATATAATGCAGTTATTATCGCTAGAACTGTAATAAATATACCTATTACTTTTACTATTATCAATATATCATGCACTATTAGCCATATTTTACTATTATTATCGCTAGAACTATAATAATTATACTTATTATTCCGAATATTACCAATATAACATGCATTATTACCCATATAATGCAGTTATTATCGCTAGAGCTATAATAAATATACTTAGTACTTTTATTATCATCAATATAACATGCATTATTACACATATTATGAAGTTATTATCGATAGAACTATAATAAATATACTTACTACTTTTATTATTATCAATATAACATGCACTATTGGCCACATTTTACTATTATTATCGCTAGAACTATAATAATTATACTTATTACTCCCGATATTATCAATATAACATGCATTCTTACCCATATAATGCAGTTATTATCGCTAGAACTGTAACAATTATACTTATTACTTATATTATTAGCAATATAACGTGCATTATTACCCATATTATGCAGTTATTATGGCTACAACTGTAATAATTATACTTACTACTTATATTATTATCAATATAACATGCACTATTACCCATATAATGCAGTTATTATCGACAGAAGTATAATAAATATACTTATTACTTTTATTATTATCAGTATAACATGCACTATTAGCCATATTTTACTTTTATTATCGCTAGAACTATAATAATTATACTTATTACTCCCGATATTATCATATATAACATGCATTATTACGCATATAATGCAGTTATTATCGCTAGAACTGTAACAATTATACTTATTACTTATATTATTAGCAATATAACGTGCATTATTACCCATATTATGCAGTTATTATGGCTAGAACTGTAATAATTATACTTATTACTTATATTATTATCAATATAACATGCACTATTACCCATATAATGCAGTTATTATCGGCAGAAGTATAATAAATATACTTATTACTTTTATTATTATCAGTATAACATGCACTATTAGCCATATTTTACTTTTATTATCGCTAGAACTATAATAATTATACTTATTACTCCCGATATTATCAATATAACATGCATTATTACGCATATAATGCAGTTATTATCGCCAGAACTGTAATAATTATACTTATTACTTATATTATTCTCAATATAACATGCATTATTACCCATATTATGCAGTTATTATCGCTAGAACTATAATAAATATACGTATTACTTTCATTATCATCAATATAACATGCATTATTACCCATATAATGCAGGTATTATCGTTAGAACTGTAATAATTATACTTATTACTTATATTATTATCAATATAACATGCATTATTACCCATATTATGCAGTTATTATCTCTAGAACCATAATAAATATACTTATTACTCCCAATATTATCAATATAACATGCATTTTTACCCATATAATGCAGTTATTATCGCTAGAACTGTAATAATTATACTTATTACTTATATTGTTAGCAATATAACGTGCATTATTACCCATATAATGCAGTTATTATCGCTAGAACTGTAATAATTATACTTATTACTTATATTATTAGCAATATAACGTGCATTATTACCCATATTATGCAGTTATTATAGCTAGAACTGTAATAATTATACTTATTACTTATATTATTATCAATATAACATGCACTATTACCCATATAATGCAGTTATTATCGACAGAAGTATAATAAATATACTTATTACTTTTATTATTATCAGTATAACATGCACTATTAGCCATATTTTACTTTTATTATCGCTAGAACTATAATAATTATACTTATTACTCCCGATATTATCAATATAACATGCATTATTACGCATATAATGCAGTTATTATCGCTAGAACTGCAATAATTATACTTATTACTTATATTATTATCAATATAACATGCATTATTATCCATATAATGCAGTTATTATCGACAGAAGTATAATAAATATACTTATTACTTTTATTATTATCAATATAACATGCATTATTACCCATATAATGCAGTTATTATCGCTGGAACTGTAATAATTATACTTATTACTTATATTATTAGCAATATAACGTGCATTGTTACCCATATTATGCAGTTATTATCGCTAGAATTGTAATAATTATACTTATTACTTATATTATTATCAATACAACATGCATTATTACCCATATAATGCAGTTATTATCGCTAGAACTGTAATAATTATACTTATTACTTATATTATTATCAATATAACATGCATTCTTACCCATATAATGCAGTTATTATCGCTAGAACTGTAATAATTATACTTATTACTTATATTATTAGCAATATAACGTGCATTATTACCCATATTATGCAGTTATTATAGCTAGAACTGTAATAATTATACCTATTACTTATATTATTATCAATATAACATGCACTATTACCCATATAATGCAGTTATTATCGACAGAAGTATAATAAATATACTTATTACTTTTATTATTATCAGTATAACATGCACTATTAGCCATTTTTTACTTTTATTATCGCTAGAACTATAATAATTATACTTATTACTCCCGATATTATCAATATAACATGCATTATTACGCATATAATGCAGTTATTATCGCTAGAACTGCAATAATTATACTTATTACTTATATTATTATCAATATAACATGCATTATTATCCATATAATGCAGTTATTATCGACAGAAGTATAATAAATATACTTATTACTTTTATTATTATCAATATAACATGCATTATTACCCATATAATGCAGTTATTATCGCTGGAACTGTAATAATTATACTTATGACTTATATTATTAGCAATATAACGTGCATTGTTACCCATATTATGCAGTTATTATCGCTAGAATTGTAATAATTATACTTATTACTTATATTATTATCAATACAACATGCATTATTACCCATATAATGCAGTTATTATCGCTAGAACTGTAATAATTATACTTATTACTTATATTATTATCAATATAACATGCATTATTACCCATATTATGCAGTTATTATAGCTAGAACTATAATAAATATACGTATTGCTTTTATTATCATCAATATAACATGCATTATTACCCATATTATGCAGTTATTATCGATAGAACTGTAATAAATATACTTATTACTTTTATTATTATCAATATAACATGCACTATTAGTCATATTTTACTATTATTATCGCTAGAACTATAATAATTATACTTATTATTCCGAATATTACCAATATAACATGCATTATTACCCATATAATGCAGTTATTATCGCTAGAGCTATAATATATATACTTAGTACTTTTATTATCATCAATATAACATGCATTATTACACATATTATGAAGTTATTATCGATAGAACTATAATAAATATACTTACTACTTTTATTATTATCAATATAACATGCACTATTAGCCACATTTTACTATTATTATCGCTAGAACTATAATAATTATACTTATTACTCCCGATATTATCAATATAACATGCATTCTTACCCATATAATGCAGTTATTATCGCTAGAACTGTAACAATTATACTTATTACTTATATTATTAGCAATATAACGTGCATTATTACCCATATTATGCAGTTATTATGGCTACAACTGTAATAATTATACTTACTACTTATATTATTATCAATATAACATGCACTATTACCCATATAATGCAGTTATTATCGACAGAAGTATAATAAATATACTTATTACTTTTATTATTATCAGTATAACATGCACTATTAGCCATATTTTACTTTTATTATCGCTAGAACTATAATAATTATACTTATTACTCCCGATATTATCAATATAACATGCATTATTACGCATATAATGCAGTTATTATCGCTAGAACTGCAATAATTATACTTATTACTTATATTATTATCAATATAACATGCATTATTATCCATGTAATGCAGTTATTATCGACAGAAGTATAATAAATATACTTATTACTTTTATTATTATCAATATAACATGCATTATTACCCATATAATGCGGTTATTATCGCTAGAACTGTAATAATTATACTTATTACTTATATTATTAGCAATATAACGTGCATTGTTACCCATATAATGCAGTTATTATCGCTAGAACTGTAATAATTATACTTATTACTTATATTATTATCAATATAACATGCATTATTACCCATATTATGCAGTTATTATCGCTAGAACTATAATAAATATACGTATTACTTTTATTATCATCAACATAACATGCATTATTACCCATATTATGCAGTTATTATCGATAGAACTGTAATAAATATACTTACCACTTTTACTATTAAAAATATGACATGCACTATTAGCCATATTTTACTATTACTATCGCTAGAACTATAATAATTATACTAATTACTCCCGATATTATCAATATAACATGCCTTATTAGGCATATAATGCAGTTATTATCGCTAGAACTGTAATAAATATACTTACTACTTTCATTGTCATCAATATAACATGCATTATTACCCATATTATGCAGTTATTATCGATAGAACTGTAATAAATATACTTATTACTTTTACTATTATCAATATATCATGCACTATTAGCCATATTTTACTATTATTATCGCTAGAACTGTAATAATTATACTTATTACTTATATTGTTAGCAATATATAGTGCATTATTACCCATATAATGAAGTTATTGTCGCTAGAACTGTAATAATTATACTTATTACTTATATTATTATCAATATAACATGCATTATTACCTATATTATGCAGTTATTATCGCTAGAACTATAATAAATATACGTATTACTTTTATTATCATCAATATAGCATGCATTATTACCCATATTATGCAGTTATTATCGATAGGACTGTAATAAATATACTTATTACTTTTACTATTATCAATATATCATGCACTATTAGCCATATTTTACTATTATTATCGCTAGAACTGTAATAATTATACTTATTACTTATATTATTCTCAATATAACATGCATTACTACCCATATAATGGAGGTATTATCGCTAGAACTGTAATAATTATACTTATTACTTATATTATTATCAATAAAACATGCATTATTACCCATATAATGCAGTTATTATCGCTAGAACTGTAATAATTGTACTCATTACTAATATTATTAGCAATATAACGTGCATTATTACCCATATTATGCAGTTATTATCGCTAGAACTGTAATAATTGTACTTATTACTTATATCATTATCAATATAACATGCATTATTACCCATATAATGGAGGTATTATCGCAAGAACTGTAATAATTATACTTATTACTTATACTATTAGCAATATAACGTGCATTATTACCCATATAATGCAGTTATTATCGCCAGAACTGTAATAATTATACTTATTACTTATATTATTCTCAATATAACATGCATTATTACCCATATTATGCAGTTATTATCGCTAGAACTATAATAAATATACGTATTACTTTCATTATCATCAATATAACATGCATTATTACCCATATAATGCAGGTATTATCGTTAGAACTGTAATAATTATACTTATTACTTATATTATTATCAATATAACATGCATTATTACCCATATTATGCAGTTATTATCTCTAGAACCATAATAAATATACTTATTACTCCCAATATTATCAATATAACATGCATTTTTACCCATATAATGCAGTTATTATCGCTAGAACTGTAATAATTATACTTATTACTTATATTGTTAGCAATATAACGTGCATTATTACCCATATAATGCAGTTATTATCGCTAGAACTGTAATAATTATACTTATTACTTATATTATTATCAATATAACATGCATTATTACCCATATAATGCAGTTATTATCGCTAGAACTGTAATAATTATACTTATTACTTATGTTATTATCAACATAACATGCATTATTACCCATATAATGCAGTTATTATCGCTAGAACTGTAATAATTGTACTCATTACTTATATTATTAGCAATATAACGTGCATTATTACCCATATTATGCAGTTATTATCGGTAGAACTGTAATAATTATACTTATTACTTATATCATTATCAATATAACATGCATTATTACCCATATAATGGAGGTATTATCGCTAGAACTGTTATAATTATACTTATTACTTATACTATTAGCAATATAACGTGCATTATTACCCATATAATGCAGTTATTATCGCCAGAACTGTAATAATTATACTTATTACTTATATTATTCTCAATATAACATGCATTATTACCCATATTATGCAGTTATTATCGCTAGAACTATAATAAATATACTTATTAGTCCCAATATTATCAATATAACATGCATTATTTCCCATATAATGCAGTTATTATCGCAAGAACTATAATAAATATACGTATTACTTTCATTATCATCAATATAACATGCATTATTACCCATATAATGGAGGTATTATTGCTAGAACTGTAATAATTATACTTATTACTTATATTATTATAAATATAACATGCATTATTACCCATATTATGCAGTTATTATCGCTAGAACTATAATAAATACACTTATTACTCCCAATATTATCAATGTAACATGCATTATTACCCATATAATGCAGTTATTATCGCTAGAACTGTAATAATTATACTTATTACTTATATTATTATCAATATAACATGCATTATTACCCGTATAATGGAGGTATTATCGCAAGAACTGTAATAATTATACTTATTACTTATACTATTAGCAATATAACGTGCATTATTACCCATATAATGCAGTTATTATCGCTAGAACTGTAATAATTATACTCATTACTTATATTATTAGCAATATAACGTGCATTATTACCCATATTATGCAGTTATTATCGCTAGAACTGTAATAATTGTACTTATTACTTATATTATTATCAATATAACATGCATTATTACCCATATTATGCAGTTATTATCTCTAGAACCATAATAAATATACCTATTACTCCCAATATTATCAATATAACATGCATTTTTACCCATATAATGCAGTTATTATCGCTAGAACTGTAATAATTATACTTATTACTTATACTATTAGCAATATAACATGCACTATTTGCCATATTTTACTATTATTATCGCTAGAACTATAATAATTATACTTATTACTCCCGATATTATCAATATAACATGCATTATTACCCATATAATGCAGTTATTATCGCTAGAACTGTAATAATTATACTTATTACTTATATTGTTAGCAATATAACATGCATTATTATCCATATAACGCAGTTATTATCGCTAGAACTGTAATAATTATACTTATTACTTATATTATTATCAATATAACATGCATTATTACCCATATAATGGAGGTATTATCGCAAGAACTGTAATAATTATACTTATTACTTATACTATTAGCAATATAACGTGCATTATTACCCATA
Organism: Megachile leachella; assembly: GCA_963576845.1. Lineage (NCBI taxonomy): Eukaryota > Metazoa > Arthropoda > Insecta > Hymenoptera > Megachilidae > Megachile > Megachile leachella. The sequence continues at coordinate 1,967,942 of CAUYWW010000231.1, read as the reverse complement.
TTATGCAGTTATTATCGCTAGAACTGTAATAATTATACTTATTACTTATACTATTAGCAATATAACGTCCATTATTACCCATATAATGCAGTTATTATCGCCAGAACTGTAATAATTATACTTATTACTTATATTATTCTCAATATAACATGCATTATTACCCATATAATGCAGTTATTATCGCTAGAACTGTAATAATTATACTTATTACTTATATTATTATCAACATAACATGCATTATTACCCATATAATGGAGGTATTATCGCAAGAACTGTAATAATTATACTTATTACTTATACTATTAGCAATATAACGTGCATTATTACCCATATAATGCAGTTATTATCGCCAGAACTGTAATAATTATACTTATTACTTATATTATTCTCAATATAACATGCATTATTACCCATATTATGCAGTTATTATCGCTAGAACTATAATAAATATACGTATTACTTTCATTATCATCAATATAACATGCATTATTACCCATATAATGCAGTTATTATCGCTAGAACTGTAATAATTGTACTCATTACTAATATTATTAGCAATATAACGTGCATTATTACCCATATTATGCAGTTATTATCGCTAGAACTGTAATAATTGTACTTATTACTTATATCATTATCAATATAACATGCATTATTACCCATATAATGGAGGTATTATCGCAAGAACTGTAATAATTATACTTATTACTTATACTATTAGCAATATAACGTGCATTATTACCCATATAATGCAGTTATTATCGCCAGAACTGTAATAATTATACTTATTACTTATATTATTCTCAATATAACATGCATTATTACCCATATTATGCAGTTATTATCGCTAGAACTATAATAAATATACGTATTACTTTCATTATCATCAATATAACATGCATTATTACCCATATAATGCAGGTATTATCGTTAGAACTGTAATAATTATACTTATTACTTATATTATTATCAATATAACATGCATTATTACCCATATTATGCAGTTATTATCTCTAGAACCATAATAAATATACTTATTACTCCCAATATTATCAATATAACATGCATTTTTACCCATATAATGCAGTTATTATCGCTAGAACTGTAATAATTATACTTATTACTTATATTGTTAGCAATATAACGTGCATTATTACCCATATAATGCAGTTATTATCGCTAGAACTGTAATAATTATACTTATTACTTATATTATTATCAATATAACATGCATTATTACCCATATAATGCAGTTATTATCGCTAGAACTGTAATAATTATACTTATTACTTATGTTATTATCAACATAACATGCATTATTACCCATATAATGCAGTTATTATCGCTAGAACTGTAATAATTGTACTCATTACTTATATTATTAGCAATATAACGTGCATTATTACCCATATTATGCAGTTATTATCGGTAGAACTGTAATAATTATACTTATTACTTATATCATTATCAATATAACATGCATTATTACCCATATAATGGAGGTATTATCGCTAGAACTGTTATAATTATACTTATTACTTATACTATTAGCAATATAACGTGCATTATTACCCATATAATGCAGTTATTATCGCCAGAACTGTAATAATTATACTTATTACTTATATTATTCTCAATATAACATGCATTATTACCCATATTATGCAGTTATTATCGCTAGAACTATAATAAATATACTTATTAGTCCCAATATTATCAATATAACATGCATTATTTCCCATATAATGCAGTTATTATCGCAAGAACTATAATAAATATACGTATTACTTTCATTATCATCAATATAACATGCATTATTACCCATATAATGCAGGTATTATTGCTAGAACTGTAATAATTATACTTATTACTTATATTATTATAAATATAACATGCATTATTACCCATATTATGCAGTTATTATCGCTAGAACTATAATAAATACACTTATTACTCCCAATATTATCAATGTAACATGCATTATTACCCATATAATGCAGTTATTATCGCTAGAACTGTAATAATTATACTTATTACTTATATTATTATCAATATAACATGCATTATTACCCGTATAATGGAGGTATTATCGCAAGAACTGTAATAATTATACTTATTACTTATACTATTAGCAATATAACGTGCATTATTACCCATATAATGCAGTTATTATCGCTAGAACTGTAATAATTATACTCATTACTTATATTATTAGCAATATAACGTGCATTATTACCCATATTATGCAGTTATTATCGCTAGAACTGTAATAATTGTACTTATTACTTATATTATTATCAATATAACATGCATTATTACCCATATTATGCAGTTATTATCTCTAGAACCATAATAAATATACCTATTACTCCCAATATTATCAATATAACATGCATTTTTACCCATATAATGCAGTTATTATCGCTAGAACTGTAATAATTATACTTATTACTTATACTATTAGCAATATAACATGCACTATTTGCCATATTTTACTATTATTATCGCTAGAACTATAATAATTATACTTATTACTCCCGATATTATCAATATAACATGCATTATTACCCATATAATGCAGTTATTATCGCTAGAACTGTAATAATTATACTTATTACTTATATTGTTAGCAATATAACATGCATTATTATCCATATAACGCAGTTATTATCGCTAGAACTGTAATAATTATACTTATTACTTATATTATTATCAATATAACATGCATTATTACCCATATAATGGAGGTATTATCGCAAGAACTGTAATAATTATACTTATTACTTATACTATTAGCAATATAACGTGCATTATTACCCATATTATGCAGTTATTATCGCTAGAACTGTAATAATTATACTTATTACTTATACTATTAGCAATATAACGTCCATTATTACCCATATAATGCAGTTATTATCGCCAGAACTGTAATAATTATACTTATTACTTATATTATTCTCAATATAACATGCATTATTACCCATATAATGCAGTTATTATCGCTAGAACTGTAATAATTATACTTATTACTTATATTATTATCAACATAACATGCATTATTACCCATATAATGGAGGTATTATCGCTAGAACTGTAATAATTATACTTATTACTTATACTATTAGCAATATAACGTGCATTATTACCCATATAATGCAGTTATTATCGCCAGAACTGTAATAATTATACTTATTACTTATATTATTCTCAATATAACATGCATTATTACCCATATTATGCAGTTATTATCGCTAGAACTATAATAAACATACGTATTACTTTCATTATCATCAACATAACATGCATTATTACCCATATTATGCAGTTATTATCGATAGAACTGTAATAAATATACGTATTACTTTCATGTTCATCAATATAACATGCATTATTACCCATATAATGGAGGTATTATCGCCAGAACTGTAATAATTATACTTATTACTTATATTATTCTCAATATAACATGCATTATTACCCATATTATGCAGTTATTATCGCTAGAACTATAATAAATATACGTATTACTTTCATTATCATCAATATAACATGCATTATTACCCATATTATGCAGTTATTATCGCTAGAACTATAATAAATATACGTATTACTTTCATTATCATCAATATAACATGCATTATTACCCATATTATGCAGTTATTATCGCTAGAACTGTAATAATTGTACTCATTACTTATATTATTAGCAATATAACGTGCATTATTACCCATATTATGCAGTTAGTATCGCTAGAACTGTAATAAATATACTCATTACTTATATTATTAGCAATATAACGTGCATTATTACCCATATTATGCAGTTGTTATCGCTAGAACTGTAATAATTATACTTATTACTTATATTATTATCAATATAACATGCATTATTACCCATATAATGGAGGTATTATCGCAAGAACTGTAATAATTATACTTATTACTTATACTATTAGCAATATAACGTGCATTATTACCCATATTATGCAGTTATTATCGCTAGAACTGTAATAATTATACTTATTACTTATACTATTAGCAATATAACGTGCATTATTACCCATATAATGCAGTTATTATCGCCAGAACTGTAATAATTGTACTTATTACTTATATTATTCTCAATATAACATGCATTATTACCCATATAATGCAGTTATTATCGCTAGAACTGTAATAATTATACTTATTACTTATATTATTATCAACATAACATGCATTATTACCCATATAATGGAGGTATTATCGCTAGAACTGTAATAATTATACTTATTACTTATATTATTCTCAATATAACATGCATTATTACCCATATTATGCAGTTATTATCGCTAGAACTATAATAAACATACGTATTACTTTCATTATCATCAACATAACATGCATTATTACCCATATTATGCAGTTATTATCGATAGAACTGTAATAAATATACGTATTACTTTCATTATCATCAATATAACATGCATTATTACCCATATAATGGAGGTATTATCGCTAGAACTGTAATAATTATACTTATTACTTATATTATTATCAATATAACATGCATTATTACCCATATTATGCAGTTATTATCGCTAGAACTATAATAAATATACGTATTACTTTCATTATCATCAATATAACATGCATTATTACCCATATAATGCAGTTATTATCGCAAGAACTGTAATAATTATACTTATTACTTATACTATTAGCAATATAACGTGCATTATTACCCATATAATGCAGTTATTATCGCCAGAACTGTAATAATTATACTTATTACTTATATTATTCTCAATATAACATGCATTATTACCCATATTATGCAGTTATTATCGCTAGAACTATAATAAATATACGTATTACTTTCATTATCATCAATATAACATGCATTATTACCCATATTATGCAGTTATTATCGCTAGAACTATAATAAATATACGTATTACTTTCATTATCATCAATACAACATGCATTATTACCCATATAATGGAGGTATTATCGCTAGAACTGTAATAATTATACTTATTACTTATATTATTATCAATATAACATGCATTATTACCCATATAATGGAGGTATTATCGCAAGAACTGTAATAATTATACTTATTACTTATACTATTAGCAATATAACGTGCATTATTACCCATATTATGCAGTTATTATCGCTAGAACTGTAATAATTATACTTATTACTTATACTATTAGCAATATAACGTGCATTATTACCCATATAATGCAGTTATTATCGCTAGAACTGTTATAATTATACTTATTACTTATATTATTATCAACATAACATGCATTATTACCCATATAATGGAGGTATTATCGCTAGAACTGTAATAATTATACTTATTACTTATACTATTAGCAATATAACGTGCATTATTACCCATATAATGCAGTTATTATCGCCAGAACTGTAATAATTATACTTATTACTTATATTATTCTCAACATAACATGCATTATTACCCATATTATGCAGTTATTATCGATAGAACTATAATAAACATACGTATTACTTTCATTATCATCAACATAACATGCATTATTACCCATATTATGCAGTTGTTATCGATAGAACTGTAATAAATATACGTATTACTTTCATTATCATCAATATAACATGCATTATTACCCATATAATGCAGTTATTATCGCAAGAACTGTAATAATTATACTTATTACTTATACTATTAGCAATATAACGTGCATTATTACCCATATAATGCAGTTATTATCGCCAGAACTGTAATAATTATACTTATTACTTATATTATTCTCAATATAACATGCATTATTACCCATATTATGCAGTTATTATCGCTAGAACTATAATAAATATACGTATTACTTTCATTATCATCAATATAACATGCATTATTACCCATATTATGCAGTTATTATCGCTTGAACTATAATAAATATACGTATTACTTTTATTATCATCAATATAGCATGCATTATTACCCATATTATGCAGTTATTATCGATAGAACTGTAATAAATATACTTATTACTTTTATTATTATCAATATAACATGCACTATTTGCCATATTTTACTATTATTATCGCTAGAACTATAATAATTATACTTATTACTCCCGATATTATCAATATAACATGCATTATTACCCATATAATGCAGTTATTATCGCTAGAACTGTAATAATTATACTTATTACTTATATTATTAGCAATATAACGTGCATTATTACCCATATAATGCAGTTATTATCGCTAGAACTGTAATAATTATACTTATTACTTATATTGTTATCAATATAACATGCATTATTACCCATATAATGGAGGTATTATCGCAAGAACTGTAATAATTATACTTATTACTTATACTATTAGCAATATAACGTGCATTATTACCCATATAATGCAGTTATTATCGCCAGAACTGTAATAATTATACTTATTACTTATATTATTCTCAATATAACATGCATTATTACCCATATTATGCAGTTATTATCACTAGAACTACAATAAATATACGTATTACTTTCATTATCATCAATATAACATGCATTATTACCCATATAATGGAGGTATTATCGCTAGAACTGTAATAATTATACTTATTACTTATATTATTATCAATATAACATGCATTATTACCCATATAATAGAGGTATTATCGCAAGAACTGTAATAATTATACTTATTACTTATACTATTAGCAATATAACGTGCATTATTACCCATATTATGCAGTTATTATCGCTAGAACTGTAATAATTATACTTATTACTTATATTATTATCAATATAACATGCATTATTACCCATATAATGGAGGTATTATCGCTAGAACTGTAATAATTATACTTATTACTTATATTATTATCAACATAACATGCATTATTACCCATATAATGCAGTTATTATCGCCAGAACTGTAATAATTATACTCATTACTTATATTATTATCAACATAACATGCATTATTACCCATATTATGCAGTTATTATCGATAGAACTGTAATAAATATACGTATTACTTTCATTATCATCAATATAACATGCCTTATTACCCATATAATGCAGTTATTATCGCTAGAACTGTAATAATTATACTTATTACTTATATTATTCTCAATATAACATGCATTATTACCCATATAATGCAGTTATTATCGCTAGAACTGTAATAATTATACTTATTACTTATATTATTCTCAATATAACATGCATTATTACCCATATTATGCAGTTATTATCGCTAGAACTATAATAAACATACGTATTACTTTCATTATCATCAACATAACATGCAGTATTACCCATATTATGCAGTTATTATCGATAGAACTGTAATAAATATACTTATTACTTTTACTATTATCAACATATCATGCACTATTAGCCATATTTTACTATTATTATCGCTAGAACTGTAATAATTATACTTATTACTTATATTGTTAGCAATATAACGTGCATTATTACCCATGTAATGCAGTTATTATCGCTAGAACTGTAATAATTATACGTATTACTTTTATTATCATCAATATAACATGCATTATTACCCATATTATGCAGTTATTATCGCTAGAACTATAATAAATATACGTATTACTTTCATTATCATCAGTATAACATGCATTATTACCCACATAATGGAGGTATTATCGCTAGAACTGTAATAATTATACTTATTACTTATATTATTATCAATATAACATGCATTATTACCCATATTATGCAGTTATTATCGATAGAACTGTAATAAATATACTTATTACTTTTACTATTATCAATATATCATGCACTATTAGCCATATTATACTATTACTATCGCTAGAACTATAATAATTATACTTATTACTCCCGATATTATCAATATAACATGTCTTATTACCCATATAATGCAGTTATTATCGCTAGAACTGTAATAATTATACTCATTACTTATATTATTAGCAATATAACGTGCATTATTACCCATATTATGCAGTTATTATCGCTAGAACTGAAATAATTATACTTATTACTTATATTATTATCAATATAACATGCATTATTACCCATATAATGGAGGTATTATCGCAAGAACTGTAATAATTATACTTATTACTTATACTATTAGCAATATAACGTGCATTATTACCCATATTATGCAGTTATTATCGCTAGAACTGTAATAATTATACTTATTACTTATACTATTAGCAATATAACGTGCATTATTACCCATATAATGCAGTTATTATCGCCAGAACTGTAATAATTATACTTATTACTTATATTATTCTCAATATAACATGCATTATTACCCATATAATGCAGTTATTATCGCAAGAACTGTAATAATTATACTTATTACTTATACTATTAGCAATATAACGTGCATTATTACCCATATAATGCAGTTATTATCGCCAGAACTGTAATAATTATACTTATTACTTATATTATTCTCAATATAACATGCATTATTACCCATATAATGCAGTTATTATCGCTAGAACTGTAATAATTATACTTATTACTTATATTATTATCAACATAACATGCATTATTACCCATATAATGGAGGTATTATCGCTAGAACTGTAATAATTATACTTATTACTTATACTATTGGCAATATAACGTGCATTATTACCCATATAATGCAGTTATTATCGCCAGAACTGTAATAATTATACTTATTACTTATATTATTCTCAATATAACATGCATTATTACCCATATTATGCAGTTATTATCGCTAGAACTATAATAAATAGGCGTATTACTTTCATTATCATCAATATAACATGCATTATTACCCATATAATGGAGGTATTATCGCTAGAACTGTAATAATTATACTTATTACTTATATTATTATCAATATAACATGCATTATTACCCATATAATGGAGGTATTATCGCAAGAACTGTAATAATTATACTTATTACTTATATTATTAGCAATATAACGTGCATTATTACCCATATTATGCAGTTATTATCGCTAGAACTGTAATAATTATACTTATTACTTATACTATTAGCAATATAACGTGCATTATTACCCATATAATGCAGTTATTATCGCCAGAACTGTAATAATTATACTTATTACTTATATTATTCTCAATATAACATGCATTATTACCCATATAATGCAGTTATTATCGCTAGAACTGTAATAATTATACTTATTACTTATATTATTATCAACATAACATGCATTATTACCCATATAATGGAGGTATTATCGCTAGAACTGTAATAATTATACTTATTACTTATACTATTAGCAATATAACGTGCATTATTACCCATATAATGCAGTTATTATCGCCAGAACTGTAATAATTATACTTATTACTTATATTATTCTCAATATAACATGCATTATTACCCATATTATGCAGTTATTATCGCTAGAACTATAATAAACATACGTATTACTTTCATTATCATCAACATAACATGCATTATTACCCATATTATGCAGTTATTATCGATAGAACTGTAATAAATATACCTATTACTTTTACTATTATCAATATATCATGCACTATTAGCCATATTTTACTATTATTATCGCTAGAACTATAATAATTATACTTATTACTCCAGATATTATCAATATAACATGCCTCATTACGCAAATAATGCAGTTATTATCGCTAGAACTGTAATAAATATACTAACTACATTCATTATCATCAATATAACATGCATTATTACCCATATTATGCAGTTATTATCGCTAGAACTGTAATAAATATACGTATTACTTTTATTATCATCAATATAGCATGCATTATTACCCATATTATGCAGTTATTATCGATAGAACTGTAATAAATATACTTATTACTTTTATTATTATCAATATAACATGCACTATTTGCCATATTTTACTATTATTATCGCTAGAACTATAATAATTATACTTATTACTCCCGATATTATCAATATAACATGCATTATTACCCATATAATGCAGTTATTATCGCTAGAACTGTAATAATTATACTTATTACTTATATTATTAGCAATATAACGTGCATTATTACCCATATAATGCAGTTGTTATCGCTAGAACTGTAATAATTATACTTATTACTTATCTTGTTATCAATATAACATGCATTATTACCCATATAATGGAGGTATTATCGCAAGAACTGTAATAATTATACTTATTACTTATACTATTAGCAATATAACGTGCATTATTACCCATATAATGCAGTTATTATCGCCAGAACTGTAATAATTATACTTATTACTCATATTATTCTCAATATAACATGCATTATTACCCATATTATGCAGTTATTATCACTAGAACTACAATAAATATACGTATTACTTTCATTATCATCAATATAACATGCATTATTACCCATATAATGGAGGTATTATCGCTAGAACTGTAATAATTATACTTATTACTTATATTATTATCAATATAACATGCATTATTACCCATATAATGGAGGTATTATCGCAAGAACTGTAATAATTATACTTATTACTTATACTATTAGCAATATAACGTGCATTATTACCCATATTATGCAGTTATTATCGCTAGAACTGTAATAATTATACTTATTACTTATATTATTATCAATATAACATGCATTATTACCCATATAATGGAGGTATTATCGCTAGAACTGTAATAATTATACTTATTACTTATACTATTAGCAATATAACGTGCATTATTACCCATATAATGCAGTTATTATCGCCAGAACTGTAATAATTATACTTATTACTTATATTATTCTCAATATAACATGCATTATTACCCATATAATGCAGTTATTATCGCTAGAACTGTAATAATTATACTTATTACTTATATTATTATCAACATAACATGCATTATTACCCATATAATGGAGGTATTATCGCTAGAACTGTAATAATTATACTTATTACTTATACTATTAGCAATATAACGTGCATTATTACCCATATAATGCAGTTATTATCGCCAGAACTGTAATAATTATACTTATTACTTATATTATTCTCAATATAACATGCATTATTACCCATATAATGCAGTTATTATCGCTAGAACTGTAATAATTATACTTATTACTTATATTATTATCAACATAACATGCATTATTACCCATATTATGCAGTTATTATCGCTAGAACTGTAATAATTGTACTCATTACTTATATTATTAGCAATATAACGTGCATTATTACCCATATTATGCAGTTATTATCGCTAGAACTGTAATAATTATACTTATTACTTATATTATTATCAATATAACATGCATTATTACCCATATTATGGAGGTATTATCGCTAGAACTGCAATAATTATACGTATTACTTAGATTATTATCAATATAACATGCATTATTACCCATATTATGCAGTTATTATCGCCAGAACTGTAATAATTATACTTATTACTTATATTATTCTCAATATAACATGCATTATTACCCATATTATGCAGTTATTATCGCTAGAACTATAATAAACATACGTATTACTTTCATTATCATCAACATAACATGCATTATTACCCATATTATGCAGTTATTATCGATAGAACTGTAATAAATATACGTATTACTTTCATTATCATCAATATAACATGCATTATTACCCATATAATGGAGGTATTATCGCTAGAACTGTAATAATTATACTTATTACTTATATTATTATCAATATAACATGCATTATTACCCATATTATGCAGTTATTATCGATAGAACTGTAATAAATACACTTATTACTTTTACTATTATCAATATATCATGCACTATTAGCCATATTTTACTATTATTATCGCTAGAACTATAATAATTATACTTATTACTCCCGATATTATCAATATAACATGCCTTATTACCCATATAATGCAGTTATTATCGCTAGAACTGTAATAATTATACTTATTACTTATATTATTCTCAATATAACATGCATTATTACCCATATAATGCAGTTATTATCGCTAGAACTGTAATAATTATACTTATTACTTATATTATTATCAACATAACATGCATTATTACCCATATTATGCAGTTATTATCGCTAGAACTGTAATAATTGTACTCATTACTTATATTATTAGCAATATAACGTGCATTATTACCCATATTATGCAGTTATTATCGCTAGAACTGTAATAATTATACTTATTACTTATATTGTTATCAATATAACATGCATTATTACCCATATAATGGAGGTATTATCGCAAGAACTGTAATAATTATACTTATTACTTATACTATTAGCAATATAACGTGCATTATTACCCATATAATGCAGTTATTATCGCCAGAACTGTAATAATTATACTTATTACTTATATTATTCTCAATATAACATGCATTATTACCCATATTATGCAGTTATTATCACTAGAACTACAATAAATATACGTATTACTTTCATTATCATCAATATAACATGCATTATTACCCATATAATGGAGGTATTATCGCTAGAACTGTAATAATTATACTTATTACTTATATTATTATCAATATAACATGCATTATTACCCATATAATGGAGGTATTATCGCAAGAACTGTAATAATTATACTTATTACTTATACTATTAGCAATATAACGTGCATTATTACCCATATTATGCAGTTATTATCGCTAGAACTGTAATAATTATACTTATTACTTATACTGTTATCAATATAACATGCATTATTACCCATATAATGGAGGTATTATCGCAAGAACTGTAATAATTATACTTATTACTTATACTATTAGCAATATAACGTGCATTATTACCCATATAATGCAGTTATTATCGCCAGAACTGTAATAATTATACTTATTACTTATATTATTTTCAATATAACATGCATTATTACCCATATTATGCAGTTATTATCACTAGAACTACAATAAATATACGTATTACTTTCATTATCATCAATATAACATGCATTATTACCCATATAATGGAGGTATTATCGCTAGAACTGTAATAATTATACTTATTACTTATATTATTATCAATATAACATGCATTATTACCCATATAATGGAGGTATTATCGCAAGAACTGTAATAATTATACTTATTACTTATATTATTATCAATATAACATGCATTATTACCCATATTATGGAGGTATTATCGCTAGAACTGTAATAATTATACGTATTACTTAGATTATTATCAATATAACATGCATTATTACCCATATTATGCAGTTATTATCGCCAGAACTGTAATAATTATACTTATTACTTATATTATTCTCAATATAACATGCATTATTACCCATATTATGCAGTTATTATCGCTCGAACTATAATAAACATACGTATTACTTTCATTATCATCAACATAACATGCATTATTACCCATATTATGCAGTTATTATCGATAGAACTGTAATAAATATACGTATTACTTTCATTATCATCAATATAACATGCATTATTACCCATATAATGGAGGTATTATCGCTAGAACTGTAATAATTATACTTATTACTTATATTATTATCAATATAACATGCATTATTACCCATATTATGCAGTTATTATCGATAGAACTGTAATAAATACACTTATTACTTTTACTATTATCAATATATCATGCACTATTAGCCATATTTTACTATTATTATCGCTAGAACTATAATAATTATACTTATTACTCCCGATATTATCAATATAACATGCATTTTTACCCATATAATGCAGTTATTATCGCTAGAACTGTAATAATTATACTTATTACTTATACTATTAGCAATATAACATGCACTATTTGCCATATTTTACTATTATTATCGCTAGAACTATAATAATTATACTTATTACTCCCGATATTATCAATATAACATGCATTATTACCCATATAATGCAGTTATTATCGCTAGAACTGTAATAATTATACTTATTACTTATATTGTTAGCAATATAACATGCATTATTATCCATATAATGCAGTTATTATCGCTAGAACTGTAATAATTATACTTATTACTTATATTATTATCAATATAACATGCATTATTACCCATATTATGCAGTTATTATCGCTAGAACTGTAATAATTGTACTCATTACTTATATTATTAGCAATATAACGTGCATTATTACCCATATTATGCAGTTAGTATCGCTAGAACTGTAGTAAATATACTCATTACTTATATTATTAGCAATATAACGTGCATTATTAGCCATATTATGCAGTTATTATCGCTAGAACTGTAATAATTATACTTATTACTTATATTATTATCAATATAACATGCATTATTACCCATATAATGGAGGTATTATCGCAAGAACTGTAATAATTATACTTATCACTTATACTATTAGCAATATAACGTGCATTATTACCCATATTATGCAGTTATTATCGCTAGAACTGTAATAATTATACTTATTACTTATACTATTAGCAATATAACGTGCATTATTACCCATATAATGCAGTTATTATCGCCAGAACTGTAATAATTATACTTATTACTTATATTATTCTCAATATAACATGCATTATTACCCATATAATGCAGTTATTATCGCTAGAACTGTAATAATTATACTTATTACTTATATTATTATCAACATAACATGCATTATTACCCATATAATGGAGGTATTATCGCTAGAACTGTAATAATTATACTTATTACTTATACTATTAGCAATATAACGTGCATTATTACCCATATAATGCAGTTATTATCGCCAGAACTGTAATAATTATACTTATTACTTATATTATTCTCAATATAACATGCATTATTACCCATATTATGCAGTTATTATCGCTAGAACTATAATAAACATACGTATTACTTTCATTATCATCAACATAACATGCATTATTACCCATATTATGCAGTTATTATCGATAGAACTGTAATAAATATACCTATTACTTTTACTATTATCAATATATCATGCACTATTAGCCATATTTTACTATTATTATCGCTAGAACTATAATAATTATACTTATTACTCCAGATATTATCAATATAACATGCCTCATTACGCAAATAATGCAGTTATTATCGCTAGAACTGTAATAAATATACTAACTACATTCATTATCATCAATATAACATGCATTATTACCCATATTATGCAGTTATTATCGCTAGAACTGTAATAAATATACGTATTACTTTTATTATCATCAATATAGCATGCATTATTACCCATATTATGCAGTTATTATCGATAGAACTGTAATAAATATACTTATTACTTTTATTATTATCAATATAACATGCACTATTTGCCATATTTTACTATTATTATCGCTAGAACTATAATAATTATACTTATTACTCCCGATATTATCAATATAACATGCATTATTACCCATATAATGCAGTTATTATCGCTAGAACTGTAATAATTATACTTATTACTTATATTATTAGCAATATAACGTGCATTATTACCCATATAATGCAGTTGTTATCGCTAGAACTGTAATAATTATACTTATTACTTATCTTGTTATCAATATAACATGCATTATTACCCATATAATGGAGGTATTATCGCAAGAACTGTAATAATTATACTTATTACTTATACTATTAGCAATATAACGTGCATTATTACCCATATAATGCAGTTATTATCGCCAGAACTGTAATAATTATACTTATTACTCATATTATTCTCAATATAACATGCATTATTACCCATATTATGCAGTTATTATCACTAGAACTACAATAAATATACGTATTACTTTCATTATCATCAATATAACATGCATTATTACCCATATAATGGAGGTATTATCGCTAGAACTGTAATAATTATACTTATTACTTATATTATTATCAATATAACATGCATTATTACCCATATAATGGAGGTATTATCGCAAGAACTGTAATAATTATACTTATTACTTATACTATTAGCAATATAACGTGCATTATTACCCATATTATGCAGTTATTATCGCTAGAACTGTAATAATTATACTTATTACTTATATTATTATCAATATAACATGCATTATTACCCATATAATGGAGGTATTATCGCTAGAACTGTAATAATTATACTTATTACTTATACTATTAGCAATATAACGTGCATTATTACCCATATAATGCAGTTATTATCGCCAGAACTGTAATAATTATACTTATTACTTATATTATTCTCAATATAACATGCATTATTACCCATATAATGCAGTTATTATCGCTAGAACTGTAATAATTATACTTATTACTTATATTATTATCAACATAACATGCATTATTACCCATATAATGGAGGTATTATCGCTAGAACTGTAATAATTATACTTATTACTTATACTATTAGCAATATAACGTGCATTATTACCCATATAATGCAGTTATTATCGCCAGAACTGTAATAATTATACTTATTACTTATATTATTCTCAATATAACATGCATTATTACCCATATAATGCAGTTATTATCGCTAGAACTGTAATAATTATACTTATTACTTATATTATTATCAACATAACATGCATTATTACCCATATTATGCAGTTATTATCGCTAGAACTGTAATAATTGTACTCATTACTTATATTATTAGCAATATAACGTGCATTATTACCCATATTATGCAGTTATTATCGCTAGAACTGTAATAATTATACTTATTACTTATATTATTATCAATATAACATGCATTATTACCCATATTATGGAGGTATTATCGCTAGAACTGCAATAATTATACGTATTACTTAGATTATTATCAATATAACATGCATTATTACCCATATTATGCAGTTATTATCGCCAGAACTGTAATAATTATACTTATTACTTATATTATTCTCAATATAACATGCATTATTACCCATATTATGCAGTTATTATCGCTAGAACTATAATAAACATACGTATTACTTTCATTATCATCAACATAACATGCATTATTACCCATATTATGCAGTTATTATCGATAGAACTGTAATAAATATACGTATTACTTTCATTATCATCAATATAACATGCATTATTACCCATATAATGGAGGTATTATCGCTAGAACTGTAATAATTATACTTATTACTTATATTATTATCAATATAACATGCATTATTACCCATATTATGCAGTTATTATCGATAGAACTGTAATAAATACACTTATTACTTTTACTATTATCAATATATCATGCACTATTAGCCATATTTTACTATTATTATCGCTAGAACTATAATAATTATACTTATTACTCCCGATATTATCAATATAACATGCCTTATTACCCATATAATGCAGTTATTATCGCTAGAACTGTAATAATTATACTTATTACTTATATTATTCTCAATATAACATGCATTATTACCCATATAATGCAGTTATTATCGCTAGAACTGTAATAATTATACTTATTACTTATATTATTATCAACATAACATGCATTATTACCCATATTATGCAGTTATTATCGCTAGAACTGTAATAATTGTACTCATTACTTATATTATTAGCAATATAACGTGCATTATTACCCATATTATGCAGTTATTATCGCTAGAACTGTAATAATTATACTTATTACTTATATTGTTATCAATATAACATGCATTATTACCCATATAATGGAGGTATTATCGCAAGAACTGTAATAATTATACTTATTACTTATACTATTAGCAATATAACGTGCATTATTACCCATATAATGCAGTTATTATCGCCAGAACTGTAATAATTATACTTATTACTTATATTATTCTCAATATAACATGCATTATTACCCATATTATGCAGTTATTATCACTAGAACTACAATAAATATACGTATTACTTTCATTATCATCAATATAACATGCATTATTACCCATATAATGGAGGTATTATCGCTAGAACTGTAATAATTATACTTATTACTTATATTATTATCAATATAACATGCATTATTACCCATATAATGGAGGTATTATCGCAAGAACTGTAATAATTATACTTATTACTTATACTATTAGCAATATAACGTGCATTATTACCCATATTATGCAGTTATTATCGCTAGAACTGTAATAATTATACTTATTACTTATACTGTTATCAATATAACATGCATTATTACCCATATAATGGAGGTATTATCGCAAGAACTGTAATAATTATACTTATTACTTATACTATTGGCAATATAACGTGCATTATTACCCATATAATGCAGTTATTATCGCCAGAACTGTAATAATTATACTTATTACTTATATTATTTTCAATATAACATGCATTATTACCCATATTATGCAGTTATTATCACTAGAACTACAATAAATATACGTATTACTTTCATTATCATCAATATAACATGCATTATTACCCATATAATGGAGGTATTATCGCTAGAACTGTAATAATTATACTTATTACTTATATTATTATCAATATAACATGCATTATTACCCATATAATGGAGGTATTATCGCAAGAACTGTAATAATTATACTTATTACTTATATTATTATCAATATAACATGCATTATTACCCATATTATGGAGGTATTATCGCTAGAACTGTAATAATTATACGTATTACTTAGATTATTATCAATATAACATGCATTATTACCCATATTATGCAGTTATTATCGCCAGAACTGTAATAATTATACTTATTACTTATATTATTCTCAATATAACATGCATTATTACCCATATTATGCAGTTATTATCGCTCGAACTATAATAAACATACGTATTACTTTCATTATCATCAACATAACATGCATTATTACCCATATTATGCAGTTATTATCGATAGAACTGTAATAAATATACGTATTACTTTCATTATCATCAATATAACATGCATTATTACCCATATAATGGAGGTATTATCGCTAGAACTGTAATAATTATACTTATTACTTATATTATTATCAATATAACATGCATTATTACCCATATTATGCAGTTATTATCGATAGAACTGTAATAAATACACTTATTACTTTTACTATTATCAATATATCATGCACTATTAGCCATATTTTACTATTATTATCGCTAGAACTATAATAATTATACTTATTACTCCCGATATTATCAATATAACATGCATTTTTACCCATATAATGCAGTTATTATCGCTAGAACTGTAATAATTATACTTATTACTTATACTATTAGCAATATAACATGCACTATTTGCCATATTTTACTATTATTATCGCTAGAACTATAATAATTATACTTATTACTCCCGATATTATCAATATAACATGCATTATTACCCATATAATGCAGTTATTATCGCTAGAACTGTAATAATTATACTTATTACTTATATTGTTAGCAATATAACATGCATTATTATCCATATAATGCAGTTATTATCGCTAGAACTGTAATAATTATACTTATTACTTATATTATTATCAATATAACATGCATTATTACCCATATTATGCAGTTATTATCGCTAGAACTGTAATAATTGTACTCATTACTTATATTATTAGCAATATAACGTGCATTATTACCCATATTATGCAGTTAGTATCGCTAGAACTGTAGTAAATATACTCATTACTTATATTATTAGCAATATAACGTGCATTATTAGCCATATTATGCAGTTATTATCGCTAGAACTGTAATAATTATACTTATTACTTATATTATTATCAATATAACATGCATTATTACCCATATAATGGAGGTATTATCGCAAGAACTGTAATAATTATACTTATTACTTATACTATTAGCAATATAACGTGCATTATTACCCATATTATGCAGTTATTATCGCTAGAACTGTAATAATTATACTTATTACTTATACTATTAGCAATATAACGTGCATTATTACCCATATAATGCAGTTATTATCGCCAGAACTGTAATAATTATACTTATTACTTATATTATTCTCAATATAACATGCATTATTACCCATATAATGCAGTTATTATCGCAAGAACTGTAATAATTATACTTATTACTTATACTATTAGCAATATAACGTGCATTATTACCCATATAATGCAGTTATTATCGCCAGAACTGTAATAATTATACTTATTACTTATATTATTCTCAATATAACATGCATTATTACCCATATTATGCAGTTATTATCGCTAGAACTATAATAAATATACGTATTACTTTCATTATCATCAATATAACATGCATTATTACCCATATAATGGAGGTATTATCGCTAGAACTGTAATAATTATACTTATTACTTATATTATTATCAATATAACATGCATTATTACCCATATTATGCAGTTATTATCGATAGAACTGTAATAAATACACTTATTACTTTTACTATTATCAATATATCATGCACTATTAGCCATATTTTACTATTATTATCGCTAGAACTATAATAATTATACTTATTACTCCCGATATTATCAATATAACATGCCTTATTACCCATATAATGCAGTTATTATCGCTAGAACTGTAATAATTATACTTATTACTTATATTATTCTCAATATAACATGCATTATTACCCATATAATGCAGTTATTATCGCTAGAACTGTAATAATTATACTTATTACTTATATTATTATCAACATAACATGCATTATTACCCATATTATGCAGTTATTATCGCTAGAACTGTAATAATTATACTTATTACTTATACTATTAGCAATATAACGTGCATTATTACCCATATTATGCAGTTATTATCGCTAGAACTGTAATAATTATACTTATTACTTATACTGTTATCAATATAACATGCATTATTACCCATATAATGGAGGTATTATCGCAAGAACTGTAATAATTATACTTATTACTTATACTATTAGCAATATAACGTGCATTATTACCCATATAATGCAGTTATTATCGCCAGAACTGTAATAATTATACTTATTACTTATATTATTCTCAATATAACATGCATTATTACCCATATTATGCAGTTATTATCACTAGAACTACAATAAATATACGTATTACTTTCATTATCATCAATATAACATGCATTATTACCCATATAATGGAGGTATTATCGCAAGAACTGTAATAATTATACTTATTACTTATATTATTATCAATATAACATGCATTATTACCCATATTATGGAGGTATTATCGCTAGAACTGTAATAATTATACGTATTACTTAGATTATTATCAATATAACATGCATTATTACCCATATTATGCAGTTATTATCGCCAGAACTGTAATAATTATACTTATTACTTATAATATTCTCAATATAACATGCATTATTACCCATATTATGCAGTTATTATCGCTCGAACTATAATAAACATACGTATTACTTTCATTATCATCAACATAACATGCATTATTACCCATATTATGCAGTTATTATCGATAGAACTGTAATAAATATACGTATTACTTTCATTATCATCAATATAACATGCATTATTACCCATATAATGGAGGTATTATCGCTAGAACTGTAATAATTATACTTATTACTTATATTATTATCAATATAACATGCATTATTACCCATATTATGCAGTTATTATCGATAGAACTGTAATAAATACACTTATTACTTTTACTATTATCAATATATCATGCACTATTAGCCATATTTTACTATTATTATCGCTAGAACTATAATAATTATACTTATTACTCCCGATATTATCAATATAACATGCATTTTTACCCATATAATGCAGTTATTATCGCTAGAACTGTAATAATTATACTTATTACTTATACTATTAGCAATATAACATGCACTATTTGCCATATTTTACTATTATTATCGCTAGAACTATAATAATTATACTTATTACTCCCGATATTATCAATATAACATGCATTATTACCCATATAATGCAGTTATTATCGCTAGAACTGTAATAATTATACTTATTACTTATATTGTTAGCAATATAACATGCATTATTATCCATATAATGCAGTTATTATCGCTAGAACTGTAATAATTATACTTATTACTTATATTATTATCAATATAACATGCATTATTACCCATATTATGCAGTTATTATCGCTAGAACTGTAATAATTGTACTCATTACTTATATTGTTAGCAATATAACGTGCATTATTACCCATATTATGCAGTTAGTATCGCTAGAACTGTAATAAATATACTCATTACTTATATTATTATCAATATAACATGCATTATTACCCATATAATGGAGGTATTATCGCAAGAACTGTAATAATTATACTTATTACTTATACTATTAGCAATATAACGTGCATTATTACCCATATTATGCAGTTATTATCGCTAGAACTGTAATAATTATACTTATTACTTATACTATTAGCAATATAACGTGCATTATTACCGATATAATGCAGTTATTATCGCCAGAACTGTAATAATTATACTTATTACTTATATTATTCTCAATATAACATGCATTATTACCCATATAATGCAGTTATTATCGCTAGAACTGTAATAATTATACTTATTACTTATATTATTATCAACATAACATGCATTATTACCCATATAATGGAGGTATTATCGCTAGAACTGTAATAATTATACTTATTACTTATACTATTAGCAATATAACGTGCATTATTACCCATATAATGCAGTTATTATCGCCAGAACTGTAATAATTATACTTATTACTTATATTATTCTCAATATAACATGCATTATTACCCATATTATGCAGTTATTATCGCTAGAACTATAATAAACATACGTATTACTTTCATTATCATCAACATAACATGCATTATTACCCATATTATGCAGTTATTATCGATAGAACTGTAATAAATATACTTATTACTTTTACTATTATCAATATATCATGCACTATTAGCCATATTTTACTATTATTATCGCTAGAACTATAATAATTATACTTATTACTCCAGATATTATCAATATAACATGCCTTATTACGCAAATAATGCAGTTATTATCGCCAGAACTGTAATAAATATACTTACTACTTTCATTATCATCAATATAACATGCATTATTACCCATATTATGCAGTTATTATCGCTAGAACTATAATAAATATACGTATTACTTTTATTATCATCAATATAGCATGCATTATTACCCATATTATGCAGTTATTATCGATAGAACTGTAATAAATATACTTATTACTTTTATTATTATCAATATAACATGCACTATTTGCCATATTTTACTATTATTATCGCTAGAACTATAATAATTATACTTATTACTCCCGATATTATCAATATAACATGCATTATTACCCATATAATGCAGTTATTATCGCTAGAACTGTAATAATTATACTTATTACTTATATTATTAGCAATATAACGTGCATTATTACCCATATAATGCAGTTATTATCGCTAGAACTGTAATAATTATACTTATTACTTATATTATTATCAATATAACATGCATTATTACCCATATAATGGAGGTATTATCGCAAGAACTGTAATAATTATACTTATTACTTATACTATTAGCAATATAACGTGCATTATTACCCATATAATGCAGTTATTATCGCCAGAACTGTAATAATTATACTTATTACTTATATTATTCTCAATATAACATGCATTATTACCCATATTATGCAGTTATTATCGCTAGAACTATAATAAACATACGTATTACTTTCATTATCATCAACATAACATGCATTATTACCCATATTATGCAGTTATTATCGATAGAACTGTAATAAATATACTTATTACTTTTACTATTATCAATATATCATGCACTATTAGCCATATTTTACTATTATTATCGCTAGAACTATAATAATTATACTTATTACTCCAGATATTATCAATATAACATGCCTTATTACGCAAATAATGCAGTTATTATCGCCAGAACTGTAATAAATATACTTACTACTTTCATTATCATCAATATAACATGCATTATTACCCATATTATGCAGTTATTATCGCTAGAACTATAATAAATATACGTATTACTTTTATTATCATCAATATAGCATGCATTATTACCCATATTATGCAGTTATTATCGATAGAACTGTAATAAATATACTTATTACTTTTATTATTATCAATATAACATGCACTATTTGCCATATTTTACTATTATTATCGCTAGAACTATAATAATTATACTTATTACTCCCGATATTATCAATATAACATGCATTATTACCCATATAATGCAGTTATTATCGCTAGAACTGTAATAATTATACTTATTACTTATATTATTAGCAATATAACGTGCATTATTACCCATATAATGCAGTTATTATCGCTAGAACTGTAATAATTATACTTATTACTTATATTATTATCAATATAACATGCATTATTACCCATATAATGGAGGTATTATCGCAAGAACTGTAATAATTATACTTATTACTTATACTATTAGCAATATAACGTGCATTATTACCCATATAATGCAGTTATTATCGCCAGAACTGTAATAATTATACTTATTACTTATATTATTCTCAATATAACATGCATTATTACCCATATTATGCAGTTATTATCACTAGAACTACAATAAATATACGTATTACTTTCATTATCATCAATATAACATGCATTATTACCCATATAATGGAGGTATTATCGCTAGAACTGTAATAATTATACTTATTACTTATACTATTAGCAATATAACGTGCATTATTACCCATATAATGCAGTTATTATCGCCAGAACTGTAATAATTATACTTATTACTTATATTATTCTCAATATAACATGCATTATTACCCATATTATGCAGTTATTATCGCTAGAACTATAATAAACATACGTATTACTTTCATTATCATCAACATAACATGCATTATTACCCATATTATGCAGTTATTATCGATAGAACTGTAATAAATATACTTATTACTTTTACTATTATCAATATATCATGCACTATTAGCCATATTTTACTATTATTATCGCTAGAACTATAATAATTATACTTATTACTCCAGATATTATCAATATAACATGCCTTATTACGCAAATAATGCAGTTATTATCGCCAGAACTGTAATAAATATACTTACTACTTTCATTATCATCAATATAACATGCATTATTACCCATATTATGCAGTTATTATCGCTAGAACTACAATAAATATACGTATTACTTTTATTATCATCAATATAGCATGCATTATTACCCATATTATGCAGTTATTATCGATAGAACTGTAATAAATATACTTATTACTTTTATTATTATCAATATAACATGCACTATTTGCCATATTTTACTATTATTATCGCTAGAACTATAATAATTATACTTATTACTCCCGATATTATCAATATAACATGCATTATTACCCATATTATGCAGTTATTATCACTAGAACTACAATAAATATACGTATTACTTTCATTATCATCAATATAACATGCATTATTACCCATATTATGCAGTTATTATCGCTAGAACTATAATAAATATACGTATTACTTTTATTATCATCAATATAGCATGCATTATTACCCATATTATGCAGTTATTATCGCTAGAACTGTAATAATTGTACTCATTACTTATATTATTAGCAATATAACGTGCATTATTACCCATATTATGCAGTTATTATCGCTAGAACTGTAATAATTGTACTTATTACTTATATTATTATCAATATAACATGCATTATTACCCATATTATGCAGTTATTATCTCTAGAACCATAATAAATATACCTATTACTCCCAATATTATCAATATAACATGCATTTTTACCCATATAATGCAGTTATTATCGCTAGAACTGTAATAATTATACTTATTACTTATACTATTAGCAATATAACATGCACTATTTGCCATATTTTACTATTATTATCGCTAGAACTATAATAATTATACTTATTACTCCCGATATTATCAATATAACATGCATTATTACCCATATAATGGAGGTATTATCGCAAGAACTGTAATAATTATACTTATTACTTATACTATTAGCAATATAACGTGCATTATTACCCATATTATGCAGTTATTATCGCTAGAACTGTAATAATTATACTTATTACTTATACTATTAGCAATATAACGTGCATTATTACCCATATAATGCAGTTATTATCGCCAGAACTGTAATAATTATACTTATTACTTATATTATTCTCAATATAACATGCATTATTACCCATATAATGCAGTTATTATCGCTAGAACTGTAATAATTATACTTATTACTTATATTATTATCAACATAACATGCATTATTACCCATATAATGGAGGTATTATCGCTAGAACTGTAATAATTATACTTATTACTTATACTATTAGCAATATAACGTGCATTATTACCCATATAATGCAGTTATTATCGCCAGAACTGTAATAATTATACTTATTACTTATATTATTCTCAATATAACATGCATTATTACCCATATTATGCAGTTATTATCGCTAGAACTATAATAAACATACGTATTACTTTCATTATCATCAACATAACATGCATTATTACCCATATTATGCAGTTATTATCGATAGAACTGTAATAAATATACGTATTACTTTCATTATCATCAATATAACATGCATTATTACCCATATAATGGAGGTATTATCGCCAGAACTGTAATAATTATACTTATTACTTATATTATTCTCAATATAACATGCATTATTACCCATATTATGCAGTTATTATCGCTAGAACTATAATAAATATACGTATTACTTTCATTATCATCAATATAACATGCATTATTACCCATATTATGCAGTTATTATCGCTAGAACTATAATAAATATACGTATTACTTTCATTATCATCAATATAACATGCATTATTACCCATATTATGCAGTTATTATCGCTAGAACTGTAATAATTGTACTCATTACTTATATTATTAGCAATATAACGTGCATTATTACCCATATTATGCAGTTAGTATCGCCAGAACTGTAATAATTATACTTATTACTTATATTATTCTCAATATAACATGCATTATTACCCATATAATGCAGTTATTATCGCTAGAACTGTAATAATTATACTTATTACTTATATTATTATCAACATAACATGCATTATTACCCATATAATGGAGGTATTATCGCTAGAACTGTAATAATTATACTTATTACTTATACTATTAGCAATATAACGTGCATTATTACCCATATAATGCAGTTATTATCGCCAGAACTGTAATAATTATACTTATTACTTATATTATTCTCAATATAACATGCATTATTACCCATATTATGCAGTTATTATCGCTAGAACTATAATAAACATACGTATTACTTTCATTATCATCAACATAACATGCATTATTACCCATATTATGCAGTTATTATCGATAGAACTGTAATAAATATACGTATTACTTTCATTATCATCAATATAACATGCATTATTACCCATATAATGGAGGTATTATCGCCAGAACTGTAATAATTATACTTATTACTTATATTATTCTCAATATAACATGCATTATTACCCATATTATGCAGTTATTATCGCTAGAACTATAATAAATATACGTATTACTTTCATTATCATCAATATAACATGCATTATTACCCATATTATGCAGTTATTATCGCTAGAACTATAATAAATATACGTATTACTTTCATTATCATCAATATAACATGCATTATTACCCATATTATGCAGTTATTATCGCTAGAACTGTAATAATTGTACTCATTACTTATATTATTAGCAATATAACGTGCATTATTACCCATATTATGCAGTTAGTATCGCTAGAACTGTAATAAATATACTCATTACTTATATTATTAGCAATATAACGTGCATTATTACCCATATTATGCAGTTATTATCGCTAGAACTGTAATAATTATACTTATTACTTATATTATTATCAATATAACATGCATTATTACCCATATAATGGAGGTATTATCGCAAGAACTGTAATAATTATACTTATTACTTATACTATTAGCAATATAACGTGCATTATTACCCATATTATGCAGTTATTATCGCTAGAACTGTAATAATTATACTTATTACTTATACTATTAGCAATATAACGTGCATTATTACCCATATAATGCAGTTATTATCGCCAGAACTGTAATAATTATACGTATTACTTATATTATTCTCAATATAACATGCATTATTACCCATATAATGCAGTTATTATCGCTAGAACTGTAATAATTATACTTATTACTTATATTATTATCAACATAACATGCATTATTACCCATATAATGGAGGTATTATCGCTAGAACTGTAATAATTATACTTATTACTTATACTATTAGCAATATAACGTGCATTATTACCCATATAATGGAGTTATTATCGCCAGAACTGTAATAATTATACTTATTACTTATATTATTCTCAATATAACATGCATTATTACCCATATTATGCAGTTATTATCGCTAGAACTATAATAAACATACGTATTACTTTCATTATCATCAACATAACATGCATTATTACCCATATTATGCAGTTATTATCGATAGAACTGTAATAAATATACGTATTACTTTCATTATCATCAATATAACATGCATTATTACCCATATAATGGAGGTATTATCGCTAGAACTGTAATAATTATACTTATTACTTATATTATTATCAATATAACATGCATTATTACCCATATTATGCAGTTATTATCGCTAGAACTATAATAAATATACGTATTACTTTCATTATCATCAATATAACATGCATTATTACCCATATAATGCAGTTATTATCGCAAGAACTGTAATAATTATACTTATTACTTATACTATTAGCAATATAACGTGCATTATTACCCATATAATGCAGTTATTATCGCCAGAACTGTAATAATTATACTTATTACTTATATTATTCTCAATATAACATGCATTATTACCCATATTATGCAGTTATTATCGCTAGAACTATAATAAATATACGTATTACTTTCATTATCATCAATATAACATGCATTACTACCCATATTATGCAGTTATTATCGCTAGAACTATAATAAATATACGTATTACTTTCATTATCATCAATATAACATGCATTATTACCCATATAATGGAAGTATTATCGCTAGAACTGTAATAATTATACTTATTACTTATATTATTATCAATATAACATGCATTATTACCCATATAATGGAGGTATTATCGCAAGAACTGTAATAATTATACTTATTACTTATACTATTAGCAATATAACGTGCATTATTACCCATATTATGCAGTTATTATCGCTAGAACTGTAATAATTATACTTATTACTTATACTATTAGCAATATAACGTGCATTATTACCCATATAATGCAGTTATTATCGCTAGAACTGTTATAATTATACTTATTACTTATATTATTATCAACATAACATGCATTATTACCCATATAATGGAGGTATTATCGCTAGAACTGTAATAATTATACTTATTACTTATACTATTAGCAATATAACGTGCATTATTACCCATATAATGCAGTTATTATCGCCAGAACTGTAATAATTATACTTATTACTTATATTATTCTCAACATAACATGCATTATTACCCATATTATGCAGTTATTATCGATAGAACTATAATAAACATACGTATTACTTTCATTATCATCAACATAACATGCATTATTACCCATATTATGCAGTTGTTATCGATAGAACTGTAATAAATATACGTATTACTTTCATTATCATCAATATAACATGCATTATTACCCATATAATGCAGTTATTATCGCAAGAACTGTAATAATTATACTTATTACTTATACTATTAGCAATATAACGTGCATTATTACCCATATAATGCAGTTATTATCGCCAGAACTGTAATAATTATACTTATTACTTATATTATCATCAACATAACATGCATTATTACCCATATTATGCAGTTATTATCGATAGAACTGTAATAAATATACGTATTACTTTCATTATCATCAATATAACATGCATTATTACCCATATAATGGAGGTATTATCGCTAGAACTGTAATAATTATACTTATTACTTATATTATTATCAATATAACATGCATTATTACCCATATTATGCAGTTATTATCGCTAGAACTATAATAAATATACGTATTACTTTCATTATCATCAATATAACATGCATTATTACCCATATAATGCAGTTATTATCGCAAGAACTGTAATAATTATACTTATTACTTATACTATTAGCAATATAACGTGCATTATTACCCATATAATGCAGTTATTATCGCCAGAACTGTAATAATTATACTTATTACTTATATTATTCTCAATATAACATGCATTATTACCCATATTATGCAGTTATTATCGCTAGAACTATAATAAATATACGTATTACTTTCATTATCATCAATATAACATGCATTACTACCCATATTATGCAGTTATTATCGCTAGAACTATAATAAATATACGTATTACTTTCATTATCATCAATATAACATGCATTATTACCCATATAATGGAGGTATTATCGCTAGAACTGTAATAATTATACTTATTACTTATATTATTATCAATATAACATGCATTATTACCCATATAATGGAGGTATTATCGCAAGAACTGTAATAATTATACTTATTACTTATACTATTAGCAATATAACGTGCATTATTACCCATATTATGCAGTTATTATCGCTAGAACTGTAATAATTATACTTATTACTTATACTATTAGCAATATAACGTGCATTATTACCCATATAATGCAGTTATTATCGCTAGAACTGTTATAATTATACTTATTACTTATATTATTATCAACATAACATGCATTATTACCCATATAATGGAGGTATTATCGCTAGAACTGTAATAATTATACTTATTACTTATACTATTAGCAATATAACGTGCATTATTACCCATATAATGCAGTTATTATCGCCAGAACTGTAATAATTATACTTATTACTTATATTATTCTCAACATAACATGCATTATTACCCATATAATGCAGTTATTATCGCCAGAACTGTAATAATTATACTTATTACTTATATTATTCTCAATATAACATGCATTATTACCCATATTATGCAGTTATTATCGCTAGAACTATAATAAATATACGTATTACTTTCATTATCATCAATATAACATGCATTATTACCCATATTATGCAGTTATTATCGCTAGAACTATAATAAATATACGTATTACTTTTATTATCATCAATATAGCATGCATTATTACCCATATTATGCAGTTATTATCGATAGAACTGTAATAAATATACTTATTACTTTTATTATTATCAATATAACATGCACTATTTGCCATATTTTACTATTATTATCGCTACAACTATAATAATTATACTTATTACTCCCGATATTATCAATATAACATGCATTATTACCCATATAATGCAGTTATTATCGCTAGAACTGTAATAATTATACTTATTACTTATATTATTAGCAATATAACGTGCATTATTACCCATATAATGCAGTTATTATCGCTAGAACTGTAATAATTATACTTATTACTTATATTGTTATCAATATAACATGCATTATTACCCATATAATGGAGGTATTATCGCAAGAACTGTAATAATTATACTTATTACTTATACTATTAGCAATATAACGTGCATTATTGCCCATATAATGCAGTTATTATCGCCAGAACTGTAATAATTATACTTATTACTTATATTATTCTCAATATAACATGCATTATTACCCATATTATGCAGTTATTATCACTAGAACTACAATAAATATACGTATTACTTTCATTATCATCAATATAACATGCATTATTACCCATATAATGGAGGTATTATCGCTAGAACTGTAATAATTATACTTATTACTTATATTATTATCAATATAACATGCATTATTACCCATATAATGGAGGTATTATCGCAAGAACTGTAATAATTATACTTATTACTTATACTATTAGCAATATAACGTGCATTATTACCCATATTATGCAGTTATTATCGCTAGAACTGTAATAATTATACTTATTACTTATATTATTATCAATATAACATGCATTATTACCCATATAATGGAGGTATTATCGCTAGAACTGTAATAATTATACTTATTACTTTTATTATTATCAACATAACATGCATTATTACCCATATAATGCAGTTATTATCGCCAGAACTGTAATAATTATACTCATTACTTATATTATTATCAACATAACATGCATTATTACCCATATTATGCAGTTATTATCGATAGAACTGTAATAAATATACGTATTACTTTCATTATCATCAATATAACATGCATTATTACCCATATAATGGAGGTATTATCGCTAGAACTGTAATAATTATACTTATTACTTATATTATTATCAATATAACATGCATTATTACCCATATTATGCAGTTATTATCGATAGAACTGTAATAAATACACTTATTACTTTTACTATTATCAATATATCATGCACTATTAGCCATATTTTACTATTATTATCGCTAGAACTATAATAATTATACTTATTACTCCCGATATTATCAATATAACATGCCTTATTACCCATATAATGCAGTTATTATCGCTAGAACTGTAATAATTATACTTATTACTTATATTATTCTCAATATAACATGCATTATTACCCATATAATGCAGTTATTATCGCTAGAACTGTAATAATTATACTTATTACTTATATTATTCTCAATATAACATGCATTATTACCCATATTATGCAGTTATTATCGCTAGAACTATAATAAACATACGTATTACTTTCATTATCATCAACATAACATGCAGTATTACCCATATTATGCAGTTATTATCGATAGAACTGTAATAAATATACTTATTACTTTTACTATTATCAACATATCATGCACTATTAGCCATATTTTACTA
Organism: Megachile leachella; assembly: GCA_963576845.1. Classification (NCBI taxonomy): domain Eukaryota; kingdom Metazoa; phylum Arthropoda; class Insecta; order Hymenoptera; family Megachilidae; genus Megachile; species Megachile leachella. Next base: position 1,935,066 of record CAUYWW010000231.1, on the reverse strand, counting down.
TTATTATCGCTAGTACTGTAATAATTATACTTATTACTTATATTGTTAGCAATATAACGTGCATTATTACCCATGTAATGCAGTTATTATCGCTAGAACTGTAATAATTATACTTATTACTTATATTATTATCAATATAAGATGCATTATTACCCATATTATGCAGTTATTATCGCTAGAACTATAATAAATATACGTATTACTTTTATTATCATCAATATAACATGCATTATTACCCATATTATGCAGTTATTATCGCTAGAACTATAATAAATATACGTATTACTTTCATTATCATCAGTATAACATGCATTATTACCCACATAATGGAGGTATTATCGCTAGAACTGTAATAATTATACTTATTACTTATATTATTATCAATATAACATGCATTATTACCCATATTATGCAGTTATTATCGATAGAACTGTAATAAATATACTTATTACTTTTACTATTATCAATATATCATGCACTATTAGCCATATTATACTATTACTATCGCTAGAACTATAATAATTATACTTATTACTCCCGATATTATCAATATAACATGTCTTATTACCCATATAATGCAGTTATTATCTCTAGAACTGTAATAATTATACTCATTACTTATATTATTAGCAATATAACGTGCATTATTACCCATATTATGCAGTTATTATCGCTAGAACTGAAATAATTATACTTATTACTTATATTATTATCAATATAACATGCATTATTACCCATATAATGGAGGTATTATCGCAAGAACTGTAATAATTATACTTATTACTTATACTATTAGCAATATAACGTGCATTATTACCCATATTATGCAGTTATTATCGCTAGAACTGTAATAATTATACTTATTACTTATACTATTAGCAATATAACGTGCATTATTACCCATATAATGCAGTTATTATCGCCAGAACTGTAATAATTATACTTATTACTTATATTATTCTCAATATAACATGCATTATTACCCATATAATGCAGTTATTATCGCAAGAACTGTAATAATTATACTTATTACTTATACTATTAGCAATATAACGTGCATTATTACCCATATAATGCAGTTATTATCGCCAGAACTGTAATAATTATACTTATTACTTATATTATTCTCAATATAACATGCATTATTACCCATATAATGCAGTTATTATCGCTAGAACTGTAATAATTATACTTATTACTTATATTATTATCAACATAACATGCATTATTACCCATATAATGGAGGTATTATCGCTAGAACTGTAATAATTATACTTATTACTTATACTATTAGCAATATAACGTGCATTATTACCCATATAATGCAGTTATTATCGCCAGAACTGTAATAATTATACTTATTACTTATATTATTCTCAATATAACATGCATTATTACCCATATTATGCAGTTATTATCGCTAGAACTATAATAAATATGCGTATTACTTTCATTATCATCAATATAACATGCATTATTACCCATATAATGGAGGTATTATCGCTAGAACTGTAATAATTATACTTATTACTTATATTATTATCAATATAACATGCATTATTACCCATATAATGGAGGTATTATCGCAAGAACTGTAATAATTATACTTATTACTTATATTATTAGCAATATAACGTGCATTATTACCCATATTATGCAGTTATTATCGCTAGAACTGTAATAATTATACTTATTACTTATACTATTAGCAATATAACGTGCATTATTACCCATATAATGCAGTTATTATCGCCAGAACTGTAATAATTATACTTATTACTTATATTATTCTCAATATAACATGCATTATTACCCATATAATGCAGTTATTATCGCTAGAACTGTAATAATTATACTTATTACTTATATTATTATCAACATAACATGCATTATTACCCATATAATGGAGGTATTATCGCTAGAACTGTAATAATTATACTTATTACTTATACTATTAGCAATATAACGTGCATTATTACCCATATAATGCAGTTATTATCGCCAGAACTGTAATAATTATACTTATTACTTATATTATTCTCAATATAACATGCATTATTACCCATATAATGCAGTTATTATCGCTAGAACTGTAATAATTATACTTATTACTTATATTATTATCAACATAACATGCATTATTACCCATATTATGCAGTTATTATCGCTAAAACTGTAATAATTGTACTCATTACTTATATTATTAGCAATATAACGTGCATTATTACCCATATTATGCAGTTATTATCGCTAGAACTGTAATAATTATACTTATTACTTATATTATTATCAATATAACATGCATTATTACCCATATTATGGAGGTATTATCGCTAGAACTGCAATAATTATACGTATTACTTAGATTATTATCAATATAACATGCATTATTACCCATATTATGCAGTTATTATCGCCAGAACTGTAATAATTATACTTATTACTTATATTATTCTCAATATAACATGCATTATTACCCATATTATGCAGTTATTATCGCTAGAACTATAATAAACATACGTATTACTTTCATTATCATCAACATAACATGCATTATTACCCATATTATGCAGTTATTATCGATAGAACTGTAATAAATATACGTATTACTTTCATTATCATCAATATAACATGCATTATTACCCATATAATGGAGGTATTATCGCTAGAACTGTAATAATTATACTTATTACTTATATTATTATCAATATAACATGCATTATTACCCATATTATGCAGTTATTATCGATAGAACTGTAATAAATACACTTATTACTTTTACTATTATCAATATATCATGCACTATTAGCCATATTTTACTATTATTATCGCTAGAACTATAATAATTATACTTATTACTCCCGATATTATCAATATAACATGCCTTATTACCCATATAATGCAGTTATTATCGCTAGAACTGTAATAATTATACTTATTACTTATATTATTCTCAATATAGCATGCATTATTACCCATATAATGCAGTTATTATCGCTAGAACTGTAATAATTATACTTATTACTTATATTATTCTCAATATAACATGCATTATTACCCATATTATGCAGTTATTATCGCTAGAACTATAATAAACATACGTATTACTTTCATTATCATCAACATAACATGCAGTATTACCCATATTATGCAGTTATTATCGATAGAACTGTAATAAATATACTTATTACTTTTACTATTATCAACATATCATGCACTATTAGCCATATTTTACTATTATTATCGCTAGTACTGTAATAATTATACTTATTACTTATATTGTTAGCAATATAACGTGCATTATTACCCATGTAATGCAGTTATTATCGCTAGAACTGTAATAATTATACTTATTACTTATATTATTATCAATATAAGATGCATTATTACCCATATTATGCAGTTATTATCGCTAGAACTATAATAAATATACGTATTACTTTTATTATCATCAATATAACATGCATTATTACCCATATTATGCAGTTATTATCGCTAGAACTATAATAAATATACGTATTACTTTCATTATCATCAGTATAACATGCATTATTACCCACATAATGGAGGTATTATCGCTAGAACTGTAATAATTATACTTATTACTTATATTATTATCAATATAACATGCATTATTACCCATATTATGCAGTTATTATCGATAGAACTGTAATAAATATACTTATTACTTTTACTATTATCAATATATCATGCACTATTAGCCATATTATACTATTACTATCGCTAGAACTATAATAATTATACTTATTACTCCCGATATTATCAATATAACATGTCTTATTACCCATATAATGCAGTTATTATCTCTAGAACTGTAATAATTATACTCATTACTTATATTATTAGCAATATAACGTGCATTATTACCCATATTATGCAGTTATTATCGCTAGAACTGAAATAATTATACTTATTACTTATATTATTATCAATATAACATGCATTATTACCCATATAATGGAGGTATTATCGCAAGAACTGTAATAATTATACTTATTACTTATACTATTAGCAATATAACGTGCATTATTACCCATATTATGCAGTTATTATCGCTAGAACTGTAATAATTATACTTATTACTTATACTATTAGCAATATAACGTGCATTATTACCCATATAATGCAGTTATTATCGCCAGAACTGTAATAATTATACTTATTACTTATATTATTCTCAATATAACATGCATTATTACCCATATAATGCAGTTATTATCGCAAGAACTGTAATAATTATACTTATTACTTATACTATTAGCAATATAACGTGCATTATTACCCATATAATGCAGTTATTATCGCCAGAACTGTAATAATTATACTTATTACTTATATTATTCTCAATATAACATGCATTATTACCCATATAATGCAGTTATTATCGCTAGAACTGTAATAATTATACTTATTACTTATATTATTATCAACATAACATGCATTATTACCCATATAATGGAGGTATTATCGCTAGAACTGTAATAATTATACTTATTACTTATACTATTAGCAATATAACGTGCATTATTACCCATATAATGCAGTTATTATCGCCAGAACTGTAATAATTATACTTATTACTTATATTATTCTCAATATAACATGCATTATTACCCATATTATGCAGTTATTATCGCTAGAACTATAATAAATATGCGTATTACTTTCATTATCATCAATATAACATGCATTATTACCCATATAATGGAGGTATTATCGCTAGAACTGTAATAATTATACTTATTACTTATATTATTATCAATATAACATGCATTATTACCCATATAATGGAGGTATTATCGCAAGAACTGTAATAATTATACTTATTACTTATATTATTAGCAATATAACGTGCATTATTACCCATATTATGCAGTTATTATCGCTAGAACTGTAATAATTATACTTATTACTTATACTATTAGCAATATAACGTGCATTATTACCCATATAATGCAGTTATTATCGCCAGAACTGTAATAATTATACTTATTACTTATATTATTCTCAATATAACATGCATTATTACCCATATAATGCAGTTATTATCGCTAGAACTGTAATAATTATACTTATTACTTATATTATTATCAACATAACATGCATTATTACCCATATAATGGAGGTATTATCGCTAGAACTGTAATAATTATACTTATTACTTATACTATTAGCAATATAACGTGCATTATTACCCATATAATGCAGTTATTATCGCCAGAACTGTAATAATTATACTTATTACTTATATTATTCTCAATATAACATGCATTATTACCCATATAATGCAGTTATTATCGCTAGAACTGTAATAATTATACTTATTACTTATATTATTATCAACATAACATGCATTATTACCCATATTATGCAGTTATTATCGCTAAAACTGTAATAATTGTACTCATTACTTATATTATTAGCAATATAACGTGCATTATTACCCATATTATGCAGTTATTATCGCTAGAACTGTAATAATTATACTTATTACTTATATTATTATCAATATAACATGCATTATTACCCATATTATGGAGGTATTATCGCTAGAACTGCAATAATTATACGTATTACTTAGATTATTATCAATATAACATGCATTATTACCCATATTATGCAGTTATTATCGCCAGAACTGTAATAATTATACTTATTACTTATATTATTCTCAATATAACATGCATTATTACCCATATTATGCAGTTATTATCGCTAGAACTATAATAAACATACGTATTACTTTCATTATCATCAACATAACATGCATTATTACCCATATTATGCAGTTATTATCGATAGAACTGTAATAAATATACGTATTACTTTCATTATCATCAATATAACATGCATTATTACCCATATAATGGAGGTATTATCGCTAGAACTGTAATAATTATACTTATTACTTATATTATTATCAATATAACATGCATTATTACCCATATTATGCAGTTATTATCGATAGAACTGTAATAAATACACTTATTACTTTTACTATTATCAATATATCATGCACTATTAGCCATATTTTACTATTATTATCGCTAGAACTATAATAATTATACTTATTACTCCCGATATTATCAATATAACATGCCTTATTACCCATATAATGCAGTTATTATCGCTAGAACTGTAATAATTATACTTATTACTTATATTATTCTCAATATAACATGCATTATTACCCATATAATGCAGTTATTATCGCTAGAACTGTAATAATTATACTTATTACTTATATTATTATCAACATAACATGCATTATTACCCATATTATGCAGTTATTATCGCTAGAACTGTAATAATTGTACTCATTACTTATATTATTAGCAATATAACGTGCATTATTACCCATATTATGCAGTTATTATCGCTAGAACTGTAATAATTATACTTATTACTTATATTGTTATCAATATAACATGCATTATTACCCATATAATGGAGGTATTATCGCAAGAACTGTAATAATTATACTTATTACTTATACTATTAGCAATATAACGTGCATTATTACCCATATAATGCAGTTATTATCGCCAGAACTGTAATAATTATACTTATTACTTATATTATTCTCAATATAACATGCATTATTACCCATATTATGCAGTTATTATCACTAGAACTACAATAATTATACGTATTACTTTCATTATCATCAATATAACATGCATTATTACCCATATAATGGAGGTATTATCGCTAGAACTGTAATAATTATACTTATTACTTATATTATTATCAATATAACATGCATTATTACCCATATAATGGAGGTATTATCGCAAGAACTGTAATAATTATACTTATTACTTATACTATTAGCAATATAACGTGCATTATTACCCATATTATGCAGTTATTATCGCTAGAACTGTAATAATTATACTTATTACTTATATTGTTATCAATATAACATGCATTATTACCCATATAATGGAGGTATTATCGCAAGAACTGTAATAATTATACTTATTACTTATACTATTAGCAATATAACGTGCATTATTACCCATATAATGCAGTTATTATCGCCAGAACTGTAATAATTATACTTATTACTTATATTATTCTCAATATAACATGCATTATTACCCATATTATGCAGTTATTATCACTAGAACTACAATAAATATACGTATTACTTTCATTATCATCAATATAACATGCATTATTACCCATATAATGGAGGTATTATCGCTAGAACTGTAATAATTATACTTATTACTTATATTATTATCAATATAACATGCATTATTACCCATATAATGGAGGTATTATCGCAAGAACTGTAATAATTATACTTATTACTTATATTATTATCAATATAACATGCATTATTACCCATATTATGGAGGTATTATCGCTAGAACTGTAATAATTATACGTATTACTTAGATTATTATCAATATAACATGCATTATTACCCATATTATGCAGTTATTATCGCCAGAACTGTAATAATTATACTTATTACTTATATTATTCTCAATATAACATGCATTATTACCCATATTATGCAGTTATTATCGCTAGAACTATAATAAACATACGTATTACTTTCATTATCATCAACATAACATGCATTATTACCCATATTATGCAGTTATTATCGATAGAACTGTAATAAATATACGTATTACTTTCATTATCATCAATATAACATGCATTATTACCCATATAATGCAGTTATTATCGCTAGAACTGTAATAATTATACTTATTACTTATATTGTTAGCAATATAACATGCATTATTATCCATATAATGCAGTTATTATCGCTAGAACTGTAATAATTATACTTATTACTTATATTATTATCAATATAACATGCATTATTACCCATATTATGCAGTTATTATCGCTAGAACTGTAATAATTGTACTCATTACTTATATTATTAGCAATATAACGTGCATTATTACCCATATTATGCAGTTAGTATCGCTAGAACTGTAATAAATATACTCATTACTTATATTATTAGCAATATAACGTGCATTATTACCCATATTATGCAGTTATTATCGCTAGAACTGTAATAATTATACTTATTACTTATATTATTATCAATATAACATGCATTATTACCCATATAATGGAGGTATTATCGCAAGAACTGTAATAATTATACTTATTACTTATACTATTAGCAATATAACGTGCATTATTACCCATATAATGCAGTTATTATCGCCAGAACTGTAATAATTATACTTATTACTTATATTATTCTCAATATAACATGCATTATTACCCATATAATGCAGTTATTATCGCAAGAACTGTAATAATTATACTTATTACTTATACTATTAGCAATATAACGTGCATTATTACCCATATAATGCAGTTATTATCGCCAGAACTGTAATAATTATACTTATTACTTATATTATTCTCAATATAACATGCATTATTACCCATATTATGCAGTTATTATCGCTAGAACTATAATAAACATACGTATTACTTTTATTATCATCAATATAACATGCATTATTACCCATATTATGCAGTTATTATCGCTAGAACTATAATAAATATACGTATTACTTTCATTATCATCAGTATAACATGCATTATTACCCACATAATGGAGGTATTATCGCTAGAAATGTAATAAATATACTTACTACTTTCATTATCATCAATATAACATGCATTATTACCCATATTATGCAGTTATTATCAATAGAACTGTAATAAATATACTTATTACATTTACTATTATCAATATATCATGCACTATTAGCCATATTTTACTATTATTATCGCTAGAACTATAATAATTATACTTATTACTCCCGATATTATCAATATAACATGTCTTATTACCCATATAATGCAGTTATTATCGCTAGAACTGTAATAATTATACTCATTACTTATATTATTAGCAATATAACGTGCATTATTACCCATATTATGCAGTTATTATCGCTAGAACTGTAATAATTATACTTATTACTTATATTATTATCAATATAACATGCATTATTACCCATATAATGGAGGTATTATCGCTAGAACTGTAATAATTATACTTATTACTTATACTATTAGCAATATAACGTGCATTTTTACCCATATAATGCAGTTATTATCGCCAGAACTGTAATAATTATACTTATTACTTATATTATTCTCAATATAACATGCATTATTACCCATATAATGCAGTTATTATCGCTAGAACTGTAATAATTATACATATTACTTATATTATTATCAACATAACATGCATTATTACCCATATTATGCAGTTATTATCGCTAGAACTGTAATAATTATACTTATTACTTATATCATTATCAATATAACCTGCATTATTACCCATATAATGGAGGTATTATCGCTAGACCTGTAATAATTATACTTATTACTTATACTATTAGCAATATAACGTGCATTATTACGCATATAATGCAGTTATTATCGCTAGAACTGTAATAATTGCACTCATTACTTATATTATTAGCAATATAACGTGCATTATTACCCATATTATGCAGTTATTGTCGCTAGAACTGTAATAATTATACTTATTACTTATACTATTAGCAATATAACGTGCATTATTACCCATATAATGCAGTTATTATCGCCAGAACTGTAATAATTATACTTATTACTTATATTATTATCAATATAACATGCATTATTACCCATATTATGCAGTTATTATCGCTAGAACTGTAATAATTGCACTCATTACTTATATTATTAGCAATATAACGTGCATTATTACCCATATTATGCAGTTATTATCGCTAGAACTGTAATAATTATACTTATTACTTATACTATTATCAATATAACATGCATTATTACCCATACTATGCAGTTATAATCGCTGGAACTATAATAAATATACTTATTAGTCCCAATATTATCAATATAACATGCATTATTACCCATATAATGCAGTTATTATCGCAAGAACTATAATAAATATACGTATTACTTTCATTATCATCAATATAACATGCATTATTACCCATATAATGGAGGTATTATTGCTAGAACTGTAATAATTATACCTATTACTTATATTATTATAAATATAACATGCATTATTACCCATATTATGCAGTTATTATCGCTAGAACTATAATAAATACACTTATTACTCCCAATATTATCAATGTAACATGCATTATTACCCATATAATGCAGTTATTATCGCTAGAACTGTAATAATTATACTTATTACTTATATTATTAGCAATATAACGTGCATTATTACCCATATTATGCAGTTATTATCGATAGAACTGTAATAAATATACTTATTACTTTTATTATTATCAATATAACATGCACTATTTGCCATATTTTACTATTATTATCGCTAGAACTATAATAATTATACTTATTACTCCCGATATTATCAATATAACATGCATTATTACCCATATAATGCAGTTATTATCGCTAGAACTGTAATAATTATACTTATTACTTATATTATTATCAATATAACATGCATTATTACCCATATTATGCAGTTATTATCGCTAGAACTGTAATAATTGCACTCATTACTCATATTATTAGCAATATAACGTGCATTATTACCCATATTATGCAGTTATTATCGCTAGAACTGTAATAATTATACTTATTACTTATACTATTAGCAATATAACGTGCATTTTTACCCATATAATGCAGTTATTATCGCCAGAACTGTAATAATTATACTTATTACTTATATTATTCTCAATATAACATGCATTATTACCCATATAATGCAGTTATTATCGCTAGAACTGTAATAATTATACTTATTACTTATATTATTATCAACATAACATGCATTATTACCCATATAATGGAGGTATTATCGCTAGAACTGTAATAATTATACTTATTACTTATACTATTAGCAATATAACGTGCATTATTACCCATATAATGCAGTTATTATCGCCAGAACTGTAATAATTATTCTTATTACTTATATTATTCTCAATATAACATGCATTATTACCCATATAATGCAGTTATTATCGCTAGAACTGTAATAATTGCACTCATTACTTATATTATTAGCAATATAACGTGCATTATTACCCATATTATGCAGTTATTATCGCTAGAACTGTAATAATTATACTTATTACTTATATTATTATCAATATAACATGCATTATTACCCATATTATGCAGTTATTATCGCTAGAACTGTAATAATTGCACTCATTACTTATATTATTAGCAATATAACGTGCATTATTACCCATATTATGCAGTTATTATCGCTAGAACTGTAATAATTATACTTATTACTTATACTATTAGCAATATAACGTGCATTTTTACCCATATAATGCAGTTATTATCGCCAGAACTGTAATAATTATACTTATTACTTATATTATTCTCAATATAACATGCATTATTACCCATATAATGCAGTTATTATCGCTAGAACTGTAATAATTATACTTATTACTTATATTATTATCAACATAACATGCATTATTACCCATATAATGGAGGTATTATCGCTAGAACTGTAATAATTATACTTATTACTTATACTATTAGCAATATAACGTGCATTATTACCCATATAATGCAGTCATTATCGCCAGAACTGTAATAATTATACTTATTACTTATATTATTCTCAATATAACATGCATTATTACCCATATAATGCAGTTATTATCGCTAGAACTGTAATAATTATACTTATTACTTATATTATTATCAACATAACATGCATTATTACCCATATTATGCAGTTATTATCGCTAGAACTGTAATAATTGTACTCATTACTTATATTATTAGCAATATAACGTGCATTATTACCCATATTATGCAGTTATTATCGCTAGAACTGTAATAATTATACTTATTACTTATATTGTTATCAATATAACATGCATTATTACCCATATAATGGAGGTATTATCGCAAGAACTGTAATAATTATACTTATTACTTATACTATTAGCAATATAACGTGCATTATTACCCATATAATGCAGTTATTATCGCCAGAACTGTAATAATTATACTTATTACTTATATTATTCTCAATATAACATGCATTATTACCCATATTATGCAGTTATTATCACTAGAACTACAATAAATATACGTATTACTTTCATTATCATCAATATAACATGCATTATTACCCATATAATGGAGGTATTATCGCTAGAACTGTAATAATTATACTTATTACTTATATTATTATCAATATAACATGCATTATTACCCATATAATGGAGGTATTATCGCAAGAACTGTAATAATTATACTTATTACTTATACTATTAGCAATATAACGTGCATTATTACCCATATTATGCAGTTATTATCGCTAGAACTGTAATAATTATACTTATTACTTATATTGTTATCAATATAACATGCATTATTACCCATATAATGGAGGTATTATCGCAAGAACTGTAATAATTATACTTATTACTTATACTATTAGCAATATAACGTGCATTATTACCCATATAATGCAGTTATTATCGCCAGAACTGTAATAATTATACTTATTACTTATATTATTCTCAATATAACATGCATTATTACCCATATTATGCAGTTATTATCACTAGAACTACAATAAATATACGTATTACTTTCATTATCATCAATATAACATGCATTATTACCCATATAATGGAGGTATTATCGCTAGAACTGTAATAATTATACTTATTACTTATATTATTATCAATATAACATGCATTATTACCCATATAATGGAGGTATTATCGCAAGAACTGTAATAATTATACTTATTACTTATATTATTATCAATATAACATGCATTATTACCCATATTATGGAGGTATTATCGCTAGAACTGTAATAATTATACGTATTACTTAGATTATTATCAATATAACATGCATTATTACCCATATTATGCAGTTATTATCGCCAGAACTGTAATAATTATACTTATTACTTATATTATTCTCAATATAACATGCATTATTACCCATATTATGCAGTTATTATCGCTAGAACTATAATAAACATACGTATTACTTTCATTATCATCAACATAACATGCATTATTACCCATATTATGCAGTTATTATCGATAGAACTGTAATAAATATACGTATTACTTTCATTATCATCAATATAACATGCATTATTACCCATATAATGGAGGTATTATCGCTAGAACTGTAATAATTATACTTATTACTTATATTATTATCAATATAACATGCATTATTACCCATATTATGCAGTTATTATCGATAGAACTGTAATAAATACACTTATTACTTTTACTATTATCAATATATCATGCACTATTAGCCATATTTTGCTATTATTATCGCTAGAACTATAATAATTATACTTATTACTCCCGATATTATCAATATAACATGCATTATTACCCATATAATGCAGTTATTATCGCTAGAACTGTAATAATTATACTTATTACTTATATTGTTAGCAATATAACATGCATTATTATCCATATAATGCAGTTATTATCGCTAGAACTGTAATAATTATACTCATTACTTATATTATTAGCAATATAACGTGCATTATTACCCATATTATGCAGTTATTATCGCTAGAACTGTAATAATTATACTTATTACTTATATTATTATCAATATAACATGCATTATTACCCATATAATGGAGGTATTATCGCAAGAACTGTAATAATTATACTTATTACTTATACTATTAGCAATATAACGTGCATTATTACCCATATAATGCAGTTATTATCGCCAGAACTGTAATAATTATACTTATTACTTATATTATTCTCAATATAACATGCATTATTACCCATATAATGCAGTTATTATCGCAAGAACTGTAATAATTATACTTATTACTTATACTATTAGCAATATAACGTGCATTATTACCCATATAATGCAGTTATTATCGCCAGAACTGTAATAATTATACTTATTACTTATATTATTCTCAATATAACATGCATTATTACCCATATTATGCAGTTATTATCGCTAGAACTATAATAAATATACGTATTACTTTCATTATCATCAATATAACATGCATTATTACCCATATAATGGAGGTATGATCGCTAGAACTGTAATAATTATACTTATTACTTATATTATTATCAATATAACATGCATTATTACCCATATAATGGAGGTATTATCGCAAGAACTGTAATAATTATACTTATTACTTATACTATTAGCAATATAACGTGCATTATTACCCATATTATGCAGTTATTATCGCTAGAACTGTAATAATTATACTTATTACTTATACTATTAGCAATATAACGTGCATTATTACCGATATAATGCAGTTATTATCGCCAGAACTGTAATAATTATACTTATTACTTATATTATTCTCAATATAACATGCATTATTACCCATATAATGCAGTTACTATCGCTAGAACTGTAATAATTATACTTATTACTTATATTATTATCAACATAACATGCATTATTACCCATATAATGGAGGTATTATCGCTAGAACTGTAATAATTATACTTATTACTTATACTATTAGCAATATAACGTGCATTATTACCCATATAATGCAGTTATTATCGCCAGAACTGTAATAATTATACTTATTACTTATATTATTCTCAATATAACATGCATTATTACCCATATTATGCAGTTATTATCGCTAGAACTATAATAAACATACGTATTACTTTCATTATCATCAACATAACATGCATTATTACCCATATTATGCAGTTATTATCGATAGAACTGTAATAAATATACTTATTACTTTTACTATTATCAATATATCATGCACTATTAGCCATATTTTACTATTATTATCGCTAGAACTATAATAATTATACTTATTACTCCAGATATTATCAATATAACATGCCTTATTACGCAAATAATGCAGTTATTATCGCCAGAACTGTAATAAATATACTTACTACTTTCATTATCATCAATATAACATGCATTATTACCCATATTATGCAGTTATTATCGCTAGAACTATAATAAATATACGTATTACTTTTATTATCATCAATATAGCATGCATTATTACCCATATTATGAAGTTATTATCGATAGAACTGTAATAAATATACTTATTACTTTTATTATTATCAATATAACATGCACTATTTGCCATATTTTACTATTATTATCGCTAGAACTATAATAATTATACTTATTACTCCCGATATTATCAATATAACATGCATTATTACCCATATAATGCAGTTATTATCGCTAGAACTGTAATAATTATACTTATTACTTATATTATTAGCAATATAACGTGCATTATTACCCATATAATGCAGTTATTATCGCTAGAACTGTAATAATTATACTTATTACTTATATTATTATCAATATAACATGCATTATTACCCATATAATGGAGGTATTATCGCAAGAACTGTAATAATTATACTTATTACTTATACTATTAGCAATATAACGTGCATTATTACCCATATAATGCAGTTATTATCGCCAGAACTGTAATAATTATACTTATTACTTATATTATTCTCAATATAACATGCATTATTACCCATATTATGCAGTTATTATCACTAGAACTACAATAAATATACGTATTACTTTCATTATCATCAATATAACATGCATTATTACCCATATAATGGAGGTATTATCGCTAGAACTGTAATAATTATACTTATTACTTATACTATTAGCAATATAACGTGCATTATTACCCATATAATGCAGTTATTATCGCCAGAACTGTAATAATTTTACTTATTACTTATATTATTCTCAATATAACATGCATTATTACCCATATTATGCAGTTATTATCGCTAGAACTATAATAAACATACGTATTACTTTCATTATCATCAACATAACATGCATTATTACCCATATTATGCAGTTATTATCGATAGAACTGTAATAAATATACTTATTACTTTTACTATTATCAATATATCATGCACTATTAGCCATATTTTACTATTATTATCGCTAGAACTATAATAATTATACTTATTACTCCAGATATTATCAATATAACATGCCTTATTACGCAAATAATGCAGTTATTATCGCCAGAACTGTAATAAATATACTTACTACTTTCATTATCATCAATATAACATGCATTATTACCCATATTATGCAGTTATTATCGCTAGAACTATAATAAATATACGTATTACTTTTATTATCATCAATATAGCATGCATTATTACCCATATTATGCAGTTATTATCGATAGAACTGTAATAAATATACTTATTACTTTTATTATTATCAATATAACATGCACTATTTGCCATATTTTACTATTATTATCGCTAGAACTATAATAATTATACTTATTACTCCCGATATTATCAATATAACATGCATTATTACCCATATTATGCAGTTATTATCACTAGAACTACAATAAATATACGTATTACTTTCATTATCATCAATATAACATGCATTATTACCCATATAATGGAGGTATTATCGCTAGAACTGTAATAATTATACTTATTACTTATATTATTATCAATATAACATGCATTATTACCCATATAATGGAGGTATTATCGCAAGAACTGTAATAATTATACTTATTACTTATACTATTAGCAATATAACGTGCATTATTACCCATATAATGCAGTTATTATCGCCAGAACTGTAATAATTATACTTATTACTTATATTATTCTCAATATAACATGCATTATTACCCATATTATGCAGTTATTATCACTAGAACTACAATAAATATACGTATTACTTTCATTATCATCAATATAACATGCATTATTACCCATATAATGGAGGTATTATCGCTAGAACTGTAATAATTATACTTATTACTTATACTATTAGCAATATAACGTGCATTATTACCCATATAATGCAGTTATTATCGCCAGAACTGTAATAATTATACTTATTACTTATATTATTCTCAATATAACATGCATTATTACCCATATAATGGAGGTATTATCGCTAGAACTGTAATAATTATACTTATTACTTATACTATTAGCAATATAACGTGCATTATTACCCATATAATGCAGTTATTATCGCCAGAACTGTAATAATTATACTTATTACTTATATTATTCTCAATATAACATGCATTATTACCCATATTATGCAGTTATTATCGCTAGAACTATAATAAACATACGTATTACTTTCATTATCATCAACATAACATGCATTATTACCCATATTATGCAGTTATTATCGCTTGAACTGTAATAATTATACTTATTACTTATATTATTATCAATATAAGATGCATTATTACCCATATTATGCAGTTATTATCGCTAGAACTATAATAAATATACGTATTACTTTTATTATCATCAATATAACATGCATTATTACCCACATTATGCAGTTATTATCGCTAGAACTATAATAAATATACGTATTACTTTCATTATCATCAGTATAACATGCATTATTACCCACATAATGGAGGTATTATCGCTAGAAATGTAATAAATATACTTACTACTTTCATTATCATCAATATAACATGCATTATTACCCATATTATGCAGTTATTATCAATAGAACTGTAATAAATATACTTATTACATTTACTATTATCAATATATCATGCACTATTAGCCATATTTTACTATTATTATCGCTAGAACTATAATAATTATACTTATTACTCCCGATATTATCAATATAACATGTCTTATTACCCATATAATGCAGTTATTATCGCTAGAACTGTAATAATTATACTCATTACTTATATTATTAGCAATATAACGTGCATTATTACCCATATTATGCAGTTATTATCGCTAGAACTGTAATAATTATACTTATTACTTATATCATTATCAATATAACCTGCATTATTACCCATATAATGGAGGTATTATCGCTAGACCTGTAATAATTATACTTATTACTTATACTATTAGCAATATAACGTGCATTATTACGCATATAATGCAGTTATTATCGCTAGAACTGTAATAATTGCACTCATTACTTATATTATTAGCAATATAACGTGCATTATTACCCATATTATGCAGTTATTGTCGCTAGAACTGTAATAATTATACTTATTACTTATACTATTAGCAATATAACGTGCATTATTACCCATATAATGCAGTTATTATCGCCAGAACTGTAATAATTATACTTATTACTTATATTATTATCAATATAACATGCATTATTACCCATATTATGCAGTTATTATCGCTAGAACTGTAATAATTGCACTCATTACTTATATTATTAGCAATATAACGTGCATTATTACCCATATTATGCAGTTATTATCGCTAGAACTATAATAAATACACTTATTACTCCCAATATTATCAATGTAACATGCATTATTACCCATATAATGCAGTTATTATCGCTAGAACTGTAATAATTATACTTATTACTTATATTATTAGCAATATAACGTGCATTATTACCCATATTATGCAGTTATTATCGATAGAACTGTAATAAATATACTTATTACTTTTATTATTATCAATATAACATGCACTATTTGCCATATTTTACTATTATTATCGCTAGAACTATAATAATTATACTTATTACTCCCGATATTATCAATATAACATGCATTATTACCCATATAATGCAGTTATTATCGCTAGAACTGTAATAATTATACTTATTACTTATATTATTATCAATATAACATGCATTATTACCCATATTATGCAGTTATTATCGCTAGAACTGTAATAATTGCACTCATTACTCATATTATTAGCAATATAACGTGCATTATTACCCATGTTATGCAGTTATTATCGCTAGAACTGTAATAATTATACTTATTACTTATACTATTAGCAATATAACGTGCATTTTTACCCATATAATGCAGTTATTATCGCCAGAACTGTAATAATTATACTTATTACTTATATTATTCTCAATATAACATGCTTTATTACCCATATAATGCAGTTATTATCGCTAGAACTGTAATAATTATACTTATTACTTATATTATTATCAACATAACATGCATTATTACCCATATAATGGAGGTATTATCGCTAGAACTGTAATAATTATACTTATTACTTATACTATTATCAATATAACGTGCATTATTACCCATATAATGCAGTTATTATCGCCAGAACTGTAATAATTATACTTATTACTTATATTATTCTCAATATAACATGCATTATTACCCATATAATGCAGTTATTATCGCTAGAACTGTAATAATTGCACTCATTACTTATATTATTAGCAATATAACGTGCATTATTACCCATATTATGCAGTTATTATCGCTAGAACTGTAATAATTATACTTATTACTTATATTATTATCAATATAACATGCATTATTACCCATATTATGCAGTTATTATCGCTAGAACTGTAATAATTGCACTCATTACTTATATTATTAGCAATATAACGTGCATTATTACCCATATTATGCAGTTATTATCGCTAGAACTGTAATAATTATACTTATTACTTATACTATTAGCAATATAACGTGCATTTTTACCCATATAATGCAGTTATTATCGCCAGAACTGTAATAATTATACTTATTACTTATATTATTCTCAATATAACATGCATTATTACCCATATAATGCAGTTATTATCGCTAGAACTATAATAATTATACTTATTACTCCCGATATTATCAATATAACATGCCTTATTACCCATATAATGCAGTTATTATCGCTAGAACTGTAATAATTATACTTATTACTTATATTATTCTCAATATAACATGCATTATTACCCATATAATGCAGTTATTATCGCTAGAACTGTAATAATTATACTTATTACTTATATTATTATCAACATAACATGCATTATTACCCATATTATGCAGTTATTATCGCTAGAACTGTAATAATTGTACTCATTACTTATATTATTAGCAATATAACGTGCATTATTACCCATATTATGCAGTTATTATCGCTAGAACTGTAATAATTATACTTATTACTTATATTGTTATCAATATAACATGCATTATTACCCATATAATGGAGGTATTATCGCAAGAACTGTAATAATTATACTTATTACTTATACTATTAGCAATATAACGTGCATTATTACCCATATAATGCAGTTATTATCGCCAGAACTGTAATAATTATACTTATTACTTATATTATTCTCAATATAACATGCATTATTACCCATATTATGCAGTTATTATCACTAGAACTACAATAAATATACGTATTACTTTCATTATCATCAATATAACATGCATTATTACCCATATAATGGAGGTATTATCGCTAGAACTGTAATAATTATACTTATTACTTATATTATTATCAATATAACATGCATTATTACCCATATAATGGAGGTATTATCGCAAGAACTGTAATAATTATACTTATTACTTATACTATTAGCAATATAACGTGCATTATTACCCATATTATGCAGTTATTATCGCTAGAACTGTAATAATTATACTTATTACTTATATTGTTATCAATATAACATGCATTATTACCCATATAATGGAGGTATTATCGCAAGAACTGTAATAATTATACTTATTACTTATACTATTAGCAATATAACGTGCATTATTACCCATATAATGCAGTTATTATCGCCAGAACTGTAATAATTATACTTATTACTTATATTATTCTCAATATAACATGCATTATTACCCATATTATGCAGTGATTATCACTAGAACTACAATAAATATACGTATTACTTTCATTATCATCAATATAACATGCATTATTACCCATATAATGGAGGTATTATCGCTAGAACTGTAATAATTATACTTATTACTTATATTATTATCAATATAACATGCATTATTACCCATATAATGGAGGTATTATCGCAAGAACTGTAATAATTATACTTATTACTTATATTATTATCAATATAACATGCATTATTACCCATATTATGGAGGTATTATCGCTAGAACTGTAATAATTATACGTATTACTTAGATTATTATCAATATAACATGCATTATTACCCATATTGTGCAGTTATTATCGCCAGAACTGTAATAATTATACTTATTACTTATATTATTCTCAATATAACATGCATTATTACCCATATTATGCAGTTATTATCGCTAGAACTATAATAAACATACGTATTACTTTCATTATCATCAACATAACATGCATTATTACCCATATTATGCAGTTATTATCGATAGAACTGTAATAAATATACGTATTACTTTCATTATCATCAATATAACATGCATTATTACCCATATAATGGAGGTATTATCGCTAGAACTGTAATAATTATACTTATTACTTATATTATTATCAATATAACATGCATTATTACCCATATTATGCAGTTATTATCGATAGAACTGTAATAAATACACTTATTACTTTTACTATTATCAATATATCATGCACTATTAGCCATATTTTACTATTATTATCGCTAGAACTATAATAATTATACTTATTACTCCCGATATTATCAATATAACATGCATTTTTACCCATATAATGCAGTTATTATCGCTAGAACTGTAATAATTATACTTATTACTTATACTATTAGCAATATAACATGCACTATTTGCCATATTTTACTATTATTATCGCTAGAACTATAATAATTATACTTATTACTCCCGATATTATCAATATAACATGCATTATTACCCATATAATGCAGTTATTATCGCTAGAACTGTAATAATTATACTTATTACTTATATTGTTAGCAATATAACATGCATTATTATCCATATAATGCAGTTATTATCGCTAGAACTGTAATAATTATACTTATTACTTATATTATTATCAATATAACATGCATTATTACCCATATTATGCAGTTATTATCGCTAGAACTATAATAAATATACGTATTACTTTCATTATCATCAGTATAACATGCATTATTACCCACATAATGGAGGTATTATCGCTAGAAATGTAATAAATATACTTACTACTTTCATTATCATCAATATAACATGCATTATTACCCATATTATGCAGTTATTATCAATAGAACTGTAATAAATATACTTATTACATTTACTATTATCAATATATCATGCACTATTAGCCATATTTTACTATTATTATCGCTAGAACTATAATAATTATACTTATTACTCCCGATATTATCAATATAACATGTCTTATTACCCATATAATGCAGTTATTGTCGCTAGAACTGTAATAATTATACTCATTACTTATATTATTAGCAATATAACGTGCATTATTACCCATATTATGCAGTTATTATCGCTAGAACTGTAATAATTATACTTATTACTTATATTATTATCAATATAAGATGCATTATTACCCATATTATGCAGTTATT
Organism: Megachile leachella; assembly: GCA_963576845.1. NCBI lineage: Eukaryota > Metazoa > Arthropoda > Insecta > Hymenoptera > Megachilidae > Megachile > Megachile leachella. Next base: position 1,912,651 of record CAUYWW010000231.1, on the reverse strand, counting down.
ATCGCTAGAACTATAATAAACATACGTATTACTTTCATTATCATCAACATAACATGCATTATTACCCATATTATGCAGTTATTATCGCTTGAACTGTAATAATTATACTTATTACTTATATTATTATCAATATAAGATGCATTATTACCCATATTATGCAGTTATTATCGCTAGAACTATAATAAATATACGTATTACTTTTATTATCATCAATATAACATGCATTATTACCCATATTATGCAGTTATTATCGCTAGAACTATAATAAATATACGTATTACTTTCATTATCATCAGTATAACATGCATTATTACCCACATAATGGAGGTATTATCGCTAGAAATGTAATAAATATACTTACTACTTTCATTATCATCAATATAACATGCATTATTACCCATATTATGCAGTTATTATCAATAGAACTGTAATAAATATACTTATTACATTTACTATTATCAATATATCATGCACTATTAGCCATATTTTACTATTATTATCGCTAGAACTATAATAATTATACTTATTACTCCCGATATTATCAATATAACATGTCTTATTACCCATATAATGCAGTTATTATCGCTAGAACTGTAATAATTATACTCATTACTTATATTATTAGCAATATAACGTGCATTATTACCCATATTATGCAGTTATTATCGCTAGAACTGTAATAATTATACTTATTACTTATATTATTATCAATATAACATGCATTATTACCCATATAATGCAGTTATTATCGCTAGAACTGTAATAATTATACATATTACTTATATTATTATCAACATAACATGCATTATTACCCATATTATGCAGTTATTATCGCTAGAACTGTAATAATTATACTTATTACTTATATCATTATCAATATAACCTGCATTATTACCCATATAATGGAGGTATTATCGCTAGACCTGTAATAATTATACTTATTACTTATACTGTTAGCAATATAACGTGCATTATTACGCATATAATGCAGTTATTATCGCTAGAACTGTAATAATTGCACTCATTACTTATATTATTAGCAATATAACGTGCATTATTACCCATATTATGCAGTTATTGTCGCTAGAACTGTAATAATTATACTTATTACTTATACTATTAGCAATATAACGTGCATTATTACCCATATAATGCAGTTATTATCGCCAGAACTGTAATAATTATACTTATTACTTATATTATTATCAATATAACATGCATTATTACCCATATTATGCAGTTATTATCGCTAGAACTGTAATAATTGCACTCATTACTTATATTATTAGCAATATAACGTGCATTATTACCCATATTATGCAGTTATTATCGCTAGAACTGTAATAATTATACTTATTACTTATATCATTATAAATATAACATGCATTATTACCCATATAATGGAGGTATTATCGCTTGAACTGTAATAATTATACTTATTACTTATACTATTAGGAATATAACGTGCATTATTACCCATATAATGCAGTTATTATCGCTAGAACTGTAACAATTATACTTATTACTTATATTATTAGCAATATAACGTGCATTATTACCCATATAATGCAGTTATTATCGCTAGAACTGTAATAATTATACTTATTACTTATACTATTATCAATATAACATGCATTATTACCCATACTATGCAGTTATAATCGCTGGAACTATAATAAATATACTTATTAGTCCCAATATTATCAATATAACATGCATTATTACCCATATAATGCAGTTATTATCGCTAGAACTATAATAAATATACGTATTACTTTTATTATCATCAATATAACATGCATTATTACCCATATTATGCAGTTATTATCGCTAGAACTATAATAAATATACGTATTACTTTCATTATCATCAGTATAACATGCATTATTACCCACATAATGGAGGTATTATCGCTAGAAATGTAATAAATATACTTACTACTTTCATTATCATCAATATAACATGCATTATTACCCATATTATGCAGTTATTATCAATAGAACTGTAATAAATATACTTATTACATTTACTATTATCAATATATCATGCACTATTAGCCATATTTTACTATTATTATCGCTAGAACTATAATAATTATACTTATTACTCCCGATATTATCAATATAACATGTCTTATTACCCATATAATGCAGTTATTATCGCTAGAACTGTAATAATTATACTCATTACTTATATTATTAGCAATATAACGTGCATTATTACCCATATTATGCAGTTATTATCGCTAGAACTGTAATAATTATACTTATTACTTATATTATTATCAATATAACATGCATTATTACCCATATAATGGAGGTATTATCGCTAGAACTGTAATAATTATACTTATTACTTATACTATTAGCAATATAACGTGCATTTTTACCCATATAATGCAGTTATTATCGCCAGAACTGTAATAATTATACTTATTACTTATATTATTCTCAATATAACATGCATTATTACCCATATAATGCAGTTATTATCGCTAGAACTGTAATAATTATACATATTACTTATATTATTATCAACATAACATGCATTATTACCCATATTATGCAGTTATTATCGCTAGAACTGTAATAATTATACTTATTACTTATATCATTATCAATATAACCTGCATTATTACCCATATAATGGAGGTATTATCGCTAGACCTGTAATAATTATACTTATTACTTATACTGTTAGCAATATAACGTGCATTATTACGCATATAATGCAGTTATTATCGCTAGAACTGTAATAATTGCACTCATTACTTATATTATTAGCAATATAACGTGCATTATTACCCATATTATGCAGTTATTGTCGCTAGAACTGTAATAATTATACTTATTACTTATACTATTAGCAATATAACGTGCATTATTACCCATATAATGCAGTTATTATCGCCAGAACTGTAATAATTATACTTATTACTTATATTATTATCAATATAACATGCATTATTACCCATATTATGCAGTTATTATCGCTAGAACTGTAATAATTGCACTCATTACTTATATTATTAGCAATATAACGTGCATTATTACCCATATTATGCAGTTATTATCGCTAGAACTGTAATAATTATACTTATTACTTATATCATTATAAATATAACATGCATTATTACCCATATAATGGAGGTATTATCGCTTGAACTGTAATAATTATACTTATTACTTATACTATTAGGAATATAACGTGCATTATTACCCATATAATGCAGTTATTATCGCTAGAACTGTAACAATTATACTTATTACTTATATTATTAGCAATATAACGTGCATTATTACCCATATAATGCAGTTATTATCGCTAGAACTGTAATAATTATACTTATTACTTATACTATTATCAATATAACATGCATTATTACCCATACTATGCAGTTATAATCGCTGGAACTATAATAAATATACTTATTAGTCCCAATATTATCAATATAACATGCATTATTACCCATATAATGCAGTTATTATCGCAAGAACTATAATAAATATACGTATTACTTTCATTATCATCAATATAACATGCATTATTACCCATATAATGGAGGTATTATTGCTAGAACTGTAATAATTATACCTATTACTTATATTATTATAAATATAACATGCATTATTACCCATATTATGCAGTTATTATCGCTAGAACTATAATAAATACACTTATTACTCCCAATATTATCAATGTAACATGCATTATTACCCATATAATGCAGTTATTATCGCTAGAACTGTAATAATTATACTTATTACTTATATTATTAGCAATATAACGTGCATTATTACCCATATTATGCAGTTATTATCGATAGAACTGTAATAAATATACTTATTACTTTTATTATTATCAATATAACATGCACTATTTGCCATATTTTACTATTATTATCGCTAGAACTATAATAATTATACTTATTACTCCCGATATTATCAATATAACATGCATTATTACCCATATAATGCAGTTATTATCGCTAGAACTGTAATAATTATACTTATTACTTATATTATTATCAATATAACATGCATTATTACCCATATTATGCAGTTATTATCGCTAGAACTGTAATAATTGCACTCATTACTCATATTATTAGCAATATAACGTGCATTATTACCCATATTATGCAGTTATTATCGCTAGAACTGTAATAATTATACTTATTACTTATACTATTAGCAATATAACGTGCATTTTTACCCATATAATGCAGTTATTATCGCCAGAACTGTAATAATTATACTTATTACTTATATTATTCTCAATATAACATGCATTATTACCCATATAATGCAGTTATTATCGCTAGAACTGTAATAATTATACTTATTACTTATATTATTATCAACATAACATGCATTATTACCCATATAATGGAGGTATTATCGCTAGAACTGTAATAATTATACTTATTACTTATATCATTATAAATATAACATGCATTATTACCCATATAATGGAGGTATTATCGCTTGAACTGTAATAATTATACTTATTACTTATATTATTATCAACATAACATGCATTATTACCCATATAATGGAGGTATTATCGCTAGAACTGTAATAATTATACTTATTACTTATACTATTAGCAATATAACGTGCATTATTACCCATATAATGCAGTTATTATCGCCAGAACTGTAATAATTATACTTATTACTTATATTATTCTCAATATAACATGCATTATTACCCATATAATGCAGTTATTATCGCTAGAACTGTAATAATTATACTTATTACTTATATTATTATCAACATAACATGCATTATTACCCATATTATGCAGTTATTATCGCTAGAACTGTAATAATTGTACTCATTACTTATATTATTAGCAATATAACGTGCATTATTACCCATATTATGCAGTTATTATCGCTAGAACTGTAATAATTATACTTATTACTTATATTATTATCAATATAACATGCATTATTACCCATATTATGGAGGTATTATCGCTAGAACTGCAATAATTATACGTATTACTTAGATTATTATCAATATAAGATGCATTATTACCCATATTATGCAGTTATTATCGCCAGAACTGTAATAATTATACTTATTACTTATATTATTCTCAATATAACATGCATTATTACCCATATTATGCAGTTATTATCGCTAGAACTATAATAAACATACGTATTACTTTCATTATCATCAACATAACATGCATTATTACCCATATTATGCAGTTATTATCGATAGAACTGTAATAAATATACGTATTACTTTCATTATCATCAATATAACATGCATTATTACCCATATAATGGAGGTATTATCGCTAGAACTGTAATAATTATACTTATTACTTATATTATTATCAATATAACATGCATTATTACCCATATTATGCAGTTATTATCGCTAGAACTGTAATAATTGCACTCATTACTCATATTATTAGCAATATAACGTGCATTATTACCCATATTATGCAGTTATTATCGCTAGAACTGTAATAATTATACTTATTACTTATACTATTAGCAATATAACGTGCATTTTTACCCATATAATGCAGTTATTATCGCCAGAACTGTAATAATTATACTTATTACTTATATTATTCTCAATATAACATGCATTATTACCCATATAATGCAGTTATAATCGCTAGAACTGTAATAATTATACTTATTACTTATATTATTATCAACATAACATGCATTATTACCCATATAATGGAGGTATTATCGCTAGAACTGTAATAATTATACTTATTACTTATACTATTAGCAATATAACGTGCATTATTACCCATATAATGCAGTTATTATCGCCAGAACTGTAATAATTATACTTATTACTTATATTATTCTCAATATAACATGCATTATTACCCATATAATGCAGTTATTATCGCTAGAACTGTAATAATTGCACTCATTACTTATATTATTAGCAATATAACGTGCATTATTACCCATATTATGCAGTTATTATCGCTAGAACTGTAATAATTATACTTATTACTTATATTATTATCAATATAACATGCATTATTACCCATATTATGCAGTTATTATCGCTAGAACTGTAATAATTGCACTCATTACTTATATTATTAGCAATATAACGTGCATTATTACCCATATTATGCAGTTATTATCGCTAGAACTGTAATAATTATACTTATTACTTATACTATTAGCAATATAACGTGCATTTTTACCCATATAATGCAGTTATTATCGCCAGAACTGTAATAATTATACTTATTACTTATATTATTCTCAATATAACATGCATTATTACCCATATAATGCAGTTATTATCGCTAGAACTGTAATAATTATACTTATTACTTATATTATTATCAACATAACATGCATTATTACCCATATAATGGAGGTATTATCGCTAGAACTGTAATAATTATACTTATTACTTATACTATTAGCAATATAACGTGCATTATTACCCATATAATGCAGTTATTATCGCCAGAACTGTAATAATTATACTTATTACTTATATTATTCTCAATATAACATGCATTATTACCCATATAATGCAGTTATTATCGCTAGAACTGTAATAATTATACTTATTACTTATATTATTATCAACATAACATGCATTATTACCCATATTATGCAGTTATTATCGCTAGAACTGTAATAATTGTACTCATTACTTATATTATTAGCAATATAACGTGCATTATTACCCATATTATGCAGTTATTATCGCTAGAACTGTAATAATTATACTTATTACTTATATTGTTATCAATATAACATGCATTATTACCCATATAATGGAGGTATTATCGCAAGAACTGTAATAATTATACTTATTACTTATACTATTAGCAATATAACGTGCATTATTACCCATATAATGCAGTTATTATCGCCAGAACTGTAATAATTATACTTATTACTTATATTATTCTCAATATAACATGCATTATTACCCATATTATGCAGTTATTATCACTAGAACTACAATAAATATACGTATTACTTTCATTATCATCAATATAACATGCATTATTACCCATATAATGGAGGTATTATCGCTAGAACTGTAATAATTATACTTATTACTTATATTATTATCAATATAACATGCATTATTACCCATATAATGGAGGTATTATCGCAAGAACTGTAATAATTATACTTATTACTTATACTATTAGCAATATAACGTGCATTATTACCCATATTATGCAGTTATTATCGCTAGAACTGTAGTAATTATACTTATTACTTATATTGTTATCAATATAACATGCATTATTACCCATATAATGGAGGTATTATCGCAAGAACTGTAATAATTATACTTATTACTTATACTATTAGCAATATAACGTGCATTATTACCCATATAATGCAGTTATTATCGCCAGAACTGTAATAATTATACTTATTACTTATATTATTCTCAATATAACATGCATTATTACCCATATTATGCAGTTATTATCACTAGAACTACAATAAATATACGTATTACTTTCATTATCATCAATATAACATGCATTATTACCCATATAATGGAGGTATTATCGCTAGAACTGTAATAATTATACTTATTACTTATATTATTATCAATATAACATGCATTATTACCCATATAATGGAGGTATTATCGCAAGAACTGTAATAATTATACTTATTACTTATATTATTATCAATATAACATGCATTATTACCCATATTATGGAGGTATTATCGCTAGAACTGTAATAATTATACGTATTACTTAGATTATTATCAATATAACATGCATTATTACCCATATTATGCAGTTATTATCGCCAGAACTGTAATAATTATACTTATTACTTATATTATTCTCAATATAACATGCATTATTACCCATATTATGCAGTTATTATCGCTAGAACTATAATAAACATACGTATTACTTTCATTATCATCAACATAACATGCATTATTACCCATATTATGCAGTTATTATCGATAGAACTGTAATAAATATACGTATTACTTTCATTATCATCAATATAACATGCATTATTACCCATATAATGGAGGTATTATCGCTAGAACTGTAATAATTATACTTATTACTTATATTATTATCAATATAACATGCATTATTACCCATATTATGCAGTTATTATCGATAGAACTGTAATAAATACACTTATTACTTTTACTATTATCAATATATCATGCACTATTAGCCATATTTTACTATTATTATCGCTAGAACTATAATAATTATACTTATTACTCCCGATATTATCAATATAACATGCATTTTTACCCATATAATGCAGTTATTATCGCTAGAACTGTAATAATTATACTTATTACTTATACTATTAGCAATATAACATGCACTATTTGCCATATTTTACTATTATTATCGCTAGAACTATAATAATTATACTTATTACTCCCGATATTATCAATATAACATGCATTATTACCCATATAATGCAGTTATTATCGCTAGAACTGTAATAATTATACTTATTACTTATATTGTTAGCAATATAACATGCATTATTATCCATATAATGCAGTTATTATCGCTAGAACTGTAATAATTATACTTATTACTTATATTATTATCAATATAACATGCATTATTACCCATATTATGCAGTTATTATCGCTAGAACTGTAATAATTGTACTCATTACTTATATTGTTAGCAATATAACGTGCATTATTACCCATATTATGCAGTTAGTATCGCTAGAACTGTAATAAATATACTCATTACTTATATTATTAGCAATATAACGTGCATTATTACCCATATTATGCAGTTATTATCGCCAGAACTGTAATAATTATACTTATTACTTATATTATTCTCAATATAACATGCATTATTACCCATATAATGCAGTTATTATCGCAAGAACTGTAATAATTATACTTATTACTTATACTATTAGCAATATAACGTGCATTATTACCCATATAATGCAGTTATTATCGCCAGAACTGTAATAATTATACTTATTACTAATATTATTCTCAATATAACATGCATTATTACCCATATTATGCAGTTATTATCGCTAGAACTATAATAAATATACGTATTACTTTCATTATCATCAATATAACATGCATTATTACCCATATAATGGAGGTATGATCGCTAGAACTGTAATAATTATACTTATTACTTATATTATTATCAATATAACATGCATTATTACCCATATAATGGAGGTATTATCGCAAGAACTGTAATAATTATACTTATTACTTATACTATTAGCAATATAACGTGCATTATTACCCATATTATGCAGTTATTATCGCTAGAACTGTAATAATTATACTTATTACTTATACTATTAGCAATATAACGTGCATTATTACCGATATAATGCAGTTATTATCGCCAGAACTGTAATAATTATACTTACTACTTATACTATTAGCAATATAACGTGCATTATTACCCATATAATGCAGTTATTATCGCCAGAACTGTAATAATTATACTTATTACTTATATTATTCTCATTATAACATGCATTATTACCCATATTATGCAGTTATTATCGCTAGAACTATAATAAACATACGTATTACTTTCATTATCATCAACATAACATGCATTATTACCCATATTATGCAGTTATTATCGATAGAACTGTAATAAATATACTTATTACTTTTACTATTATCAATATATCATGCACTATTAGCCATATTTTACTATTATTATCGCTAGAACTATAATAATTATACTTATTACTCCAGATGTTATCAATATAACATGCCTTATTACGCAAATAATGCAGTTATTATCGCCAGAACTGTAATAAATATACTTACTACTTTCATTATCATCAATATAACATGCATTATTACCCATATTATGCAGTTATTATCGCTAGAACTATAATAAATATACGTATTACTTTTATTATCATCAATATAGCATGCATTATTACCCATATTATGCAGTTATTATCGATAGAACTGTAATAAATATACTTATTACTTTTATTATTATCAATATAACATGCACTATTTGCCATATTTTACTATTATTATCGCTAGAACTATAATAATTATACTTATTACTCCCGATATTATCAATATAACATGCATTATTACCCATATAATGCAGTTATTATCGCTAGAACTGTAATAATTATACTTATTACTTATATTATTAGCAATATAACGTGCATTATTACCCATATAATGCAGTTATTATCGCTAGAACTGTAATAATTATACTTATTACTTATATTATTATCAATATAACATGCATTATTACCCATATAATGGAGGTATTATCGCAAGAACTGTAATAATTATACTTATTACTTATACTATTAGCAATATAACGTGCATTATTACCCATATAATGCAGTTATTATCGCCAGAACTGTAATAATTATACTTATTACTTATATTATTCTCAATATAACATGCATTATTACCCATATTATGCAGTTATTATCACTAGAACTACAATAAATATACGTATTACTTTCATTATCATCAATATAACATGCATTATTACCCATATAATGGAGGTATTATCGCTAGAACTGTAATAATTATACTTATTACTTATACTATTAGCAATATAACGTGCATTATTACCCATATAATGCAGTTATTATCGCCAGAACTGTAATAATTATACTTATTACTTATATTATTCTCAATATAACATGCATTATTACCCATATAATGCAGTTATTATCGCAAGAACTGTAATAATTATACTTATTACTTATACTATTAGCAATATAACGTGCATTATTACCCATATAATGCAGTTATTATCGCCAGAACTGTAATAATTATACTTATTACTAATATTATTCTCAATATAACATGCATTATTACCCATATTATGCAGTTATTATCGCTAGAACTATAATAAATATACGTATTACTTTCATTATCATCAATATAACATGCATTATTACCCATATAATGGAGGTATGATCGCTAGAACTGTAATAATTATACTTATTACTTATATTATTATCAATATAACATGCATTATTACCCATATAATGGAGGTATTATCGCAAGAACTGTAATAATTATACTTATTACTTATACTATTAGCAATATAACGTGCATTATTACCCATATTATGCAATTATTATCGCTAGAACTGTAATAATTATACTTATTACTTATACTATTAGCAATATAACGTGCATTATTACCGATATAATGCAGTTATTATCGCCAGAACTGTAATAATTATACTTACTACTTATACTATTAGCAATATAACGTGCATTATTACCCATATAATGCAGTTATTATCGCCAGAACTGTAATAATTATACTTATTACTTATATTATTCTCATTATAACATGCATTATTACCCATATTATGCAGTTATTATCGCTAGAACTATAATAAACATACGTATTACTTTCATTATCATCAACATAACATGCATTATTACCCATATTATGCAGTTATTATCGATAGAACTGTAATAAATATACGTATTACTTTCATTATCATCAATATAACATGCATTATTACCCATATAATGGAGGTATTATCGCTAGAACTGTAATAATTATACTTATTACTTATATTATTATCAATATAACATGCATTATTACCCATATTATGCAGTTATTATCGCTAGAACTGTAATAATTGCACTCATTACTCATATTATTAGCAATATAACGTGCATTATTACCCATATTATGCAGTTATTATCGCTAGAACTGTAATAATTATACTTATTACTTATACTATTAGCAATATAACGTGCATTTTTACCCATATAATGCAGTTATTATCGCCAGAACTGTAATAATTATACTTATTACTTATATTATTCTCAATATAACATGCATTATTACCCATATAATGCAGTTATAATCGCTAGAACTGTAATAATTATACTTATTACTTATATTATTATCAACATAACATGCATTATTACCCATATAATGGAGGTATTATCGCTAGAACTGTAATAATTATACTTATTACTTATACTATTAGCAATATAACGTGCATTATTACCCATATAATGCAGTTATTATCGCCAGAACTGTAATAATTATACTTATTACTTATATTATTCTCAATATAACATGCATTATTACCCATATAATGCAGTTATTATCGCTAGAACTGTAATAATTGCACTCATTACTTATATTATTAGCAATATAACGTGCATTATTACCCATATTATGCAGTTATTATCGCTAGAACTGTAATAATTATACTTATTACTTATATTATTATCAATATAACATGCATTATTACCCATATTATGCAGTTATTATCGCTAGAACTGTAATAATTGCACTCATTACTTATATTATTAGCAATATAACGTGCATTATTACCCATATTATGCAGTTATTATCGCTAGAACTGTAATAATTATACTTATTACTTATACTATTAGCAATATAACGTGCATTTTTACCCATATAATGCAGTTATTATCGCCAGAACTGTAATAATTATACTTATTACTTATATTATTCTCAATATAACATGCATTATTACCCATATAATGCAGTTATTATCGCTAGAACTGTAATAATTATACTTATTACTTATATTATTATCAACATAACATGCATTATTACCCATATAATGGAGGTATTATCGCTAGAACTGTAATAATTATACTTATTACTTATACTATTAGCAATATAACGTGCATTATTACCCATATAATGCAGTTATTATCGCCAGAACTGTAATAATTATACTTATTACTTATATTATTCTCAATATAACATGCATTATTACCCATATAATGCAGTTATTATCGCTAGAACTGTAATAATTATACTTATTACTTATATTATTATCAACATAACATGCATTATTACCCATATTATGCAGTTATTATCGCTAGAACTGTAATAATTGTACTCATTACTTATATTATTAGCAATATAACGTGCATTATTACCCATATTATGCAGTTATTATCGCTAGAACTGTAATAATTATACTTATTACTTATATTGTTATCAATATAACATGCATTATTACCCATATAATGGAGGTATTATCGCAAGAACTGTAATAATTATACTTATTACTTATACTATTAGCAATATAACGTGCATTATTACCCATATAATGCAGTTATTATCGCCAGAACTGTAATAATTATACTTATTACTTATATTATTCTCAATATAACATGCATTATTACCCATATTATGCAGTTATTATCACTAGAACTACAATAAATATACGTATTACTTTCATTATCATCAATATAACATGCATTATTACCCATATAATGGAGGTATTATCGCTAGAACTGTAATAATTATACTTATTACTTATATTATTATCAATATAACATGCATTATTACCCATATAATGGAGGTATTATCGCAAGAACTGTAATAATTATACTTATTACTTATACTATTAGCAATATAACGTGCATTATTACCCATATTATGCAGTTATTATCGCTAGAACTGTAGTAATTATACTTATTACTTATATTGTTATCAATATAACATGCATTATTACCCATATAATGGAGGTATTATCGCAAGAACTGTAATAATTATACTTATTACTTATACTATTAGCAATATAACGTGCATTATTACCCATATAATGCAGTTATTATCGCCAGAACTGTAATAATTATACTTATTACTTATATTATTCTCAATATAACATGCATTATTACCCATATTATGCAGTTATTATCACTAGAACTACAATAAATATACGTATTACTTTCATTATCATCAATATAACATGCATTATTACCCATATAATGGAGGTATTATCGCTAGAACTGTAATAATTATACTTATTACTTATATTATTATCAATATAACATGCATTATTACCCATATAATGGAGGTATTATCGCAAGAACTGTAATAATTATACTTATTACTTATATTATTATCAATATAACATGCATTATTACCCATATTATGGAGGTATTATCGCTAGAACTGTAATAATTATACGTATTACTTAGATTATTATCAATATAACATGCATTATTACCCATATTATGCAGTTATTATCGCCAGAACTGTAATAATTATACTTATTACTTATATTATTCTCAATATAACATGCATTATTACCCATATTATGCAGTTATTATCGCTAGAACTATAATAAACATACGTATTACTTTCATTATCATCAACATAACATGCATTATTACCCATATTATGCAGTTATTATCGATAGAACTGTAATAAATATACGTATTACTTTCATTATCATCAATATAACATGCATTATTACCCATATAATGGAGGTATTATCGCTAGAACTGTAATAATTATACTTATTACTTATATTATTATCAATATAACATGCATTATTACCCATATTATGCAGTTATTATCGATAGAACTGTAATAAATACACTTATTACTTTTACTATTATCAATATATCATGCACTATTAGCCATATTTTACTATTATTATCGCTAGAACTATAATAATTATACTTATTACTCCCGATATTATCAATATAACATGCATTTTTACCCATATAATGCAGTTATTATCGCTAGAACTGTAATAATTATACTTATTACTTATACTATTAGCAATATAACATGCACTATTTGCCATATTTTACTATTATTATCGCTAGAACTATAATAATTATACTTATTACTCCCGATATTATCAATATAACATGCATTATTACCCATATAATGCAGTTATTATCGCTAGAACTGTAATAATTATACTTATTACTTATATTGTTAGCAATATAACATGCATTATTATCCATATAATGCAGTTATTATCGCTAGAACTGTAATAATTATACTTATTACTTATATTATTATCAATATAACATGCATTATTACCCATATTATGCAGTTATTATTGCTAGAACTGTAATAATTGTACTCATTACTTATATTGTTAGCAATATAACGTGCATTATTACCCATATTATGCAGTTAGTATCGCTAGAACTGTAATAAATATACTCATTACTTATATTATTAGCAATATAACGTGCATTATTACCCATATTATGCAGTTATTATCGCCAGAACTGTAATAATTATACTTATTACTTATATTATTCTCAATATAACATGCATTATTACCCATATAATGCAGTTATTATCGCAAGAACTGTAATAATTATACTTATTACTTATACTATTAGCAATATAACGTGCATTATTACCCATATAATGCAGTTATTATCGCCAGAACTGTAATAATTATACTTATTACTAATATTATTCTCAATATAACATGCATTATTACCCATATTATGCAGTTATTATCGCTAGAACTATAATAAATATACGTATTACTTTCATTATCATCAATATAACATGCATTATTACCCATATAATGGAGGTATGATCGCTAGAACTGTAATAATTATACTTATTACTTATATTATTATCAATATAACATGCATTATTACCCATATAATGGAGGTATTATCGCAAGAACTGTAATAATTATACTTATTACTTATACTATTAGCAATATAACGTGCATTATTACCCATATTATGCAGTTATTATCGCTAGAACTGTAATAATTATACTTATTACTTATACTATTAGCAATATAACGTGCATTATTACCGATATAATGCAGTTATTATCGCCAGAACTGTAATAATTATACTTACTACTTATACTATTAGCAATATAACGTGCATTATTACCCATATAATGCAGTTATTATCGCCAGAACTGTAATAATTATACTTATTACTTATATTATTCTCATTATAACATGCATTATTACCCATATTATGCAGTTATTATCGCTAGAACTATAATAAACATACGTATTACTTTCATTATCATCAACATAACATGCATTATTACCCATATTATGCAGTTATTATCGATAGAACTGTAATAAATATACTTATTACTTTTACTATTATCAATATATCATGCACTATTAGCCATATTTTACTATTATTATCGCTAGAACTATAATAATTATACTTATTACTCCAGATGTTATCAATATAACATGCCTTATTACGCAAATAATGCAGTTATT
Source organism: Megachile leachella (assembly GCA_963576845.1). Classification (NCBI taxonomy): domain Eukaryota; kingdom Metazoa; phylum Arthropoda; class Insecta; order Hymenoptera; family Megachilidae; genus Megachile; species Megachile leachella. The sequence goes on along the minus strand of CAUYWW010000231.1, from coordinate 1,896,632 downwards.
ATCGCCAGAACTGTAATAAATATACTTACTACTTTCATTATCATCAATATAACATGCATTATTACCCATATTATGCAGTTATTATCGCTAGAACTATAATAAATATACGTATTACTTTTATTATCATCAATATAGCATGCATTATTACCCATATTATGCAGTTATTATCGATAGAACTGTAATAAATATACTTATTACTTTTATTATTATCAATATAACATGCACTATTTGCCATATTTTACTATTATTATCGCTAGAACTATAATAATTATACTTATTACTCCCGATATTATCAATATAACATGCATTATTACCCATATAATGCAGTTATTATCGCTAGAACTGTAATAATTATACTTATTACTTATATTATTAGCAATATAACGTGCATTATTACCCATATAATGCAGTTATTATCGCTAGAACTGTAATAATTATACTTATTACTTATATTATTATCAATATAACATGCATTATTACCCATATAATGGAGGTATTATCGCAAGAACTGTAATAATTATACTTATTACTTATACTATTAGCAATATAACGTGCATTATTACCCATATAATGCAGTTATTATCGCCAGAACTGTAATAATTATACTTATTACTTATATTATTCTCAATATAACATGCATTATTACCCATATTATGCAGTTATTATCACTAGAACTACAATAAATATACGTATTACTTTCATTATCATCAATATAACATGCATTATTACCCATATAATGGAGGTATTATCGCTAGAACTGTAATAATTATACTTATTACTTATACTATTAGCAATATAACGTGCATTATTACCCATATAATGCAGTTATTATCGCCAGAACTGTAATAATTATACTTATTACTTATATTATTCTCAATATAACATGCATTATTACCCATATAATGCAGTTATTATCGCAAGAACTGTAATAATTATACTTATTACTTATACTATTAGCAATATAACGTGCATTATTACCCATATAATGCAGTTATTATCGCCAGAACTGTAATAATTATACTTATTACTAATATTATTCTCAATATAACATGCATTATTACCCATATTATGCAGTTATTATCGCTAGAACTATAATAAATATACGTATTACTTTCATTATCATCAATATAACATGCATTATTACCCATATAATGGAGGTATGATCGCTAGAACTGTAATAATTATACTTATTACTTATATTATTATCAATATAACATGCATTATTACCCATATAATGGAGGTATTATCGCAAGAACTGTAATAATTATACTTATTACTTATACTATTAGCAATATAACGTGCATTATTACCCATATTATGCAGTTATTATCGCTAGAACTGTAATAATTATACTTATTACTTATACTATTAGCAATATAACGTGCATTATTACCGATATAATGCAGTTATTATCGCCAGAACTGTAATAATTATACTTACTACTTATACTATTAGCAATATAACGTGCATTATTACCCATATAATGCAGTTATTATCGCCAGAACTGTAATAATTATACTTATTACTTATATTATTCTCATTATAACATGCATTATTACCCATATTATGCAGTTATTATCGCTAGAACTATAATAAACATACGTATTACTTTCATTATCATCAACATAACATGCATTATTACCCATATTATGCAGTTATTATCGATAGAACTGTAATAAATATACTTATTACTTTTACTATTATCAATATATCATGCACTATTAGCCATATTTTACTATTATTATCGCTAGAACTATAATAATTATACTTATTACTCCAGATGTTATCAATATAACATGCCTTATTACGCAAATAATGCAGTTATTATCGCCAGAACTGTAATAAATATACTTACTACTTTCATTATCATCAATATAACATGCATTATTACCCATATTATGCAGTTATTATCGCTAGAACTATAATAAATATACGTATTACTTTTATTATCATCAATATAGCATGCATTATTACCCATATTATGCAGTTATTATCGATAGAACTGTAATAAATATACTTATTACTTTTATTATTATCAATATAACATGCACTATTTGCCATATTTTACTATTATTATCGCTAGAACTATAATAATTATACTTATTACTCCCGATATTATCAATATAACATGCATTATTACCCATATAATGCAGTTATTATCGCTAGAACTGTAATAATTATACTTATTACTTATATTATTAGCAATATAACGTGCATTATTACCCATATAATGCAGTTATTATCGCTAGAACTGTAATAATTATACTTATTACTTATATTATTATCAATATAACATGCATTATTACCCATATAATGGAGGTATTATCGCAAGAACTGTAATAATTATACTTATTACTTATACTATTAGCAATATAACGTGCATTATTACCCATATAATGCAGTTATTATCGCCAGAACTGTAATAATTATACTTATTACTTATATTATTCTCAATATAACATGCATTATTACCCATATTATGCAGTTATTATCACTAGAACTACAATAAATATACGTATTACTTTCATTATCATCAATATAACATGCATTATTACCCATATAATGGAGGTATTATCGCTAGAACTGTAATAATTATACTTATTACTTATACTATTAGCAATATAACGTGCATTATTACCCATATAATGCAGTTATTATCGCCAGAACTGTAATAATTATACTTATTACTTATATTATTCTCAATATAACATGCATTATTACCCATATAATGCAGTTATTATCGCCAGAACTGTAATAATTATACTTATTACTTATATTATTCTCAATATAACATGCATTATTACCCATATAATGCAGTTATAATCGCTAGAACTGTAATAATTATACTTATTACTTATATTATTATCAACATAACATGCATTATTACCCATATAATGGAGGTATTATCGCTAGAACTGTAATAATTATACTTATTACTTATACTATTAGCAATATAACGTGCATTATTACCCATATAATGCAGTTATTATCGCCAGAACTGTAATAATTATACTTATTACTTATATTATTCTCAATATAACATGCATTATTACCCATATAATGCAGTTATTATCGCTAGAACTGTAATAATTGCACTCATTACTTATATTATTAGCAATATAACGTGCATTATTACCCATATTATGCAGTTATTATCGCTAGAACTGTAATAATTATACTTATTACTTATATTATTATCAATATAACATGCATTATTACCCATATTATGCAGTTATTATCGCTAGAACTGTAATAATTGCACTCATTACTTATATTATTAGCAATATAACGTGCATTATTACCCATATTATGCAGTTATTATCGCTAGAACTGTAATAATTATACTTATTACTTATACTATTAGCAATATAACGTGCATTTTTACCCATATAATGCAGTTATTATCGCCAGAACTGTAATAATTATACTTATTACTTATATTATTCTCAATATAACATGCATTATTACCCATATAATGCAGTTATTATCGCTAGAACTGTAATAATTATACTTATTACTTATATTATTATCAACATAACATGCATTATTACCCATATAATGGAGGTATTATCGCTAGAACTGTAATAATTATACTTATTACTTATACTATTAGCAATATAACGTGCATTATTACCCATATAATGCAGTTATTATCGCCAGAACTGTAATAATTATACTTATTACTTATATTATTCTCAATATAACATGCATTATTACCCATATAATGCAGTTATTATCGCTAGAACTGTAATAATTATACTTATTACTTATATTATTATCAACATAACATGCATTATTACCCATATTATGCAGTTATTATCGCTAGAACTGTAATAATTGTACTCATTACTTATATTATTAGCAATATAACGTGCATTATTACCCATATTATGCAGTTATTATCGCTAGAACTGTAATAATTATACTTATTACTTATATTGTTATCAATATAACATGCATTATTACCCATATAATGGAGGTATTATCGCAAGAACTGTAATAATTATACTTATTACTTATACTATTAGCAATATAACGTGCATTATTACCCATATAATGCAGTTATTATCGCCAGAACTGTAATAATTATACTTATTACTTATATTATTCTCAATATAACATGCATTATTACCCATATTATGCAGTTATTATCACTAGAACTACAATAAATATACGTATTACTTTCATTATCATCAATATAACATGCATTATTACCCATATAATGGAGGTATTATCGCTAGAACTGTAATAATTATACTTATTACTTATATTATTATCAATATAACATGCATTATTACCCATATAATGGAGGTATTATCGCAAGAACTGTAATAATTATACTTATTACTTATACTATTAGCAATATAACGTGCATTATTACCCATATTATGCAGTTATTATCGCTAGAACTGTAGTAATTATACTTATTACTTATATTGTTATCAATATAACATGCATTATTACCCATATAATGGAGGTATTATCGCAAGAACTGTAATAATTATACTTATTACTTATACTATTAGCAATATAACGTGCATTATTACCCATATAATGCAGTTATTATCGCCAGAACTGTAATAATTATACTTATTACTTATATTATTCTCAATATAACATGCATTATTACCCATATTATGCAGTTATTATCACTAGAACTACAATAAATATACGTATTACTTTCATTATCATCAATATAACATGCATTATTACCCATATAATGGAGGTATTATCGCTAGAACTGTAATAATTATACTTATTACTTATATTATTATCAATATAACATGCATTATTACCCATATAATGGAGGTATTATCGCAAGAACTGTAATAATTATACTTATTACTTATATTATTATCAATATAACATGCATTATTACCCATATTATGGAGGTATTATCGCTAGAACTGTAATAATTATACGTATTACTTAGATTATTATCAATATAACATGCATTATTACCCATATTATGCAGTTATTATCGCCAGAACTGTAATAATTATACTTATTACTTATATTATTCTCAATATAACATGCATTATTACCCATATTATGCAGTTATTATCGCTAGAACTATAATAAACATACGTATTACTTTCATTATCATCAACATAACATGCATTATTACCCATATTATGCAGTTATTATCGATAGAACTGTAATAAATATACGTATTACTTTCATTATCATCAATATAACATGCATTATTACCCATATAATGGAGGTATTATCGCTAGAACTGTAATAATTATACTTATTACTTATATTATTATCAATATAACATGCATTATTACCCATATTATGCAGTTATTATCGATAGAACTGTAATAAATACACTTATTACTTTTACTATTATCAATATATCATGCACTATTAGCCATATTTTACTATTATTATCGCTAGAACTATAATAATTATACTTATTACTCCCGATATTATCAATATAACATGCATTTTTACCCATATAATGCAGTTATTATCGCTAGAACTGTAATAATTATACTTATTACTTATACTATTAGCAATATAACATGCACTATTTGCCATATTTTACTATTATTATCGCTAGAACTATAATAATTATACTTATTACTCCCGATATTATCAATATAACATGCATTATTACCCATATAATGCAGTTATTATCGCTAGAACTGTAATAATTATACTTATTACTTATATTGTTAGCAATATAACATGCATTATTATCCATATAATGCAGTTATTATCGCTAGAACTGTAATAATTATACTTATTACTTATATTATTATCAATATAACATGCATTATTACCCATATTATGCAGTTATTATCGCTAGAACTGTAATAATTGTACTCATTACTTATATTGTTAGCAATATAACGTGCATTATTACCCATATTATGCAGTTAGTATCGCTAGAACTGTAATAAATATACTCATTACTTATATTATTAGCAATATAACGTGCATTATTACCCATATTATGCAGTTATTATCGCCAGAACTGTAATAATTATACTTATTACTTATATTATTCTCAATATAACATGCATTATTACCCATATAATGCAGTTATTATCGCAAGAACTGTAATAATTATACTTATTACTTATACTATTAGCAATATAACGTGCATTATTACCCATATAATGCAGTTATTATCGCCAGAACTGTAATAATTATACTTATTACTAATATTATTCTCAATATAACATGCATTATTACCCATATTATGCAGTTATTATCGCTAGAACTATAATAAATATACGTATTACTTTCATTATCATCAATATAACATGCATTATTACCCATATAATGGAGGTATGATCGCTAGAACTGTAATAATTATACTTATTACTTATATTATTATCAATATAACATGCATTATTACCCATATAATGGAGGTATTATCGCAAGAACTGTAATAATTATACTTATTACTTATACTATTAGCAATATAACGTGCATTATTACCCATATTATGCAGTTATTATCGCTAGAACTGTAATAATTATACTTATTACTTATACTATTAGCAATATAACGTGCATTATTACCGATATAATGCAGTTATTATCGCCAGAACTGTAATAATTATACTTACTACTTATACTATTAGCAATATAACGTGCATTATTACCCATATAATGCAGTTATTATCGCCAGAACTGTAATAATTATACTTATTACTTATATTATTCTCATTATAACATGCATTATTACCCATATTATGCAGTTATTATCGCTAGAACTATAATAAACATACGTATTACTTTCATTATCATCAACATAACATGCATTATTACCCATATTATGCAGTTATTATCGATAGAACTGTAATAAATATACTTATTACTTTTACTATTATCAATATATCATGCACTATTAGCCATATTTTACTATTATTATCGCTAGAACTATAATAATTATACTTATTACTCCAGATGTTATCAATATAACATGCCTTATTACGCAAATAATGCAGTTATTATCGCCAGAACTGTAATAAATATACTTACTACTTTCATTATCATCAATATAACATGCATTATTACCCATATTATGCAGTTATTATCGCTAGAACTATAATAAATATACGTATTACTTTTATTATCATCAATATAGCATGCATTATTACCCATATTATGCAGTTATTATCGATAGAACTGTAATAAATATACTTATTACTTTTATTATTATCAATATAACATGCACTATTTGCCATATTTTACTATTATTATCGCTAGAACTATAATAATTATACTTATTACTCCCGATATTATCAATATAACATGCATTATTACCCATATAATGCAGTTATTATCGCTAGAACTGTAATAATTATACTTATTACTTATATTATTAGCAATATAACGTGCATTATTACCCATATAATGCAGTTATTATCGCTAGAACTGTAATAATTATACTTATTACTTATATTATTATCAATATAACATGCATTATTACCCATATAATGGAGGTATTATCGCAAGAACTGTAATAATTATACTTATTACTTATACTATTAGCAATATAACGTGCATTATTACCCATATAATGCAGTTATTATCGCCAGAACTGTAATAATTATACTTATTACTTATATTATTCTCAATATAACATGCATTATTACCCATATTATGCAGTTATTATCACTAGAACTACAATAAATATACGTATTACTTTCATTATCATCAATATAACATGCATTATTACCCATATAATGGAGGTATTATCGCTAGAACTGTAATAATTATACTTATTACTTATACTATTAGCAATATAACGTGCATTATTACCCATATAATGCAGTTATTATCGCCAGAACTGTAATAATTATACTTATTACTTATATTATTCTCAATATAACATGCATTATTACCCATATAATGCAGTTATTATCGCAAGAACTGTAATAATTATACTTATTACTTATACTATTAGCAATATAACGTGCATTATTACCCATATAATGCAGTTATTATCGCCAGAACTGTAATAATTATACTTATTACTAATATTATTCTCAATATAACATGCATTATTACCCATATTATGCAGTTATTATCGCTAGAACTATAATAAATATACGTATTACTTTCATTATCATCAATATAACATGCATTATTACCCATATAATGGAGGTATGATCGCTAGAACTGTAATAATTATACTTATTACTTATATTATTATCAATATAACATGCATTATTACCCATATAATGGAGGTATTATCGCAAGAACTGTAATAATTATACTTATTACTTATACTATTAGCAATATAACGTGCATTATTACCCATATTATGCAGTTATTATCGCTAGAACTGTAATAATTATACTTATTACTTATACTATTAGCAATATAACGTGCATTATTACCGATATAATGCAGTTATTATCGCCAGAACTGTAATAATTATACTTACTACTTATACTATTAGCAATATAACGTGCATTATTACCCATATAATGCAGTTATTATCGCCAGAACTGTAATAATTATACTTATTACTTATATTATTCTCATTATAACATGCATTATTACCCATATTATGCAGTTATTATCGCTAGAACTATAATAAACATACGTATTACTTTCATTATCATCAACATAACATGCATTATTACCCATATTATGCAGTTATTATCGATAGAACTGTAATAAATATACGTATTACTTTCATTATCATCAATATGACATGCATTATTACCCATATAATGGAGGTATTATCGCTAGAACTGTAATAATTATACTTATTACTTATATTATTATCAATATAACATGCATTATTACCCATATTATGCAGTTATTATCGCTAGAACTGTAATAATTGCACTCATTACTCATATTATTAGCAATATAACGTGCATTATTACCCATATTATGCAGTTATTATCGCTAGAACTGTAATAATTATACTTATTACTTATACTATTAGCAATATAACGTGCATTTTTACCCATATAATGCAGTTATTATCGCCAGAACTGTAATAATTATACTTATTACTTATATTATTCTCAATATAACATGCATTATTACCCATATAATGCAGTTATAATCGCTAGAACTGTAATAATTATACTTATTACTTATATTATTATCAACATAACATGCATTATTACCCATATAATGGAGGTATTATCGCTAGAACTGTAATAATTATACTTATTACTTATACTATTAGCAATATAACGTGCATTATTACCCATATAATGCAGTTATTATCGCCAGAACTGTAATAATTATACTTATTACTTATATTATTCTCAATATAACATGCATTATTACCCATATAATGCAGTTATTATCGCTAGAACTGTAATAATTGCACTCATTACTTATATTATTAGCAATATAACGTGCATTATTACCCATATTATGCAGTTATTATCGCTAGAACTGTAATAATTATACTTATTACTTATATTATTATCAATATAACATGCATTATTACCCATATTATGCAGTTATTATCGCTAGAACTGTAATAATTGCACTCATTACTTATATTATTAGCAATATAACGTGCATTATTACCCATATTATGCAGTTATTATCGCTAGAACTGTAATAATTATACTTATTACTTATACTATTAGCAATATAACGTGCATTTTTACCCATATAATGCAGTTATTATCGCCAGAACTGTAATAATTATACTTATTACTTATATTATTCTCAATATAACATGCATTATTACCCATATAATGCAGTTATTATCGCTAGAACTGTAATAATTATACTTATTACTTATATTATTATCAACATAACATGCATTATTACCCATATAATGGAGGTATTATCGCTAGAACTGTAATAATTATACTTATTACTTATACTATTAGCAATATAACGTGCATTATTACCCATATAATGCAGTTATTATCGCCAGAACTGTAATAATTATACTTATTACTTATATTATTCTCAATATAACATGCATTATTACCCATATAATGCAGTTATTATCGCTAGAACTGTAATAATTATACTTATTACTTATATTATTATCAACATAACATGCATTATTACCCATATTATGCAGTTATTATCGCTAGAACTGTAATAATTGTACTCATTACTTATATTATTAGCAATATAACGTGCATTATTACCCATATTATGCAGTTATTATCGCTAGAACTGTAATAATTATACTTATTACTTATATTGTTATCAATATAACATGCATTATTACCCATATAATGGAGGTATTATCGCAAGAACTGTAATAATTATACTTATTACTTATACTATTAGCAATATAACGTGCATTATTACCCATATAATGCAGTTATTATCGCCAGAACTGTAATAATTATACTTATTACTTATATTATTCTCAATATAACATGCATTATTACCCATATTATGCAGTTATTATCACTAGAACTACAATAAATATACGTATTACTTTCATTATCATCAATATAACATGCATTATTACCCATATAATGGAGGTATTATCGCTAGAACTGTAATAATTATACTTATTACTTATATTATTATCAATATAACATGCATTATTACCCATATAATGGAGGTATTATCGCAAGAACTGTAATAATTATACTTATTACTTATACTATTAGCAATATAACGTGCATTATTACCCATATTATGCAGTTATTATCGCTAGAACTGTAGTAATTATACTTATTACTTATATTGTTATCAATATAACATGCATTATTACCCATATAATGGAGGTATTATCGCAAGAACTGTAATAATTATACTTATTACTTATACTATTAGCAATATAACGTGCATTATTACCCATATAATGCAGTTATTATCGCCAGAACTGTAATAATTATACTTATTACTTATATTATTCTCAATATAACATGCATTATTACCCATATTATGCAGTTATTATCACTAGAACTACAATAAATATACGTATTACTTTCATTATCATCAATATAACATGCATTATTACCCATATAATGGAGGTATTATCGCTAGAACTGTAATAATTATACTTATTACTTATATTATTATCAATATAACATGCATTATTACCCATATAATGGAGGTATTATCGCAAGAACTGTAATAATTATACTTATTACTTATATTATTATCAATATAACATGCATTATTACCCATATTATGGAGGTATTATCGCTAGAACTGTAATAATTATACGTATTACTTAGATTATTATCAATATAACATGCATTATTACCCATATTATGCAGTTATTATCGCCAGAACTGTAATAATTATACTTATTACTTATATTATTCTCAATATAACATGCATTATTACCCATATTATGCAGTTATTATCGCTAGAACTATAATAAACATACGTATTACTTTCATTATCATCAACATAACATGCATTATTACCCATATTATGCAGTTATTATCGATAGAACTGTAATAAATATACGTATTACTTTCATTATCATCAATATAACATGCATTATTACCCATATAATGGAGGTATTATCGCTAGAACTGTAATAATTATACTTATTACTTATATTATTATCAATATAACATGCATTATTACCCATATTATGCAGTTATTATCGATAGAACTGTAATAAATACACTTATTACTTTTACTATTATCAATATATCATGCACTATTAGCCATATTTTACTATTATTATCGCTAGAACTATAATAATTATACTTATTACTCCCGATATTATCAATATAACATGCATTTTTACCCATATAATGCAGTTATTATCGCTAGAACTGTAATAATTATACTTATTACTTATACTATTAGCAACATAACATGCACTATTTGCCATATTTTACTATTATTATCGCTAGAACTATAATAATTATACTTATTACTCCCGATATTATCAATATAACATGCATTATTACCCATATAATGCAGTTATTATCGCTAGAACTGTAATAATTATACTTATTACTTATATTGTTAGCAATATAACATGCATTATTATCCATATAATGCAGTTATTATCGCTAGAACTGTAATAATTATACTTATTACTTATATTATTATCAATATAACATGCATTATTACCCATATTATGCAGTTATTATCGCTAGAACTGTAATAATTGTACTCATTACTTATATTGTTAGCAATATCGTGCATTATTACCCATATTATGCAGTTAGTATCGCTAGAACTGTAATAAATATACTCATTACTTATATTATTAGCAATATAACGTGCATTATTACCCATATTATGCAGTTATTATCGCCAGAACTGTAATAATTATACTTATTACTTATATTATTCTCAATATAACATGCATTATTACCCATATAATGCAGTTATTATCGCAAGAACTGTAATAATTATACTTATTACTTATACTATTAGCAATATAACGTGCATTATTACCCATATAATGCAGTTATTATCGCCAGAACTGTAATAATTATACTTATTACTAATATTATTCTCAATATAACATGCATTATTACCCATATTATGCAGTTATTATCGCTAGAACTATAATAAATATACGTATTACTTTCATTATCATCAATATAACATGCATTATTACCCATATAATGGAGGTATGATCGCTAGAACTGTAATAATTATACTTATTACTTATATTATTATCAATATAACATGCATTATTACCCATATAATGGAGGTATTATCGCAAGAACTGTAATAATTATACTTATTACTTATACTATTAGCAATATAACGTGCATTATTACCCATATTATGCAGTTATTATCGCTAGAACTGTAATAATTATACTTATTACTTATACTATTAGCAATATAACGTGCATTATTACCGATATAATGCAGTTATTATCGCCAGAACTGTAATAATTATACTTACTACTTATACTATTAGCAATATAACGTGCATTATTACCCATATAATGCAGTTATTATCGCCAGAACTGTAATAATTATACTTATTACTTATATTATTCTCATTATAACATGCATTATTACCCATATTATGCAGTTATTATCGCTAGAACTATAATAAACATACGTATTACTTTCATTATCATCAACATAACATGCATTATTACCCATATTATGCAGTTATTATCGATAGAACTGTAATAAATATACTTATTACTTTTACTATTATCAATATATCATGCACTATTAGCCATATTTTACTATTATTATCGCTAGAACTATAATAATTATACTTATTACTCCAGATGTTATCAATATAACATGCCTTATTACGCAAATAATGCAGTTATTATCGCCAGAACTGTAATAAATATACTTACTACTTTCATTATCATCAATATAACATGCATTATTACCCATATTATGCAGTTATTATCGCTAGAACTATAATAAATATACGTATTACTTTTATTATCATCAATATAGCATGCATTATTACCCATATTATGCAGTTATTATCGATAGAACTGTAATAAATATACTTATTACTTTTATTATTATCAATATAACATGCACTATTTGCCATATTTTACTATTATTATCGCTAGAACTATAATAATTATACTTATTACTCCCGATATTATCAATATAACATGCATTATTACCCATATAATGCAGTTATTATCGCTAGAACTGTAATAATTATACTTATTACTTATATTATTAGCAATATAACGTGCATTATTACCCATATAATGCAGTTATTATCGCTAGAACTGTAATAATTATACTTATTACTTATATTATTATCAATATAACATGCATTATTACCCATATAATGGAGGTATTATCGCAAGAACTGTAATAATTATACTTATTACTTATACTATTAGCAATATAACGTGCATTATTACCCATATAATGCAGTTATTATCGCCAGAACTGTAATAATTATACTTATTACTTATATTATTCTCAATATAACATGCATTATTACCCATATTATGCAGTTATTATCACTAGAACTACAATAAATATACGTATTACTTTCATTATCATCAATATAACATGCATTATTACCCATATAATGGAGGTATTATCGCTAGAACTGTAATAATTATACTTATTACTTATACTATTAGCAATATAACGTGCATTATTACCCATATAATGCAGTTATTATCGCCAGAACTGTAATAATTATACTTATTACTTATATTATTCTCAATATAACATGCATTATTACCCATATTATGCAGTTATTATCGCTAGAACTATAATAAACATACGTATTACTTTCATTATCATCAACATAACATGCATTATTACCCATATTATGCAGTTATTATCGCTTGAACTGTAATAATTATACTTATTACTTATATTATTATCAATATAAGATGCATTATTACCCATATTATGCAGTTATTATCGCTAGAACTATAATAAATATACGTATTACTTTTATTATCATCAATATAACATGCATTATTACCCATATTATGCAGTTATTATCGCTAGAACTATAATAAATATACGTATTACTTTCATTATCATCAGTATAACATGCATTATTACCCACATAATGGAGGTATTATCGCTAGAAATGTAATAAATATACTTACTACTTTCATTATCATCAATATAACATGCATTATTACCCATATTATGCAGTTATTATCAATAGAACTGTAATAAATATACTTATTAGTCCCAATATTATCAATATAACATGCATTATTACCCATATAATGCAGTTATTATCGCAAGAACTATAATAAATATACGTATTACTTTCATTATCATCAATATAACATGCATTATTACCCATATAATGGAGGTATTATTGCTAGAACTGTAATAATTATACCTATTACTTATATTATTATAAATATAACATGCATTATTACCCATATTATGCAGTTATTATCGCTAGAACTATAATAAATACACTTATTACTCCCAATATTATCAATGTAACATGCATTATTACCCATATAATGCAGTTATTATCGCTAGAACTGTAATAATTATACTTATTACTTATATTATTAGCAATATAACGTGCATTATTACCCATATTATGCAGTTATTATCGATAGAACTGTAATAAATATACTTATTACTTTTATTATTATCAATATAACATGCACTATTTGCCATATTTTACTATTATTATCGCTAGAACTATAATAATTATACTTATTACTCCCGATATTATCAATATAACATGCATTATTACCCATATAATGCAGTTATTATCGCTAGAACTGTAATAATTATACTTATTACTTATATTATTATCAATATAACATGCATTATTACCCATATTATGCAGTTATTATCGCTAGAACTGTAATAATTGCACTCATTACTTATATTATTAGCAATATAACGTGCATTATTACCCATATTATGCAGTTATTATCGCTAGAACTGTAATAATTATACTTATTACTTATACAATTAGCAATATAACGTGCATTTTTACCCATATAATGCAGTTATTATCGCTAGAACTGTAATAATTATACTTATTACTTATGTTATTATCAACATAACATGCATTATTACCCATATAATGCAGTTATTATCGCTAGAACTGTAATAATTGTACTCATTACTTATGTTATTAGCAATATAACGTGCATTATTACCCATATTATGCAGTTATTATCGGTAGAACTGTAATAATTATACTTATTACTTATATCATTATCAATATAACATGCATTATTACCCATATAATGGAGGTATTATCGCTAGAACTGTTATAATTATACTTATTACTTATACTATTAGCAATATAACGTGCATTATTACCCATATAATGCAGTTATTATCGCCAGAACTGTAATAATTATACTTATTACTTATATTATTCTCAATATAACATGCATTATTACCCATATTATGCAGTTATTATCGCTAGAACTATAATAAATATACGTATTACTTTCATTATCATCAATATAACATGCATTATTACCCATATAATGGAGGTATTATCGTTAGAACTGTAATAATTATACTTATTACTTATATTATTATCAATATAACATGCATTATTACCCATATTATGCAGTTATTATCTCTAGAACCATAATAAATATACTTATTAATCCCAATATTATCAATATAACATGCATTTTTACCCATATAATGCAGTTATTATCGTTAGAACTGTAATAATTATACTTATTACTTATATTGTTAGCAATATAACGTGCATTATTACCCATATAATGCAGTTATTATCGCTAGAACTGTAATAATTATACTTATTACTTATATTATTATCAATATAAGATGCATTATTACCCATATTATGCAGTTATTATCGCTAGAACTATAATAAATATACGTATTACTTTTATTATCATCAATATAACATGCATTATTACCCATATTATGCAGTTATTATCGCTAGAACTATAATAAATATACGTATTACTTTCATTATCATCAGTATAACATGCATTATTACCCACATAATGGAGGTATTATCGCTAGAACTGTAATAATTATACTTATTACTTATATTATTATCAACATAACATGCATTATTACCCATATAATGGAGGTATTATTGCTAGATCTGTAATAATTATACTTATTACTTATATCATTATCAATATAACCTGCATTATTACCCATATAATGGAGGTATTATCGCTAGAACTGTAATAATTATACTTATTACTTATACTATTAGCAATATAACGTGCATTATTACCCATATAATGCAGTTATTATCGCCAGAACTGTAATAATTATACTTATTACTTATATTATTATCAATATAACATGCATTATTACCCATATTATGCAGTTATTATCGCTAGAACTATAATAAATATACGTATTACTTTTATTATCATCAATATAACATGCATTATTACCCATATTATGCAGTTATTATCGATAGAACTGTAATAAATATATTTGTTACTTTCATTATTATCAATATAACATGCACTATTTGCCATATTTTACTATTATTATCGCTAGAACTATAATAATTATACTTATTACTCCCGATATTATCAATATAACATGCATTATTACCCATATAATGCAGTTATTATCGCTAGAACTGTAATAATTGTACTCATTACTTATATTATTAGCAATATAACGTGCATTATTACCCATATAATGGAGGTATTATCGCTAGAACTGTAATAATTATACTTATTACTTATACTATTAGCAATATGACGTGCATTATTACCCATATAATGCAGTTATTATCGCCAGAACTGTAATAATTACACTTATTACTTATATTATACTCAATATAACATGCATTATTACCCATATAATGCAGTTATTATCGCTAGAACTATAATAATTATACTTATTACTTATATTGTTAGCAATATAACGTGCATTATTACCCATATAATGCAGTTATTATTGCTAGAACTGTAATAATTATACTTACTACTTATATCATTATCAATATAACATGCATTATTACCCATATTATGCAGTTATGATCGCCAGAACTATAATAAATATACTTATTACTCCCAATATTATCAATGTAACATGCATTATTACCCATATAATGCAGTTATTATCGCTAGAACTGTAATAATTATACTTATTACTTATATTGTTAGCAATATAGCGTGCATTATTACCCATATAATGCAGTTATTATCGCTAGAACTGTAATAATTATACTTATTACTTATATTATTATCAATATAACATGCATTATTACCCATATTATGCAGTTATTATCGCTAGAACTATAATAAATATACGTATTACTTTTATTATCATCAATATAACATGCATTATTACCCATATTATGCAGTTATTATCGATAGAACTGTAATAAATATACTTATTACTTTTATTATTATCAATATAACATGCACTATTTGCCATATTTTACTATTATTATCGCTAGAACTATAATAATTATACTTATTACTCCCGGTATTATCAATATAACATGCATTATTAGCCATATAATGCAGTTATTATCGCTAGAACTGTAATAATTATACTTATTACTTATGTTATTATCAATATAACATGCATTATTACCCATATAATGCAGTTATTATCGCTAGAACTGTAATAATTGTACTCACTACTTATATTATTAGCAATATAACGTGCATTATTACCCATATAATGCAGTTATTATCGCTAGAACTGTAATAATTATACTTATTACTTATATTATTATCAATATAACATGCCTTATTACCCATATTATGCAGTTATTATCGCTAGAACTATAATAAATATACGTATTACTTTTATTATCATCAATATAACATGCATTATTACCCATATTATGCAGTTATTATCGATAGAACTGTAATAAATATACTTATTACTTTTATTATTATCAATATAACATGCACTATTTGCCATATTTTACTATTATTATCGCTAGAACTATAATAATTATACTTATTACTCCCGATATTATCAATATAACATGCATTATTACCCATATTATGCAGTTATTATCGCTAGAACTATAATAAATATACGTATTACTTTTATTATCATCAATATAACATGCATTATTACCCATATTATGCAGTTATTATCGATAGAACTGTAATAAATATATTTATTACTTTTATTATTATCAAAATAACATGCACTATTTGCCATATTTTACTATTATTATCGCTAGAACTATAAGAATTATACTTATAACTCCCGATATTATCAATATAACATGCATTATTAGCCATATAATGCAGTTATTATCGCTAGAACTGTAATAATTATACTTATTACTTATGTTATTATCAATATAACATGCATTATTACCCATATAATGCAGTTATTATCGCTAGAACTGTAATAATTGTACTCATTACTTATATTATTAGCAATATAACGTGCATTATTACCCATATAATGCAGTTATTATCGCTAGAACTGTAATAATTATACTTATTACTTATGTTATTATCAATATAACATGCATTATTACCCATATTATGCAGTTATTATCGCTAGAACTATAATAAATATACGTATTACTTTTATTATCATCAATATAACATGCATTATTACCCATATTATGCAGTTATTATCGATAGAACTGTAATAAATATACTTATTACTTTTATTATTATCAATATAACATGCACTATTTGCCATATTTTACTATTATTATCGCTAGAACTATAATAATTATACTTATTACTCCCGATATTATCAATATAACATGCATTATTACCCATATAATGCAGTTATTATCGCTAGAAGTGTAATAATTGTACTCATTACTTATATTATTAGCAATATAACGTGCATTATTACCCATATTATGCAGTTATTATCGCTAGAACTGTAATAATTATACTTATTACTTATATCATTATCAATATAACATGCATTATTACCCATATAATGGAGGTATTATCGCTAGAACTGTAATAATTATACTTATTACTTATACTATTAGCAATATAACGTGCATTATTACCCATATAATGCAGTTATTATCGCCAGAACTGTAATAATTATACTTATTACTTATATTATTCTCAATATAACATGCATTATTACCCATATTATGCAGTTATTACCGCTAGAACTATAATAAATATACGTATTACTTTTATTATCATCAATATAACATGCATTATTACCCATATTATGCAGTTATTATCGATAGAACTGTAATAAATATACTTATTACTTTTATTATTATCAATATAACATGCACTATTTGCCATATTTTACTATTATTATCGCTAGAACTATAATAATTATACTTATTACTCCCGATATTATCAATATAACATGCATTATTACCCATATAATGCAGTTATTATCGCTAGAACTGTAATAATTATACTTATTACTTATATTGTTAGCAATATAACGTGCATTATTACCCATATAATGCAGTTATTATCGCTAGAACTGTAATAATTATACTTATTACTTATATTGTTAGCAATATAACGTGCATTATTACCCATATAATGCAGTTATTATCGCTAGAACTGTAATAATTATACTTATTACTTAGATTATTATCAATATAACATGCATTATTACCCATATTATGCAGTTATTATCGCTAGAACTATAATAAATATACGTATTACTTTTATTATCATCAATATAACATGCATTATTACCCATATTATGCAGTTATTATCGATAGAACTGTAATAAATATATTTGTTACTTTTATTATTATCAATATAACATGCACTATTTGCCATATTTTACTATTATTATCGCTAGAACTATAATAATTATACTTATTACACCCGATATTATCAATATAACATGCATTATTACCCATATAATACAGTTATTATCGCTAGAACTGTAATAATTGTACTCATTACTTATATTATTAGCAATATAACGTGCATTATTACCCATATAATGGAGGTATTATCGCTAGAACTGTAATAATTATACTTATTACTTATACTATTAGCAATATAACGTGCATTATTACCCATATAATGCAGTTATTATCGCCAGAACTGTAATAATTATACTTATTACTTATATTATTATCAATATAACATGCCTTATTACCCATATTATGCAGTTATTATCGCTAGAACTATAATAAATATACGTATTACTTTTATTATCATCAATATAACATGCATTATTACCCATATTATGCAGTTATTATCGATAGAACTGTAATAAATATACTTATTACTTTTATTATTATCAATATAACATGCACTATTTGCCATATTTTACTATTATTATCGCTAGAACTATAATAATTATACTTATTACTCCCGGTATTATCAATATAACATGCATTATTAGCCATATAATGCAGTTATTATCGCTAGAACTGTAATAATTATACTTATTACTTATGTTATTATCAATATAACATGCATTATTACCCATATAATGCAGTTATTATCGCTAGAACTGTAATAATTGTACTCACTACTTATATTATTAGCAATATAACGTGCATTATTACCCATATAATGCAGTTATTATCGCTAGAACTGTAATAATTATACTTATTACTTATATTATTATCAATATAACATGCCTTATTACCCATATTATGCAGTTATTATCGCTAGAACTATAATAAATATACGTATTACTTTTATTATCATCAATATAACATGCATTATTACCCATATTATGCAGTTATTATCGATAGAACTGTAATAAATATACTTATTACTTTTATTATTATCAATATAACATGCACTATTTGCCATATTTTACTATTATTATCGCTAGAACTATAATAATTATACTTATTACTCCCGATATTATCAATATAACATGCATTATTACCCATATTATGCAGTTATTATCGCTAGAACTATAATAAATATACGTATTACTTTTATTATCATCAATATAACATGCATTATTACCCATATTATGCAGTTATTATCGATAGAACTGTAATAAATATATTTATTACTTTTATTATTATCAAAATAACATGCACTATTTGCCATATTTTACTATTATTATCGCTAGAACTATAAGAATTATACTTATAACTCCCGATATTATCAATATAACATGCATTATTAGCCATATAATGCAGTTATTATCGCTAGAACTGTAATAATTATACTTATTACTTATGTTATTATCAATATAACATGCATTATTACCCATATAATGCAGTTATTATCGCTAGAACTGTAATAATTGTACTCATTACTTATATTATTAGCAATATAACGTGCATTATTACCCATATAATGCAGTTATTATCGCTAGAACTGTAATAATTATACTTATTACTTATGTTATTATCAATATAACATGCATTATTACCCATATTATGCAGTTATTATCGCTAGAACTATAATAAATATACGTATTACTTTTATTATCATCAATATAACATGCATTATTACCCATATTATGCAGTTATTATCGATAGAACTGTAATAAATATACTTATTACTTTTATTATTATCAATATAACATGCACTATTTGCCATATTTTACTATTATTATCGCTAGAACTATAATAATTATACTTATTACTCCCGATATTATCAATATAACATGCATTATTACCCATATAATGCAGTTATTATCGCTAGAAGTGTAATAATTGTACTCATTACTTATATTATTAGCAATATAACGTGCATTATTACCCATATTATGCAGTTATTATCGCTAGAACTGTAATAATTATACTTATTACTTATATCATTATCAATATAACATGCATTATTACCCATATAATGGAGGTATTATCGCTAGAACTGTAATAATTATACTTATTACTTATACTATTAGCAATATAACGTGCATTATTACCCATATAATGCAGTTATTATCGCCAGAACTGTAATAATTATACTTATTACTTATATTATTCTCAATATAACATGCATTATTACCCATATTATGCAGTTATTACCGCTAGAACTATAATAAATATACGTATTACTTTTATTATCATCAATATAACATGCATTATTACCCATATTATGCAGTTATTATCGATAGAACTGTAATAAATATACTTATTACTTTTATTATTATCAATATAACATGCACTATTTGCCATATTTTACTATTATTATCGCTAGAACTATAATAATTATACTTATTACACCCGATATTATCAATATAACATGCATTATTACCCATATAATACAGTTATTATCGCTAGAACTGTAATAATTGTACTCATTACTTATATTATTAGCAATATAACGTGCATTATTACCCATATAATGGAGGTATTATCGCTAGAACTGTAATAATTATACTTATTACTTATACTATTAGCAATATAACGTGCATTATTACCCATATAATGCAGTTATTATCGCCAGAACTGTAATAATTATACTTATTACTTATATTATTATCAATATAACATGCCTTATTACCCATATTATGCAGTTATTATCGCTAGAACTATAATAAATATACGTATTACTTTTATTATCATCAATATAACATGCATTATTACCCATATTATGCAGTTATTATCGATAGAACTGTAATAAATATACTTATTACTTTTATTATTATCAATATAACATGCACTATTTGCCATATTTTACTATTATTATCGCTAGAACTATAATAATTATACTTATTACTCCCGGTATTATCAATATAACATGCATTATTAGCCATATAATGCAGTTATTATCGCTAGAACTGTAATAATTATACTTATTACTTATGTTATTATCAATATAACATGCATTATTACCCATATAATGCAGTTATTATCGCTAGAACTGTAATAATTGTACTCACTACTTATATTATTAGCAATATAACGTGCATTATTACCCATATAATGCAGTTATTATCGCTAGAACTGTAATAATTATACTTATTACTTATATTATTATCAATATAACATGCCTTATTACCCATATTATGCAGTTATTATCGCTAGAACTATAATAAATATACGTATTACTTTTATTATCATCAATATAACATGCATTATTACCCATATTATGCAGTTATTATCGATAGAACTGTAATAAATATACTTATTACTTTTATTATTATCAATATAACATGCATTATTACCCATATTATGCAGTTATGATCGCCAGAACTATAATAAATATACTTATTACTCCCAATATTATCAATGTAACATGCATTATTACCCATATAATGCAGTTATTATCGCTAGAACTGTAATAATTATACTTATTACTTATATTGTTAGCAATATAGCGTGCATTATTACCCATATAATGCAGTTATTATCGCTAGAACTGTAATAATTATACTTATTACTTTTATTATTATCAATATAACATGCGTTATTACCCATATTATGGAGTTATTATCGCTAGAACTATAATAAATATACGTATTACTTTTATCATCATCAATATAACATGCATTATTACCCATATTATGCAGTTATTATCGATAGAACTGTAATAAATATACTTATTACTTTTATTATCATCAATATAACATGCATTATTACCCATATTATGCAGTTATTATCGATAGAACTGTAATAAATATATTTGTTACTTTTATTATTATCAATATAACATGCACTATTTGCCATATTTTACTATTATTATCGCTAGAACTATAATAATTATACTTATTACTCCCGATATTATCAATATAACATGCATTATTACCCATATAATGCAGTTATTATCGCTAGAACTGTAATAATTGTACTCATTACTTATATTATTAGCAATATAACGTGCATTATTACCCATATAATGGAGGTATTATCGCTAGAACTGTAATAATTATACTTATTACTTATACTATTAGCAATATGACGTGCATTATTACCCATATAATGCAGTTATTATCGCCAGAACTGTAATAATTACACTTATTACTTATATTATACTCAATATAACATGCATTATTACCCATATAATGCAGTTATTATCGCTAGAACTATAATAATTATACTTATTACTTATATTGTTAGCAATATAACGTGCATTATTACCCATATAATGCAGTTATTATTGCTAGAACTGTAATAATTATACTTCTTACTTAGATTATTATCAATATAACATGCATTATTACCCATATTATGCAGTTATTATCGCTAGAGCTATAATAAATATACGTATTACTTTCATTATCATCAATATAACATGCATTATTACCCATATAATGCAGTTATTATCGCTAGAACTGTAATAATTATACTTATTACGTATATTGTTAGCAATATAACGTGCATTATTACCCATATAATGGAGGTATTATTGCTACAACTGTAATAATTATACTTATTACTTATATCATTATCAATATAACATGCATTATTACCCATATTATGCAGTTATGATCGCCAGAACTATAATAAATATACTTATTACTCCCAATATTATCAATGTAACATGCATTATTACCCATATAATGCAGTTATTATCGCTAGAACTGTAATAATTATACTTAATACTTAGATTATTATCAATATAACATGCATTATTACCCATATTATGCAGTTATTATCGCAAGAACTATAATAAATATACGTATTACTTTTATTATCATCAATATAACATGCATTATTACCCATATTATGCAGTTATTATCGATAGAACTGTAATAAATATATTTGTTACTTTTATTATTATCAATATAACATGCACTATTTGCCATATTTTACTATTATTATCGCTAGAGCTATAATAATTATACTTATTACTCCCGATATTATCAATATAACATGCATTATTACCCATATAATGCAGTTATTATCGCTAGAACTCTAATAATTGTACTCATTACTTATATTATTAGCAATATAACGTTCATTATTACCCATATAATGGAGGTATTATCGCTAGAACTGTAATAATTATACTTATTACTTATACTATTAGCAATATGACGTGCATTATTACCCATATAATGCAGTTATTATCGCCAGAACTGTAATAATTACACTTATTACTTATATTATACTCAATATAACATGCATTATTACCCATATAATGCAGTTATTATCGCTAGAACTATAATAATTATACTTATTACTTATATTGTTAGCAATATAACGTGCATTATTACCCATATAATGCAGTTATTATTGCTAGAACTGTAATAATTATACTTCTTACTTAGATTATTATCAATATAACATGCATTATTACCCATATTATGCAGTTATTATCGCTAGAGCTATAATAAATATACGTATTACTTTCATTATCATCAATATAACATGCATTATTACCCATATAATGCAGTTATTATCGCTAGAACTGTAATAATTATACTTATTACTTATATTGTTAGCAATATAACGTGCATTATTACCCATATAATGGAGGTATTATTGCTACAACTGTAATAATTATACTTATTACTTATATCATTATCAATATAACATGCATTATTACCCATATTATGCAGTTATGATCGCCAGAACTATAATAAATATACTTATTACTCCCAATATTATCAATGTAACATGCATTATTACCCATATAATGCAGTTATTATCGCTAGAACTGTAATAATTATACTTATTACTTACATTATTAGCAATATAACGTGCATTATTACCCACATAATGCAGTTATTATCGCTAGAACTGTAATAATTATACTTATTACTTATATTATAAGCAATATAACGTGCATTATTACCCATATAATGCAGTTATTATCGCTAGAACTGTAATAATTATACTTATTACTTATATTATTAGCAATATAATGTGCATTATTACCCATATAATGGAGTTATTATCGCTAGAACTGTAATAATTATACTTATTACTTTTATTATTATCAATATAACATGCACTATTTGCCATATTTTACTATTATTATCGCTAGAACTATAATAATTATACTTATTACTCCCGGTATTATCAATATAACATGCATTATTAGCCATATAATGCAGTTATTATCGCTAGAACTGTAATAATTATACTTATTACTTATGTTATTATCAATATAACATGCATTATTACCCATATAATGCAGTTATTATCGCTAGAACTGTAATAATTGTACTCACTACTTATATTATTAGCAATATAACGTGCATTATTACCCATATAATGCAGTTATTATCGCTAGAACTGTAATAATTATACTTATTACTTATATTGTTATCAATATAACATGCGTTATTACCCATATTATGGAGTTATTATCGCTAGAACTATAATAAATATACGTATTACTTTTATCATCATCAATATAACATGCATTATTACCCATATTATGCAGTTATTATCGATAGAACTGTAATAAATATACTTATTACTTTTATTATCATCAATATAACATGCATTATTACCCATATTATGCAGTTATTATCGATAGAACTGTAATAAATATATTTGTTACTTTTATTATTATCAATATAACATGCACTATTTGCCATATTTTACTATTATTATCGCTAGAACTATAATAATTATACTTATTACTCCCGATATTATCAATATAACATGCATTATTACCCATATTATGCAGTTATTATCGATAGAACTGTAATAAATATATTTGTTACTTTTATTATTATCAATATAACATGCACTATTTGCCATATTTTACTATTATTATCGCTAGAACTATAATAATTATACTTATTACTCCCGATATTATCAATATAACATGCATTATTACCCATATAATGCAGTTATTATCGCTAGAACTGTAATAATTGTACTCATTACTTATATTATTAGCAATATAACGTGCATTATTACCCATATAATGGAGGTATTATCGCTAGAACTGTAATAATTATACTTATTACTTATACTATTAGCAATATGACGTGCATTATTACCCATATAATGCAGTTATTATCGCCAGAACTGTAATAATTACACTTATTACTTATATTATACTCAATATAACATGCATTATTACCCATATAATGCAGTTATTATCGCTAGAACTATAATAATTATACTTATTACTTATATTGTTAGCAATATAACGTGCATTATTACCCATATAATGCAGTTATTATTGCTAGAACTGTAATAATTATACTTCTTACTTAGATTATTATCAATATAACATGCATTATTACCCATATTATGCAGTTATTATCGCTAGAGCTATAATAAATATACGTATTACTTTCATTATCATCAATATAACATGCATTATTACCCATATAATGCAGTTATTATCGCTAGAACTGTAATAATTATACTTATTACTTATATTGTTAGCAATATAACGTGCATTATTACCCATATAATGGAGGTATTATTGCTACAACTGTAATAATTATACTTATTACTTATATCATTATCAATATAACATGCATTATTACCCATATTATGCAGTTATGATCGCCAGAACTATAATAAATATACTTATTACTCCCAATATTATCAATGTAACATGCATTATTACCCATATAATGCAGTTATTATCGCTAGAACTGTAATAATTATACTTAATACTTAGATTATTATCAATATAACATGCATTATTACCCATATTATGCAGTTATTATCGATAGAACTGTAATAAATATATTTGTTACTTTTATTATTATCAATATAACATGCACTATTTGCCATATTTTACTATTATTATCGCTAGAACTATAATAATTATACTTATTACTCCCTATATTATCAATATAACATGCATTATTACCCATATTATGCAATTATTATCGCTAGAACTATAATAAATATACGTATTACTTTCATTATCATCAGTATAACATGCATTATTACCCACATAATGGAGGTATTATCGCTAGAACTGTAATAATTATACTTATTACTTATATTATTATCAACATAACATGCATTATTACCCATATAATGGAGGTATTATTGCTAGATCTGTAATAATTATACTTATTACTTATATCATTATCAATATAACCTGCATTATTACCCATATAATGGAGGTATTATCGCTAGAACTGTAATAATTATACTTATTACTTATACTATTAGCAATATAACGTGCATTATTACCCATATAATGCAGTTATTATCGCCAGAACTGTAATAATTATACTTATTACTTATATTATTATCAATATAACATGCATTATTACCCATATTATGCAGTTATTATCGCTAGAACTATAATAAATATACGTATTACTTTTATTATCATCAATATAACATGCATTATTACCCATATTATGCAGTTATTATCGATAGAACTGTAATAAATATATTTGTTACTTTTATTATTATCAATATAACATGCACTATTTGCCATATTTTACTATTATTATCGCTAGAACTATAATAATTATACTTATTACTCCCGATATTATCAATATAACATGCATTATTACCCATATAATGCAGTTATTATCGCTAGAGCTATAATAAATATACGTATTACTTTCATTATCATCAATATAACATGCATTATTACCCATATAATGCAGTTATTATCGCTAGAACTGTAATAATTATACTTATTACTTATATTGTTAGCAATATAACGTGCATTATTACCCATATAATGGAGGTATTATTGCTACAACTGTAATAATTATACTTATTACTTATATCATTATCAATATAACATGCATTATTACCCATATTATGCAGTTATGATCGCCAGAACTATAATAAATATACTTATTACTCCCAATATTATCAATGTAACATGCATTATTACCCATATAATGCAGTTATTATCGCTAGAACTGTAATAATTATACTTATTACTTACATTATTAGCAGTATAACGTGCATTATTACCCACATAATGCAGTTATTATCGCTAGAACTGTAATAATTATACTTATTACTTATATTATAAGCAATATAACGTGCATTATTACCCATATAATGCAGTTATTATCGCTAGAACTGTAATAATTATACTTATTACTTATATTATTAGCAATATAATGTGCATTATTACCCATATAATGGAGTTATTATCGCTAGAACTGTAATAATTATACTTATTACTTTTATTATTATCAATATAACATGCACTATTTGCCATATTTTACTATTATTATCGCTAGAACTATAATAATTATACTTATTACTCCCGGTATTATCAATATAACATGCATTATTAGCCATATAATGCAGTTATTATCGCTAGAACTGTAATAATTATACTTATTACTTATGTTATTATCAATATAACATGCATTATTACCCATATAATGCAGTTATTATCGCTAGAACTGTAATAATTGTACTCACTACTTATATTATTAGCAATATAACGTGCATTATTACCCATATAATGCAGTTATTATCGCTAGAACTGTAATAATTATACTTATTACTTATATTATTATCAATATAACATGCGTTATTACCCATATTATGGAGTTATTATCGCTAGAACTATAATAAATATACGTATTACTTTTATCATCATCAATATAACATGCATTATTACCCATATTATGCAGTTATTATCGATAGAACTGTAATAAATATACTTATTACTTTTATTATCATCAATATAACATGCATTATTACCCATATTATGCAGTTATTATCGATAGAACTGTAATAAATATATTTGTTACTTTTATTATTATCAATATAACATGCACTATTTGCCATATTTTACTATTATTATCGCTAGAACTATAATAATTATACTTATTACTCCCGATATTATCAATATAACATGCATTATTACCCATATTATGCAGTTATTATCGATAGAACTGTAATAAATATATTTGTTACTTTTATTATTATCAATATAACATGCACTATTTGCCATATTTTACTATTATTATCGCTAGAACTATAATAATTATACTTATTACTCCCGATATTATCAATATAACATGCATTATTACCCATATAATGCAGTTATTATCGCTAGAACTGTAATAATTGTACTCATTACTTATATTATTAGCAATATAACGTGCATTATTACCCATATAATGGAGGTATTATCGCTAGAACTGTAATAATTATACTTATTACTTATACTATTAGCAATATGACGTGCATTATTACCCATATAATGCAGTTATTATCGCCAGAACTGTAATAATTACACTTATTACTTATATTATACTCAATATAACATGCATTATTACCCATATAATGCAGTTATTATCGCTAGAACTATAATAATTATACTTATTACTTATATTGTTAGCAATATAACGTGCATTATTACCCATATAATGCAGTTATTATTGCTAGAACTGTAATAATTATACTTCTTACTTAGATTATTATCAATATAACATGCATTATTACCCATATTATGCAGTTATTATCGCTAGAGCTATAATAAATATACGTATTACTTTCATTATCATCAATATAACATGCATTATTACCCATATAATGCAGTTATTATCGCTAGAACTGTAATAATTATACTTATTACTTATATTGTTAGCAATATAACGTGCATTATTACCCATATAATGGAGGTATTATTGCTACAACTGTAATAATTATACTTATTACTTATATCATTATCAATATAACATGCATTATTACCCATATTATGCAGTTATGATCGCCAGAACTATAATAAATATACTTATTACTCCCAATATTATCAATGTAACATGCATTATTACCCATATAATGCAGTTATTATCGCTAGAACTGTAATAATTATACTTAATACTTAGATTATTATCAATATAACATGCATTATTACCCATATTATGCAGTTATTATCGATAGAACTGTAATAAATATATTTGTTACTTTTATTATTATCAATATAACATGCACTATTTGCCATATTTTACTATTATTATCGCTAGAACTATAATAATTATACTTATTACTCCCTATATTATCAATATAACATGCATTATTACCCATATTATGCAATTATTATCGCTAGAACTATAATAAATATACGTATTACTTTCATTATCATCAGTATAACATGCATTATTACCCACATAATGGAGGTATTATCGCTAGAACTGTAATAATTATACTTATTACTTATATTATTATCAACATAACATGCATTATTACCCATATAATGGAGGTATTATTGCTAGATCTGTAATAATTATACTTATTACTTA
Source organism: Megachile leachella (assembly GCA_963576845.1). Lineage (NCBI taxonomy): Eukaryota > Metazoa > Arthropoda > Insecta > Hymenoptera > Megachilidae > Megachile > Megachile leachella. Next base: position 1,865,308 of record CAUYWW010000231.1, on the reverse strand, counting down.
TATCATTATCAATATAACCTGCATTATTACCCATATAATGGAGGTATTATCGCTAGAACTGTAATAATTATACTTATTACTTATACTATTAGCAATATAACGTGCATTATTACCCATATAATGCAGTTATTATCGCCAGAACTGTAATAATTATACTTATTACTTATATTATTATCAATATAACATGCATTATTACCCATATTATGCAGTTATTATCGCTAGAACTATAATAAATATACGTATTACTTTTATTATCATCAATATAACATGCATTATTACCCATATTATGCAGTTATTATCGATAGAACTGTAATAAATATATTTGTTACTTTTATTATTATCAATATAACATGCACTATTTGCCATATTTTACTATTATTATCGCTAGAACTATAATAATTATACTTATTACTCCCGATATTATCAATATAACATGCATTATTACCCATATAATGCAGTTATTATCGCTAGAACTCTAATAATTGTACTCATTACTTATATTATTAGCAATATAACGTTCATTATTACCCATATAATGGAGGTATTATCGCTAGAACTGTAATAATTATACTTATTACTTATACTATTAGCAATATGACGTGCATTATTACCCATATAATGCAGTTATTATCGCCAGAACTGTAATAATTACACTTATTACTTATATTATACTCAATATAACATGCATTATTACCCATATAATGCAGTTATTATCGCTAGAACTATAATAATTATACTTATTACTTATATTGTTAGCAATATAACGTGCATTATTACCCATATAATGCAGTTATTATTGCTAGAACTGTAATAATTATACTTCTTACTTAGATTATTATCAATATAACATGCATTATTACCCATATTATGCAGTTATTATCGCTAGAGCTATAATAAATATACGTATTACTTTCATTATCATCAATATAACATGCATTATTACCCATATAATGCAGTTATTATCGCTAGAACTGTAATAATTATACTTATTACTTATATTGTTAGCAATATAACGTGCATTATTACCCATATAATGGAGGTATTATTGCTACAACTGTAATAATTATACTTATTACTTATATCATTATCAATATAACATGCATTATTACCCATATTATGCAGTTATGATCGCCAGAACTATAATAAATATACTTATTACTCCCAATATTATCAATGTAACATGCATTATTACCCATATAATGCAGTTATTATCGCTAGAACTGTAATAATTATACTTATTACTTACATTATTAGCAATATAACGTGCATTATTACCCACATAATGCAGTTATTATCGCTAGAACTGTAATAATTATACTTATTACTTATATTATAAGCAATATAACGTGCATTATTACCCATATAATGCAGTTATTATCGCTAGAACTGTAATAATTATACTTATTACTTATATTATTAGCAATATAATGTGCATTATTACCCATATAATGGAGTTATTATCGCTAGAACTGTAATAATTATACTTATTACTTTTATTATTATCAATATAACATGCACTATTTGCCATATTTTACTATTATTATCGCTAGAACTATAATAATTATACTTATTACTCCCGGTATTATCAATATAACATGCATTATTAGCCATATAATGCAGTTATTATCGCTAGAACTGTAATAATTATACTTATTACTTATGTTATTATCAATATAACATGCATTATTACCCATATAATGCAGTTATTATCGCTAGAACTGTAATAATTGTACTCACTACTTATATTATTAGCAATATAACGTGCATTATTACCCATATAATGCAGTTATTATCGCTAGAACTGTAATAATTATACTTATTACTTATATTATTATCAATATAACATGCGTTATTACCCATATTATGGAGTTATTATCGCTAGAACTATAATAAATATACGTATTACTTTTATCATCATCAATATAACATGCATTATTACCCATATTATGCAGTTATTATCGATAGAACTGTAATAAATATACTTATTACTTTTATTATCATCAATATAACATGCATTATTACCCATATTATGCAGTTATTATCGATAGAACTGTAATAAATATATTTGTTACTTTTATTATTATCAATATAACATGCACTATTTGCCATATTTTACTATTATTATCGCTAGAACTATAATAATTATACTTATTACTCCCGATATTATCAATATAACATGCATTATTACCCATATTATGCAGTTATTATCGATAGAACTGTAATAAATATATTTGTTACTTTTATTATTATCAATATAACATGCACTATTTGCCATATTTTACTATTATTATCGCTAGAACTATAATAATTATACTTATTACTCCCGATATTATCAATATAACATGCATTATTACCCATATAATGCAGTTATTATCGCTAGAACTGTAATAATTGTACTCATTACTTATATTATTAGCAATATAACGTGCATTATTACCCATATAATGGAGGTATTATCGCTAGAACTGTAATAATTATACTTATTACTTATACTATTAGCAATATGACGTGCATTATTACCCATATAATGCAGTTATTATCGCCAGAACTGTAATAATTACACTTATTACTTATATTATACTCAATATAACATGCATTATTACCCATATAATGCAGTTATTATCGCTAGAACTATAATAATTATACTTATTACTTATATTGTTAGCAATATAACGTGCATTATTACCCATATAATGCAGTTATTATTGCTAGAACTGTAATAATTATACTTCTTACTTAGATTATTATCAATATAACATGCATTATTACCCATATTATGCAGTTATTATCGCTAGAGCTATAATAAATATACGTATTACTTTCATTATCATCAATATAACATGCATTATTACCCATATAATGCAGTTATTATCGCTAGAACTGTAATAATTATACTTATTACTTATATTGTTAGCAATATAACGTGCATTATTACCCATATAATGGAGGTATTATTGCTACAACTGTAATAATTATACTTATTACTTATATCATTATCAATATAACATGCATTATTACCCATATTATGCAGTTATGATCGCCAGAACTATAATAAATATACTTATTACTCCCAATATTATCAATGTAACATGCATTATTACCCATATAATGCAGTTATTATCGCTAGAACTGTAATAATTATACTTAATACTTAGATTATTATCAATATAACATGCATTATTACCCATATTATGCAGTTATTATCGATAGAACTGTAATAAATATATTTGTTACTTTTATTATTATCAATATAACATGCACTATTTGCCATATTTTACTATTATTATCGCTAGAACTATAATAATTATACTTATTACTCCCTATATTATCAATATAACATGCATTATTACCCATATTATGCAATTATTATCGCTAGAACTATAATAAATATACGTATTACTTTCATTATCATCAGTATAACATGCATTATTACCCACATAATGGAGGTATTATCGCTAGAACTGTAATAATTATACTTATTACTTATATTATTATCAACATAACATGCATTATTACCCATATAATGGAGGTATTATTGCTAGATCTGTAATAATTATACTTATTACTTATATCATTATCAATATAACCTGCATTATTACCCATATAATGGAGGTATTATCGCTAGAACTGTAATAATTATACTTATTACTTATACTATTAGCAATATAACGTGCATTATTACCCATATAATGCAGTTATTATCGCCAGAACTGTAATAATTATACTTATTACTTATATTATTATCAATATAACATGCATTATTACCCATATTATGCAGTTATTATCGCTAGAACTATAATAAATATACGTATTACTTTTATTATCATCAATATAACATGCATTATTACCCATATTATGCAGTTATTATCGATAGAACTGTAATAAATATATTTGTTACTTTTATTATTATCAATATAACATGCACTATTTGCCATATTTTACTATTATTATCGCTAGAACTATAATAATTATACTTATTACTCCCGATATTATCAATATAACATGCATTATTACCCATATAATGCAGTTATTATCGCTAGAACTCTAATAATTGTACTCATTACTTATATTATTAGCAATATAACGTTCATTATTACCCATATAATGGAGGTATTATCGCTAGAACTGTAATAATTATACTTATTACTTATACTATTAGCAATATGACGTGCATTATTACCCATATAATGCAGTTATTATCGCCAGAACTGTAATAATTACACTTATTACTTATATTATACTCAATATAACATGCATTATTACCCATATAATGCAGTTATTATCGCTAGAACTATAATAATTATACTTATTACTTATATTGTTAGCAATATAACGTGCATTATTACCCATATAATGCAGTTATTATTGCTAGAACTGTAATAATTATACTTCTTACTTAGATTATTATCAATATAACATGCATTATTACCCATATTATGCAGTTATTATCGCTAGAGCTATAATAAATATACGTATTACTTTCATTATCATCAATATAACATGCATTATTACCCATATAATGCAGTTATTATCGCTAGAACTGTAATAATTATACTTATTACTTATATTGTTAGCAATATAACGTGCATTATTACCCATATAATGGAGGTATTATTGCTACAACTGTAATAATTATACTTATTACTTATATCATTATCAATATAACATGCATTATTACCCATATTATGCAGTTATGATCGCCAGAACTATAATAAATATACTTATTACTCCCAATATTATCAATGTAACATGCATTATTACCCATATAATGCAGTTATTATCGCTAGAACTGTAATAATTATACTTATTACTTACATTATTAGCAATATAACGTGCATTATTACCCACATAATGCAGTTATTATCGCTAGAACTGTAATAATTATACTTATTACTTATATTATAAGCAATATAACGTGCATTATTACCCATATAATGCAGTTATTATCGCTAGAACTGTAATAATTATACTTATTACTTATATTATTAGCAATATAATGTGCATTATTACCCATATAATGGAGTTATTATCGCTAGAACTGTAATAATTATACTTATTACTTTTATTATTATCAATATAACATGCACTATTTGCCATATTTTACTATTATTATCGCTAGAACTATAATAATTATACTTATTACTCCCGGTATTATCAATATAACATGCATTATTAGCCATATAATGCAGTTATTATCGCTAGAACTGTAATAATTATACTTATTACTTATGTTATTATCAATATAACATGCATTATTACCCATATTATGCAGTTATTATCGCTAGAACTGTAATAATTGTACTCACTACTTATATTATTAGCAATATAACGTGCATTATTACCCATATAATGCAGTTATTATCGCTAGAACTGTAATAATTATACTTATTACATATATTATTATCAATATAACATGCCTTATTACCCATATTATGCAGTTATTATCGCTAGAACTATAATAAATATACGTATTACTTTTATTATCATCAATATAACATGCATTATTACCCATATTATGCAGTTATTATCGATAGAACTGTAATAAATATACTTATTACTTTTATTATTATCAATATAACATGCACTATTTGCCATATTTTACTATTATTATCGCTAGAACTATAATAATTATACTTATTACTCCCGATATTATCAATATAACATGCATTATTACCCATATTATGCAGTTATTATCGCTAGAACTATAATAAATATACGTATTACTTTTATTATCATCAATATAACATGCATTTTTACCCATATTATGCAGTTATTATCGATAGAACTGTAATAAATATATTTATTACTTTTATTATTATCAAAATAACATGCACTATTTGCCATATTTTACTATTATTATCGCTAGAACTACAAGAATTATACTTATAACTCCCGATATTATCAATATAACATGCATTATTAGCCATATAATGCAGTTATTATCGCTAGAACTGTAATAATTATACTTATTACTTATGTTATTATCAATATAACATGCATTATTACCCATATAATGCAGTTATTATCGCTAGAACTGTAATAATTGTACTCATTACTTATATTATTAGCAATATAACGTGCATTATTACCCATATAATGCAGTTATTATCGCTAGAACTGTAATAATTATACTTATTACTTATATTATTATCAATATAACATGCATTATTACCCATATTATGCAGTTATTATCGCTAGAACTATAATAAATATACGTATTACTTTTATTATCATCAATATAACATGCATTATTACCCATATTATGCAGTTATTATCGATAGAACTGTAATAAATATACTTATTACTTTTATTATTATCAATATAACATGCACTATTTGCCATATTTTACTATTATTATCGCTAGAACTATAATAATTATACTTATTACTCCCGATATTATCAATATAACATGCATTATTACCCATATAATGCAGTTATTATCGCTAGAAGTGTAATAATTGTACTCATTACTTATATTATTAGCAATATAACGTGCATTATTACCCATATTATGCAGTTATTATCGCTAGAACTGTAATAATTATACTTATTACTTATATCATTATCAATATAACATGCATTATTACCCATATAATGGAGGTATTATCGCTAGAACTGTAATAATTATACTTATTACTTATACTATTAGCAATATAACGTGCATTATTACCCATATAATGCAGTTATTATCGCCAGAACTGTAATAATTATACTTATTACTTATATTATTCTCAATATAACATGCATTATTACCCATATTATGCAGTTATTACCGCTAGAACTATAATAAATATACGTATTACTTTTATTATCATCAATATAACATGCATTATTACCCATATTATGCAGTTATTATCGATAGAACTGTAACAAATATACTTATTACTTTTATTATTATCAATATAACATGCACTATTTGCCATATTTTACTATTATTATCGCTAGAACTATAATTATTATACTTATTACTCCCGATATCATCAATATAACATGCATTATTACCCATATTATGCAGTTATTATCGATAGAACTGTAATAAATATACTTATTACTTTTATTATTATCAATATAACATGCACTATTTGCCATATTTTACTATTATTATCGCTAGAACTATAATAATTATACTTATTACTCCCGGTATTATCAATATAACATGCATTATTAGCCATATAATGCAGTTATTATCGCTAGAACTGTAATAATTATACTTATTACTTATATTATTATCAATATAACATGCATTATTACCCATATTATGCAGTTATTATCGCTAGAACTATAATAAATATACGTATTACTTTTATTATCATCAATATAACATGCATTATTACCCATATTATGCAGTTATTATCGATAGAACTGTAATAAATATACTTATTACTTTTATTATTATCAATATAACATGCACTATTTGCCATATTTTACTATTATTATCGCTAGAACTATAACAATTATACTTATTACTCCCGATATTATCAATATAACATGCATTATTACCCATATAATGCAGTTATTATCGCTAGAAGTGTAATAATTGTACTCATTACTTATATTATTAGCAATATAACGTGCATTATTACCCATATTATGCAGTTATTATCGCTAGAACTGTAATAATTATACTTATTACTTATATCATTATCAATATAACATGCATTATTACCCATATAATGGAGGTATTATCGCTAGAACTGTAATAATTATACTTATTACTTATACTATTAGCAATACAACGTGCATTATTACCCATATAATGCAGTTATTATCGCCAGAACTGTAATAATTATACTTATTACTTATATTATTCTCAATATAACATGCATTATTACCCATATTATGCAGTTATTACCGCTAGAACTATAATAAATATACGTATTACTTTTATTATCATCAATATAACATGCATTATTACCCATATTATGCAGTTATTATCGATAGAACTGTAATAAATATACTTATTACTTTTATTATTATCAATATAACATGCACTATTTGCCATATTTTACTATTATTATCGCTAGAACTATAATAATTATACTTATTACTCCCGATATTATCAATATAACATGCATTATTACCCATATTATGCAGTTATTATCGATAGAACTGTAATAAATATATTTGTTACTTTTATTATTATCAATATAACATGCACTATTTGCCATATTTTACTATTATTATCGCTAGAACTATAATAATTATACTTATTACACCCGATATTATCAATATAACATGCATTATTACCCATATTATGGAGTTATTATCGCTAGAACTATAATAAATATACGTATTACTTTTATCATCATCAATATAACATGCATTATTACCCATATTATGCAGTTATTATCGATAGAACTGTAATAAATATACTTATTACTTTTATTATTATCAATATAACATGCACTATTTGCCATATTTTACTATTATTATCGCTAGAACTATAATAATTATACTTATTACTCCCGATATTATCAATATAACATGCATTATTACCCATATAATGCAGTTATTATCGCTAGAACTGTAATAATTATACTTATTACTTATGTTATTATCAATATAACATGCATTATTACCCATATAATGCAGTTATTATCGCTAGAACTGTAATAATTGTACTCATTACTTATATTATTAGCAATATAACGTGCATTATTACCCATATTATGCAGTTATTATCGTTAGAACTGTAATAATTATACTTATTACTTATATCATTATCAATATAACATGCATTATTACCCATATAATGGAGGTGTTATCGCTAGAACTGTAATAATTATACTTATTACTTATACTATTAGCAATATAACGTGCATTATTACCCATATAATGCAGTTATTATCGCCAGAACTGTAATAATTATACTTATTACTTATATTATTCTCAATATAACATGCATTATTACCCATATTATGCAGTTATTACCGCTAGAACTATAATAAATATACGTATTACTTTTATTATCATCAATATAACATGCATTATTACCCATATTATGCAGTTATTATCGATAGAACTGTAATAAATATACTTATTACTTTTATTATTATCAATATAACATGCACTATTTGCCATATTTTACTATTATTATCGCTAGAACTATAATAATTATACTTATTACTCCCGATATTATCAATATAACATGCATTATTACCCATATTATGCAGTTATTATCGATAGAACTGTAATAAATATATTTGTTACTTTTATTATTATCAATATAACATGCACTATTTGCCATATTTTACTATTATTATCGCTAGAACTATAATAATTATACTTATTACACCCGATATTATCAATATAACATGCATTATTACCCATATAATGCAGTTATTATCGCTAGAACTGTAATAATTGTACTCATTACTTATATTATTAGCAATATAACGTGCATTATTACCCATATAATGGAGGTATTATCGCTAGAACTGTAATAATTATACTTATTACTTATACTATTAGCAATATAACGTGCATTATTACCCATATAATGCAGTTATTATCGCCAGAACTGTAATAATTATACTTATTACTTATATTGTTCTCAATATAACATGCATTATTACCCATATAATGCAGTTATTATCGCTAGAGCTATAATAAATATACGTATTACTTTCATTATCATCAATATAACATGCATTATTACCCATATAATGCAGTTATTATCGCTAGAACTGTAATAATTATACTTATTACTTATATTGTTAGCAATATAACGTGCATTATTACCCATATAATGGAGGTATTATTGCTACAACTGTAATAATTATACTTATTACTTATATTATTATCAATATAACATGCATTATTACCCATATTATGCAGTTATGATCGCCAGAACTATAATAAATATACTTATTACTCCCAATATTATCAATGTAACATGCATTATTACCCATATAATGCAGTTATTATCGCTAGAACTGTAATAATTATACTTATTACTTATATTGTTAGCAATATAGCGTGCATTATTACCCATATAATGCAGTTATTATCGCTAGAACTGTAATAATTATACTTATTACTTATATTATTATCAATATAACATGCATTATTACCCATATTATGGAGTTATTATCGCTAGAACTATAATAAATATACGTATTACTTTTATCATCATCAATATAACATGCATTATTACCCATATTATGCAGTTATTATCGATAGAACTGTAATAAATATACTTATTACTTTTATTATTATCAATATAACATGCACTATTTGCCATATTTTACTATTATTATCGCTAGAACTATAATAATTATACTTATTACTCCCGATATTATCAATATAACATGCATTATTACCCATATAATGCAGTTATTATCTCTAGAACTGTAATAATTATACTTATTACTTATGTTATTATCAATATAACATGCATTATTACCCATATAATGCAGTTATTATCGCTAGAACTGTAATAATTGTACTCATTACTTATATTATTAGCAATATAACGTGCATTATTACCCATATTATGCAGTTATTATCGTTAGAACTGTAATAATTATACTTATTACTTATATCATTATCAATATAACATGCATTATTACCCATATAATGGAGGTGTTATCGCTAGAACTGTAATAATTATACTTATTACTTATACTATTAGCAATATAACGTGCATTATTACCCATATAATGCAGTTATTATCGCCAGAACTGTAATAATTATACTTATTACTTATATTATTCTCAATATAACATGCATTATTACCCATATTATGCAGTTATTACCGCTAGAACTATAATAAATATACGTATTACTTTTATTATCATCAATATAACATGCATTATTACCCATATTATGCAGTTATTATCGATAGAACTGTAATAAATATACTTATTACTTTTATTATTATCAATATAACATGCACTATTTGCCATATTTTACTATTATTATCGCTAGAACTATAATAATTATACTTATTACTCCCGATATTATCAATATAACATGCATTATTACCTATATAATGCAGTTATTATCGCTAGAACTGTAATAATTATACTTATTACTTATATTATTATCAATATAACATGCATTATTACCCATATAATGCAGTTATTATCGCTAGCACTGTAATAATTGTACTCATTACTTATATTATTAGCAATTTAACGTGCATTATTACCCATATTATGCAGTTATTATCGCTAGAACTGTAATAATTATACTTATTACTTATATCATTATCAATATAACATGCATTATTACCCATATAATGCAGTTATTATCGCTAGAACTGTAATAATTGTACTCATTACTTATATTATTAGCAATATAACGTGCATTATTACCCATATAATGGAGGTATTATCGCTAGAACTGTAATAATTATACTTATTACTTATACTATTAGCAATATAACGTGCATTATTACCCATATAATGCAGTTATTATCGCCAGAACTGTAATAATTATACTTATTACTTATATTGTTCTCAATATAACATGCATTATTACCCATATAATGCAGTTATTATCGCTAGAACTATAATAATTATACTTATTACTTATATTGTTAGCAATATAACGTGCATTATTACCCATATAATGCAGTTATTATTGCTAGAACTGTAATAATTATACTTATTACTTATACTATTAGCAATATAACATGCATTATTACCCATATTATGCAGTTATTATCGCTAGAGCTATAATAAATATACGTATTACTTTCATTATCATCAATATAACATGCATTATTACCCATATAATGCAGTTATTATCGCTAGAACTGTAATAATTATACTTATTACTTATATTGTTAGCAATATAACGTGCATTATTACCCATATAATGGAGGTATTATTGCTACAACTGTAATAATTATACTTATTACTTATATTATTATCAATATAACATGCATTATTACCCATATTATGCAGTTATGATCGCCAGAACTATAATAAATATACTTATTACTCCCAATATTATCAATGTAACATGCATTATTACCCATATAATGCAGTTATTATCGCTAGAACTGTAATAATTATACTTATTACTTATATTGTTAGCAATATAGCGTGCATTATTACCCATATAATGCAGTTATTATCGCTAGAACTGTAATAATTATACTTATTACTCCCGATATTATCAATATAACATGCATTATTACCCATATAATGCAGTTATTATCGCTAGAAGTGTAATAATTGTACTCATTACTTATATTATTAGCAATATAACGTGCATTATTACCCATATAATGGAGGTATTATCGCTAGAACTGTAATAATTATACTTATTACTTATACTATTAGCAATATAACGTGCATTATTCCCCATATAATGCAGTTATTATCGCCAGAACTGTAATAATTATACTTATTACTTATATTGTTCTCAATATAACATGCATTATTACCCATATAATGCAGTTATTATCGCTAGAACTGTAATAATTATACTTATTACTTATATTGTTAGCAATATAGCGTGCATTATTACCCATATAATGCAGTTATTATCGCTAGAACTGTAATAATTATACTTATTACTTATATTATTATCAATATAACATGCATTATTACCCATATTATGCAGTTATGATCGCCAGAACTATAATAAATATACTTATTACTCCCAATATTATCAATATAACATGCATTATTACCCATATAATGCAGTTATTATCGCTAGAAGTGTAATAATTGTACTCATTACTTATATTATTAGCAATATAACGTGCATTATTACCCATATTATGCAGTTATTATCGCTAGAACTGTAATAATTATACTTATTACTTATATCATTATCAATATAACATGCATTATTACCCATATAATGCAGTTATTATCGCTAGAACTGTAATAATTGTACTCATTACTTATATTATTAGCAATATAACGTGCATTATTACCCATATAATGGAGGTATTATCGCTAGAACTGTAATAATTATACTTATTACTTATACTATTAGCAATATAACGTGCATTATTCCCCATATAATGCAGTTATTATCGCCAGAACTGTAATAATTATACTTATTACTTATATTGTTCTCAATATAACATGCATTATTACCCATATAATGCAGTTATTATCGCTAGAACTGTAATAATTATACTTATTACTTATATTGTTAGCAATATAGCGTGCATTATTACCCATATAATGCAGTTATTATCGCTAGAACTGTAATAATTATACTTATTACTTATATCATTATCAATATAACATGCATTATTACCCATATAATGCAGTTATTATCGCTAGAAGTGTAATAATTGTACTCATTACTTATATTATTAGCAATATAACGTGCATTATTACCCATATTATGCAGTTATTATCGCTAGAACTGTAATAATTATACTTATTACTTATATCATTATCAATATAACATGCATTATTACCCATATAATGGAGGTATTATCGCTAGAACTGTAATAATTATACTTATTACTTATACTATTAGCAATATAACGTGCATTATTACCCAAATAATGCAGTTATTATCGCCAGAACTGTAATAATTATACTTATTACTTATATTATTCTCAATATAACATGCATTATTACCCATATTATGCAGTTATGATCGCCAGAACTATAATAAATATACTTATTACTCCCAATATTATCAATGTAACATGCATTATTACCCATATAATGCAGTTATTATCGCTAGAACTGTAATAATTATACTTATTACTTATATTGTTAGCAATATAGCGTGCATTATTACCCATATAATGCAGTTATTATCGCTAGAACTGTAATAATTATACTTATTACTTATATTATTATCAATATAACATTCATTATTACCCATATTATGGAGTTATTATCGCTAGAACTATAATAAATATACGTATTACTTTTATCTTCATCAATATAACATGCATTATTACCCATATTATGCAGTTATTATCGATAGAACTGTAATAAATATACTTATTACTTTTATTATTATCAATATAACATGCACTATTTGCCATATTTTACTATTATTATCGCTAGAACTATAATAATTATACTTATTACTCCCGATATTATCAATATAACATGCATTATTACCCATATAATGCAGTTATTATCGCTAGAAGTGTAATAATTGTACTCATTACTTATATTATTAGCAATATAACGTGCATTATTACCCATATTATGCAGTTATTATCGCTAGAACTGTAATAATTATACTTATTACTTATATCATTATCAATATAACATGCATTATTACCCATATAATGGAGGTATTATCGCTAGAACTGTAATAATTATACTTATTACTTATACTATTAGCAATATAACGTGCATTATTACCCATATAATGCAGTTATTATCGCCAGAACTGTAATAATTATACTTATTACTTATATTATTCTCAATATAACATGCATTATTACCCATATTATGCAGTTATTACCGCTAGAACTATAATAAATATACGTATTACTTTTATTATCATCAATATAACATGCATTATTACCCATATTATGCAGTTATTATCGATAGAACTGTAATAAATATACTTATTACTTTTATTATTATCAATATAACATGCACTATTTGCCATATTTTACTATTATTATCGCTAGAACTATAATAATTATACTTATTACTCCCGATATTATCAATATAACATGCATTATTACCCATATAATGCAGTTATTATCGCTAGAACTGTAATAATTATACTTATTACTTATATTGTTAGCAATATAACGTGCATTATTACCCATATAATGCAGTTATTATCGCTAGAACTGTAATAATTATACTTAATACTTAGATTATTATCAATATAACATGCATTATTACCCATATTATGCAGTTATTATCGATAGAACTGTAATAAATATATTTGTTACTTTTATTATTATCAATATAACATGCACTATTTGCCATATTTTACTATTATTATCGCTAGAACTATAATAATTATACTTATTACTCCCGATATTATCAATATAACATGCATTATTACCCATATAATGCAGTTATTATCGCTAGAACTGTAATAATTATACTTATTACTTATGTTATTATCATTATAACATGCATTATTACCCATATAATGCAGTTATTATCGCTAGAACTGTAATAATTATACTTAATACTTAGATTATTATCAATATAACATGCATTATTACCCATATTATGCAGTTATTATCGATAGAACTGTAATAAATATATTTGTTACTTTTATTATTATCAATATAACATGCACTATTTGCCATATTTTACTATTATTATCGCTAGAACTATAATAATTATACTTATTACTCCCGATATTATCAATATAACATGCATTATTACCCATATAATGCAGTTATTATCGCTAGAACTGTAATAATTAAACTTATTACTTATATCATTATCAATATAACATGCATTATTACCCATATAATGGAGGTGTTATCGCTAGAACTGTAATTATTATACTTATTACTTATACTATTAGCAATATAACGTGCATTATTACCCATATAATGCAGTTATTATCGCCAGAACTGTAATAATTATACTTATTACTTATACTATTAGCAATATAACGTGCATTATTAGCCATATAATGCAGTTATTATCGCCAGAACTGTAATAATTATACTTATTACTTATATTATTCTCAATATAACATGCATTATTACCCATATTATGCAGTTATTATCGATAGAACTGTAATAAATATACTTATTACTTTTATTATTATCAATATAACATGCACTATTTGCCATATTTTACTATTATTATCGCTAGAACTATAATAATTATACTTATTACTCCCGATATTATCAATATAACATGCATTATTACCCATATAATGCAGTTATTATCGCTAGAACTGTAATAATTATACTTATTACTTATATTGTTAGCAATATAACGTGCATTATTACCCATATAATGCAGTTATTATCGCTAGAACTGTAATAATTATACTTATTACTTAGATTATTATCAATATAACATGCATTATTACCCATATTATGCAGTTATTATCGCTAGAACTATAATAAATATACGTATTACTTTTATTATCATCAATATAACATGCATTATTACCCATATTATGCAGTTATTATCGATAGAACTGTAATAAATATACTTATTACTTTTATTATTATCAATATAACAGGCACTATTTGCCATATTTTACTATTATTATCGCTAGAACTATAATAATTATACTGATTACTCCCGATATTATCAATATAACATGCATTATTACCCATATTATGCAGTTATTATCGCTAGAACTATTATAAATATACGTATTACTTTTATTATCATCAATATAACATGCATTATTACCCATATTATGCAGTTATTATCGATAGAACTGTAATAAATATATTTATTACTTTTATTATTATCAATATAACATGCACTATTTGCCATATTTTACTATTATTATCGCTAGAATTATAAGAATTATACTTATAACTCCCAAAATTATCAATATAACATGCATTATTACCCATATAATGCAGTTATTATCGCTAGAACTGTAATAATTGTACTCTTTACTTATATTATTAGCAATTTAACGTGCATTATTACCCATATTATGCAGTTATTATCGCTAGAACTGTAATAATTATACTTATTACTTATATCATTATCAATATAACATGCATTATTACCCGTATAATGGAGGTATTATCGCTAGAACTGTAATAATTATACTTATTACTTATACTATTAGCAATATAACGTGCATTATTAGCCATATAATGCAGTTATTATCGCCAGAACTGTAATAATTATACTTATTACTTATATTATTCTCAATATAACATGCATTATTGCCCATATTATGCAGTTATTATCGATAGAACTGTAATAAATATACTTATTACTTTTATTATTATCAATATAACATGCACTATTTGCCATATTTTACTATTATTATCGCTAGAACTATAATAATTATACTTATTACTCCCGATATTATCAATATAACATGCATTATTACCCATATAATTGCAGTTATTATCGCTAGAACTGTAATAATTATACTTATTACTTATATTGTTAGCAATATAACGTGCATTATTACCCATATAATGCAGTTATTATCGCTAGAACTGTAATAATTATACTTATTACTTAGATTATTATCAATATAACATGCATTATTACCCATATTATGCAGTTATTATCGCTAGAACTATAATAAATATACGTATTACTTTTATTATCATCAATATAACGTGCATTATTAGCCATATTATGCAGTTATTATCGATAGAACTGTAATAAATATATTTGTTACTTTTATTATTATCAATATAACATGCACTATTTGCCATATTTTACTATTATTATCGCTAGAACTATAATAATTATACTTATTACTCCCGATATTATCAATATAACATGCATTATTACCCATATAATGGAGGTATTATCGCTAGAACTGTAATAATTATACTTATTACTTATACTATTAGCAATATAACGTGCATTATTACCCATATAATGCAGTTATTATCGCCAGAACTGTAATAATTATACTTATTACTTATATTATTCTCAATATAACATGCATTATTACCCATATAATGCAGTTATTATCGCTAGAACTATAATAATTATACTTATTACTTATATTGTTAGCAATATAACGTGCATTATTACCCATATAATGCAGTTATTATCGCTAGAACTGTAATAATTATACTTCTTACTTAGATTATTATCAATATAACATGCATTATTACCCATATTATGCAGTTATTATCGCTAGAGCTATAATAAATATACGTATTACTTTCATTATCATCAATATAACATGCATTATTACCCATATAATGCAGTTATTATCGCTAGAACTGTAATAATTATACTTATTACTTATATTGTTAGCAATATAACGTGCATTATTACCCATATAATGGAGGTATTATTGCTACAACTGTAATAATTATACTTATTACTTATATTATTATCAATATAACATGCATTATTACCCATATTATGCAGTTATGATCGCCAGAACTATAATAAATATACTTATTACTCCCAATATTATCAATGTAACATGCATTATTACCCATATAATGCAGTTATTATCGCTAGAACTGTAATAATTATACTTATTACTTATATTGTTAGCAATATAGCGTGCATTATTACCCATATAATGCAGTTATTATCGCTAGAACTGTAATAATTATACTTATTACTTATATTATTATCAATATAACATGCATTATTACCCATATTATGCAGTTATTATCGCTAGAACTATAATAAATGTACGTATTACTTTTATTATCATCAATATAACATGCATTATTACCCATATTATGCAGTTATTATCGATAGAACTGTAATAAATATACTTATTACTTTTATTATTATCAATATAACATGCACTATTTGCCATATTTTACTATTATTATCGCTAGAACTATAATAATTATACTTATTACTCCTGGTATTATCAATATAACATGCATTATTAGCCATATAATGCAGTTATTATCGCTAGAACTGTAATAATTATACTTATTACTTATGTTATTATCAATATAACATGCATTATTACCCATATAATGCAGTTATTATCGCTAGAACTGTAATAATTGTACTCATTACTTATATTATTAGCAATATAACGTGCATTATTACCCATATAATGCAGTTATTATCGCTAGAACTGTAATAATTATACTTATTACTTATATTATTATCAATATAACATGCATTATTACCCATATTATGCAGTTATTATCGCTAGAACTATAATAAATATACGTATTACTTTTATTATCATCAATATAACATGCATTATTACCCATATTATGCAGTTATTATCGATAGAAATGTAATAAATATACTTATTACTTTTATTATTATCAATATAACATGCACTATTTGCCATATTTTACTATTATTATCGCTAGAACTATAATAATTATACTTATTACTCCCGATATTATCATTATAACATGCATTATTACCCATATTATGCAGTTATTATCGCTAGAACTATAATAAATATACGTATTACTTTTATTATCATCAATATAACATGCATTATTACCCATATTATGCAGTTATTATCGATAGAACTGTAATAAATATATTTATTACTTTTATTATTATCAATATAACATGCACTATTTGCCATATTTTACTATTATTATCGCTAGAACTATAAGAATTATACTTATAACTCCCGATATTATCAATATAACATGCATTATTACCCATATAATGCAGTTATTATCGCTAGAACTGTAATAATTGTACTCATTACTTATATTATTAGCAATATAACGTGCATTATTACCCATATTATGCAGTTATTATCGCTAGAACTGTAATAATTATACTTATTACTTATATCATTATCAATATAACATGTATTATTACCCATATAATGCAGTTATTATGGCTAGAACTGTAATAATTGTACTCATTACTTATATTATTAGCAATATAACGTGCATTATTACCCATATTATGCAGTTATTATCGCTAGAACTGTAATAATTATACTTATTACTTATATCATTATCAATATAACATGCATTATTAGCCATATAATGGAGGTATTATCGCTAGAACTGTAATAATTATACTTATTACTTATACTATTAGCAATATAACGTGCATTATTACCCATATAATGCAGTTATTATCGCCAGAACTGTAATAATTATACTTATTACTTATATTATTCTCAATATAACATGCATTATTACCCATATTATGCAGTTATTATCGCTAGAAATATAATAAATATTCGTATTACTTTCATTATCATCAATATAACATGCATTATTACCCATATAATGCAGTTATTATCGCTAGAACTGTAATAATTATACTTATTACTTATATTATTATCAATATAACATGCATTATTACCCATATAATGGAGGTATTATTGCTAGAACTGTAATAATTATACTTATTGCTTATATTGTTAGCAATATAGCGTGCATTATTACCCATATAATGCAGTTATTATCGCTAGAACTGTAATAATTATACTTATTACTTATATTATTATCAATATAACATGCATTATTACCCATATTATGCAGTTATTATCGCTAGAACTATAATAAATATACGTATTACTTTTATTATCATCAATATAACATGCATTATTACCCATATTATGCAGTTATTATCGATAGAACTGTAATAAATATACTTATTACTTTTATTATTATCAATATAACATGCACTATTTGCCATATTTTACTATTATTATCGCTAGAACTATAATAATTATACTTATTACTCCCGGTATTATCAATATAACATGCATTATTAGCCATATAATGCAGTTATTATCGCTAGAACTGTAATAATTATACTTATTACTTATGTTATTATCAATATAACATGCATTATTACCCATATAATGCAGTTATTATCGCTAGAACTATAATAAATATACTTATTACTCCCAATATTATCAATGTAACATGCATTATTACCCATATAATGCAGTTATTATCGCTAGAACTATAATAAATATACGTATTACTTTTATTATCATCAATATAACATGCATTATTACCCATATTATGCAGTTATTATCGATAGAACTGTAATAAATATACTTATTACTTTTATTATTATCAATATAACATGCACTATTTGCCATATTTTACTATTATTATCGCTAGAACTATAATAATTATACTTATTACTCCCGGTATTATCAATATAACATGCATTATTAGCCATATAATGCAGTTATTATCGCTAGAACTGTAATAATTATACTTATTACTTATATTATTATCAATATAACATGCATTATTACCCATATAATGGAGGTATTATTGCTAGAACTGTAATAATTATACTTATTACTTATATTGTTAGCAATATAGCGTGCATTATTACCCATATAATGCAGTTATTATCGCTAGAACTGTAATAATTATACTTATTACTTATATTGTTAGCAATATAACGTGCATTATTACCCATATAATGGAGGTATTATTGCTAGAACTGTAATAATTATACTTATTACTTATATTATTATCAATATAACATGCATTATCACCCATATTATGCAGTTATGATCGCCAGAACTATAATAAATATACTTATTACTCCCAATATTATCAATGTAACATGCATTATTACCCATATAATGCAGTTATTATCGCTAGAACTGTAATAATTATACTTATTACTTATATTGTTAGCAATATAGCGTGCATTATTACCCATATAATGCAGTTATTATCGCTAGAACTGTAATAATTATACTTATTACTTATATCATTATCAATATAACATGCATTTTTACCCATATAATGCAGTTATTATCGCTAGAACTGTAATAATTATACTTATTACTTATATTGTTAGCAATATAACGTGCATTATTACCCATATAATGCAGTTATTATCGCTAGAACTGTAATAATTATACTTATTACTTACATTATTCTCAATATAACATGCATTATTACCCATATTATGCAGTTATTATCGCTAGAACTATAATAAATATTCGTATTACTTTCATTATCATCAATATAACATGCATTATTACCCATATTATGCAGTTATTATCGATAGAACTGTAATAAATATACTTATTACTTTTATTATTATCAATATAACATGCACTATTTGCCATATTTTACTATTATTATCGCTAGAACTATAATAATTATACTTATTACTCCCGGTATTATCAATATAACATGCATTATTAGCCATATAATGCAGTTATTATCGCTAGAACTGTAATAATTATACTTATTACTTATGTTATTATCAATATAACATGCATTATTACCCATATAATGCAGTTATTATCGCTAGAACTGTAATAATTGTACTCATTACTTATATTATTAGCAATATAACGTGCATTATTACCCATATAATGCAGTTATTATCGCTAGAACTGTAATAATTATACTTATTACTTATATTATTATCATTATAACATGCATTATTACCCATATTATGCAGTTATTATCGCTAGAACTATAATAAATATACGTATTACTTTTATTATCATCAATATAACATGCATTATTACCCATATTATGCAGTTATTATCGATAGAACTGTAATAAATATACTTATTACTTTTATTATTATCAATATAACATGCACTATTTGCCATATTTTACTATTATTATCGCTAGAACTATAATAATTATACTTATTACTCCCGATATTATCATTATAACATGCATTATTACCCATATTATGCAGTTATTATCGCTAGAACTATAATAAATATACGTATTACTTTTATTATCATCAATATAACATGCATTATTACCCATATTATGCAGTTATTATCGATAGAACTGTAATAAATATATTTATTACTTTTATTATTATCAATATAACATGCACTATTTGCCATATTTTACTATTATTATCGCTAGAACTATAAGAATTATACTTATAACTCCCGATATTATCAATATAACATGCATTATTACCCATATAATGCAGTTATTATCGCTAGAACTGTAATAATTGTACTCATTACTTATATTATTAGCAATATAACGTGCATTATTACCCATATTATGCAGTTATTATCGCTAGAACTGTAATAATTATACTTATTACTTATATCATTATCAATATAACATGCATTATTACCCATATAATGCAGTTATTATCGCTAGAACTGTAATAATTGTACTCATTACTTATATTATTAGCAATATAACGTGCATTATTACCCATATTATGCAGTTATTATCGCTAGAACTGTAATAATTATACTTATTACTTATATCATTATCAATATAACATGCATTATTAGCCATATAATGGAGGTATTATCGCTAGAACTGTAATAATTATACTTATTACTTATACTATTAGCAATATAACGTGCATTATTACCCATATAATGCAGTTATTATCGCCAGAACTGTAATAATTATACTTATTACTTATATTATTCTCAATATAACATGCATTATTACCCATATTATGCAGTTATTATCGCTAGAAATATAATAAATATTCGTATTACTTTCATTATCATCAATATAACATGCATTATTACCCATATAATGCAGTTATTATCGCTAGAACTGTAATAATTATACTTATTACTTATATTATTATCAATATAACATGCATTATTACCCATATAATGGAGGTATTATTGCTAGAACTGTAATAATTATACTTATTGCTTATATTGTTAGCAATATAGCGTGCATTATTACCCATATAATGCAGTTATTATCGCTAGAACTGTAATAATTATACTTATTACTTATATTATTATCAATATAACATGCATTATTACCCATATTATGCAGTTATTATCGCTAGAACTATAATAAATATACGTATTACTTTTATTATCATCAATATAACATGCATTATTACCCATATTATGCAGTTATTATCGATAGAACTGTAATAAATATACTTATTACTTTTATTATTATCAATATAACATGCACTATTTGCCATATTTTACTATTATTATCGCTAGAACTATAATAATTATACTTATTACTCCCGGTATTATCAATATAACATGCATTATTAGCCATATAATGCAGTTATTATCGCTAGAACTGTAATAATTATACTTATTACTTATGTTATTATCAATATAACATGCATTATTACCCATATAATGCAGTTATTATCGCTAGAACTATAATAAATATACTTATTACTCCCAATATTATCAATGTAACATGCATTATTACCCATATAATGCAGTTATTATCGCTAGAACTATAATAAATATACGTATTACTTTTATTATCATCAATATAACATGCATTATTACCCATATTATGCAGTTATTATCGATAGAACTGTAATAAATATACTTATTACTTTTATTATTATCAATATAACATGCACTATTTGCCATATTTTACTATTATTATCGCTAGAACTATAATAATTATACTTATTACTCCCGGTATTATCAATATAACATGCATTATTAGCCATATAATGCAGTTATTATCGCTAGAACTGTAATAATTATACTTATTACTTATATTATTATCAATATAACATGCATTATTACCCATATAATGGAGGTATTATTGCTAGAACTGTAATAATTATACTTATTACTTATATTGTTAGCAATATAGCGTGCATTATTACCCATATAATGCAGTTATTATCGCTAGAACTGTAATAATTATACTTATTACTTATATTGTTAGCAATATAACGTGCATTATTACCCATATAATGGAGGTATTATTGCTAGAACTGTAATAATTATACTTATTACTTATATTATTATCAATATAACATGCATTATCACCCATATTATGCAGTTATGATCGCCAGAACTATAATAAATATACTTATTACTCCCAATATTATCAATGTAACATGCATTATTACCCATATAATGCAGTTATTATCGCTAGAACTGTAATAATTGTACTCATTACTTATATTATTAGCAATATAACGTGCATTATTACCCATATAATGGAGGTATTATCGCTAGAACTGTAATAATTATACTTATTACTTATGTTATTATCAATATAACATGCATTATTACCCATATAATGCAGTTATTATCGCTAGAACTATAATAAATATACTTATTACTCCCAATATTATCAATGTAACATGCATTATTACCCATATAATGCAGTTATTATCGCTAGAACTATAATAAATATACGTATTACTTTTATTATCATCAATATAACATGCATTATTACCCATATTATGCAGTTATTATCGATAGAACTGTAATAAATATACTTATTACTTTTATTATTATCAATATAACATGCACTATTTGCCATATTTTACTATTATTATCGCTAGAACTATAATAATTATACTTATTACTCCCGGTATTATCAATATAACATGCATTATTAGCCATATAATGCAGTTATTATCGCTAGAACTGTAATAATTATACTTATTACTTATATTATTATCAATATAACATGCATTATTACCCATATAATGGAGGTATTATTGCTAGAACTGTAATAATTATACTTATTACTTATATTGTTAGCAATATAGCGTGCATTATTACCCATATAATGCAGTTATTATCGCTAGAACTGTAATAATTATACTTATTACTTATATTGTTAGCAATATAACGTGCATTATTACCCATATAATGGAGGTATTATTGCTAGAACTGTAATAATTATACTTATTACTTATATTATTATCAATATAACATGCATTATCACCCATATTATGCAGTTATGATCGCCAGAACTATAATAAATATACTTATTACTCCCAATATTATCAATGTAACATGCATTATTACCCATATAATGCAGTTATTATCGCTAGAACTGTAATAATTATACTTATTACTTATATTGTTAGCAATATAGCGTGCATTATTACCCATATAATGCAGTTATTATCGCTAGAACTGTAATAATTATACTTATTACTTATATCATTATCAATATAACATGCATTTTTACCCATATAATGCAGTTATTATCGCTAGAACTGTAATAATTGTACTCATTACTTATATTATTAGCAATATAACATGCATTATTACCCATATTATGCAGTTATTATCGATAGAACTGTAATAAATATATTTGTTACTTTTATTATTATCAATATAACATGCACTATTTGCCATATTTTGCTATTATTATCGCTAGAACTATAATAATTATACTTATTACTCCCGATATTATCAATATAACATGCATTATTACCCATATAATGCAGTTATTATCGCTAGAACTGTAATAATTGTACTCATTACTTATATTATTAGCAATATAACGTGCATTATTACCCATATAATGGAGGTATTATCGCTAGAACTGTAATAATTATACTTATTACTTATACTATTAGCAATATAACGTGCATTATTACCCATATAATGCAGTTATTATCGCCAGAACTGTAATAATTATACTTATTACTTATATTATTCTCAATATAACATGCATTATTACCCATATAATGCAGTTATTATCGCTAGAACTATAATAATTATACTTATTACTTATATTGTTAGCAATATAACGTGCAGTATTACCCATATAATGCAGTTATTATCGCTAGAACTGTAATAATTATACTTCTTACTTAGATTATTATCAATATAACATGCATTATTACCCATATTATGCAGTTATTATCGCTAGAGCTATAATAGATATACGTATTACTTTCATTATCATCAATATAACATGCATTATTACCCATATAATGCAGTTATTATCGCTAGAACTGTAATAATTATACTTATTACTTATATTGTTAGCAATATAACGTGCATTATTACCCATATAATGGAGGTATTATTGCTACAACTGTAATAATTATACTTATTACTTATATTATTATCAATATAACATGCATTATTACCCATATTATGCAGTTATGATCGCCAGAACTATAATAAATATACTTATTACTCCCAATATTATCAATGTAACATGCATTATTACCCATATAATGCAGTTATTATCGCTAGAACTGTAATAATTATACTTATTACTTATATTGTTAGCAATATAGCGTGCATTATTACCCATATAATGCAGTTATTATCGCTAGAACTGTAATAATTATACTTATTACTTATATTATTATCAATATAACATGCATTATTACCCATATTATGCAGTTATTATCGCTAGAACTATAATAAATATACGTATTACTTTTATTATCATCAATATAACATGCATTATTACCCATATTATGCAGTTATTATCGATAGAACTGTAATAAATATACTTATTACTTTTATTATTATCAATATAACATGCACTATTTGCCATATTTTACTATTATTATCGCGAGAACTATAATAATTATACTTATTACTCCCGGTATTATCAATATAACATGCATTATTAGCCGTATAATGCAGTTATTATCGCTAGAACTGTAATAATTATACTTATTACTTATGTTATTATCAATATAACATGCATTATTACCCATATAATGCAGTTATTATCGCTAGAACTGTAATAATTGTACTCATTACTTATATTATTAGCAATATAACGTGCATTATTACCCATATAATGCAGTTATTATCGCTAGAACTGTAATAATTATACTTATTACTTATATTATTATCAATACAACATGCATTATTACCCATATTATGCAGTTATTATCGCTAGAACTATAATAAATATACGTATTACTTTTATTATCATCAATATAACATGCATTATTACCCATATAATGCAGTTATTATCGCTAGAACTGTAATAATTATACTTATTACTTATATTATTATCAATATAACATGCATTATTACCCATATAATGGAGGTATTATTGCTAGAACTGTAATAATTATACTTATTACTTATGTTATTATCAATATAACATGCATTATTACCCATATAATGCAGTTATTATCGCTAGAACTATAATAAATATACTTATTACTCCCAATATTATCAATGTAACATGCATTATTACCCATATAATGGAGGTATTATTGCTAGAACTGTAATAATTATACTTATTACTTATATTGTTAGCAATATAGCGTGCATTATTACCCATATAATGCAGTTATTATCGCTAGAACTGTAATAATTATACTTATTACTTAGATTATTATCAATATAACATGCATTATTACCCATATTATGCAGTTATTATCGCTAGAACTATAATAAATATACGTATTACTTTTATTATCATCAATATAACATGCATTATTACCCATATTATGCAGTTATTATCGATAGAACTGTAATAAATATATTTGTTACTTTTATTATTATCAATATAACATGCACTATTTGCCATATTTTGCTATTATTATCGCTAGAACTATAATAATTATACTTATTACTCCCGATATTATCAATATAACATGCATTATTACCCATATAATGCAGTTATTATCGCTAGAACTGTAATAATTGTACTCATTACTTATATTATTAGCAATATAACGTGCATTATTACCCATATAATGGAGGTATTATCGCTAGAACTGTAATAATTATACTTATTACTTATACTATTAGCAATATAACGTGCATTATTACCCATATAATGCAGTTATTATCGCCAGAACTGTAATAATTATACTTATTACTTATATTATTCTCAATATAACATGCATTATTACCCATATAATGCAGTTATTATCGCTAGAACTATAATAATTATACTTATTACTTATATTGTTAGCAATATAACGTGCATTATTACCCATATAATGCAGTTATTATCGCTAGAACTGTAATAATTATACTTCTTACTTAGATTATTATCAATATAACATGCATTATTACCCATATTATGCAGTTATTATCGCTAGAGCTATAATAGATATACGTATTACTTTCATTATCATCAATATAACATGCATTATTACCCATATAATGCAGTTATTATCGCTAGAACTGTAATAATTATACTTATTACTTATATTGTTAGCAATATAACGTGCATTATTACCCATATAATGGAGGTATTATTGCTACAACTGTAATAATTATACTTATTACTTATATTATTATCAATATAACATGCATTATTACCCATATTATGCAGTTATGATCGCCAGAACTATAATAAATATACTTATTACTCCCAATATTATCAATGTAACATGCATTATTACCCATATAATGCAGTTATTATCGCTAGAACTGTAATAATTATACTTATTACTTATATTGTTAGCAATATAGCGTGCATTATTACCCATATAATGCAGTTATTATCGCTAGAACTGTAATAATTATACTTATTACTTATATTATTATCAATACAACATGCATTATTACCCATATTATGCAGTTATTATCGCTAGAACTATAATAAATATACGTATTACTTTTATTATCATCAATATAACATGCATTATTACCCATATTATGCAGTTATTATCGATAGAACTGTAATAAATATACTTATTACTTTTATTATTATCAATATAACAGGCACTATTTGCCATATTTTACTATTATTATCGCTAGAACTATAATAATTATACTGATTACTCCCGATATTATCAATATAACATGCATTATTACCCATATTATGCAGTTATTATCGCTAGAACTATAATAAATATACGTATTACTTTTATTATCATCAATATAACATGCATTATTACCCATATTATGCAGTTATTATCGATAGAACTGTAATAAATATATTTATTACTTTTATTATTATCAATATAACATGCACTATTTGCCATATTTTACTATTATTATCGCTAGAATTATAAGAATTATACTTATAACTCCCGATATTATCAATATAACATGCATTATTACCCATATAATGCAGTTATTATCGCTAGAACTGTAATAATTGTACTCTTTACTTATATTATTAGCAATTTAACGTACATTATTACCCATATTATGCAGTTATTATCGCTAGAACTGTAATAATTATACTTATTACTTATATCATTATCAATATAACATGCATTATTACCCGTATAATGGAGGTATTATCGCTAGAACTGTAATAATTATACTTATTACTTATACTATTAGCAATATAACGTGCATTATTAGCCATATAATGCAGTTATTATCGCCAGAACTGTAATAATTATACTTATTACTTATATTATTCTCAATATAACATGCATTATTACCCATATTATGCAGTTATTATCGATAGAACTGTAATAAATATACTTATTACTTTTATTATTATCAATATAACATGCACTATTTGCCATACTTTACTATTATTATCGCTAGAACTATAATAATTATACTTATTACTCCCGATATTATCAATATAACATGCATTATTACCCATATAATTGCAGTTATTATCGCTAGAACTGTAATAATTATACTTATTACTTATATTGTTAGCAATATAACGTGCATTATTACCCATATAATGCAGTTATTATCGCTAGAACTGTAATAATTATACTTATTACTTAGATTATTATCTATATAACATGCATTATTACCCATATTATGCAGTTATTATCGCTAGAACTATAATAAATATACGTATTACTTTTATTATCATCAATATAACGTGCATTATTACCCATATTATGCAGTTATTATCGATAGAACTGTAATAAATATATTTGTTACTTTTATTATTATCAATATAACATGCACTATTTGCCATATTTTACTATTATTATCGCTAGAACTATAATAATTATACTTATTACTCCCGATATTATCAATATAACATGCATTATTACCCATATAATGGAGGTATTATCGCTAGAACTGTAATAATTATACTTATTACTTATACTATTAGCAATATAACGTGCATTATTACCCATATAATGCAGTTATTATCGCTAGAACTGTAATAATTATACTTATTACTTATATTATTCTCAATATAACATGCATTATTACCCATATAATGCAGTTATTATCGCTAGAACTATAATAATTATACTTATTACTTATATTGTTAGCAATATAACGTGCATTATTACCCATATAATGCAGTTATTATCGCTAGAACTGTAATAATTATACTTCTTACTTAGATTATTATCAATATAACATGCATTATTACCCATATTATGCAGTTATTATCGCTAGAGCTATAATAAATATACGTATTACTTTCATTATCATCAATATAACATGCATTATTACCCATATAATGCAGTTATTATCGCTAGAACTGTAATAATTATACTTATTACTTATATTGTTAGCAATATAACGTGCATTATTACCCATATAATGGAGGTATTATTGCTACAACTGTAATAATTATACTTATTACTTATATTATTATCAATATAACATGCATTATTACCCATATTATGCAGTTATGACCGCCAGAACTATAATAAATATACTTATTACTCCCAATATTATCAATGTAACATGCATTATTACCCATATAATGCAGTTATTATCGCTAGAACTGTAATAATTATACTTATTACTTATATTGTTAGCAATATAGCGTGCATTATTACCCATATAATGCAGTTATTATCGCTAGAACTGTAATAATTATACTTATTACTTATATTATTATCAATATAACATGCATTATTACCCATATTATGCAGTTATTATCGCTAGAACTATAATAAATATACGTATTACTTTTATTATCATCAATATAACATGCATTATTACCCATATTATGCAGTTATTATCGATAGAACTGTAATAAATATACTTATTACTTTTATTATTATCAATATAACATGCACTATTTGCCATATTTTACTATTATTATCGCTAGAACTATAATAATTATACTTATTACTCCCGGTATTATCAATATAACATGCATTATTAGCCATATAATGCAGTTATTATCGCTAGAACTGTAATAATTATACTTATTACTTATGTTATTATCAATATAACATGCATTATTACCCATATAATGCAGTTATTATCGCTAGAACTGTAATAATTGTACTCATTACTTATATTATTAGCAATATAACGTGCATTATTACCCATATAATGCAGTTATTATCGCTAGAACTGTAATAATTATACTTATTACTTATATTATTATCAATATAACATGCATTATTACCCATATTATGCAGTTATTATCGCTAGAACTATAATAAATATACGTATTACTTTTATTATCATCAATATAACATGCATTATTACCCATATTATGCAGTTATTATCGATAGAACTGTAATAAATATACTTATTACTTTTATTATTATCAATATAACATGCACTATTTGCCATATTTTACTATTATTATCGCTAGAACTATAATAATTATATTTATTACTCCCGGTATTATCAATATAACATGCATTATTAGCCATATAATGCAGTTATTATCGCTAGAACTGTAATAATTATACTTATTACTTATGTTATTATCAATATAACATGCATTATTACCCATATAATGCAGTTATTATCGCTAGAACTGTAATAATTGTACTCATTACTTATATTATTAGCAATATAACGTGCATTATTACCCATATAATGCAGTTATTATCGCTAGAACTGTAATAATTATACTTATTACTTATATTATTATCAATATAACATGCATTATTACCCATATTATGCAGTTATTATCGCTAGAACTATAATAAATATACGTATTACTTTTATTATCATCAATATAACATGCATTATTACCCATATTATGCAGTTATTATCGATAGAACTGTAATAAATATACTTATTACTTTTATTATTATCAATATAACATGCACTATTTGCCATATTTTACTATTATTATCGCTAGAACTATAATAATTATACTTATTACTCCCGATATTATCATTATAACATGCATTATTACCCATATTATGCAGTTATTATCGCTAGAACTATAATAAATATACGTATTACTTTTATTATCATCAATATAACATGCATTATTACCCATATTATGCAGTTATTATCGATAGAACTGTAATAAATATATTTATTACTTTTATTATTATCAATATAACATGCACTATTTGCCATATTTTACTATTATTATCGCTAGAACTATAAGAATTATACTTATAACTCCCGATATTATCAATATAACATGCATTATTACCCATATAATGCAGTTATTATCGCTAGAACTGTAATAATTATACTTATTACTTATATTATTATCAATATAACATGCATTATTACCCATATTATGCAGTTATTATCGCTAGAACTATAATAAATATACGTATTACTTTTATTATCATCAATATAACATGCATTATTACCCATATTATGCAGTTATTATCGATAGAACTGTAATAAATATACTTATTACTTTTATTATTATCAATATAACATGCACTATTTGCCATATTTTACTATTATTATCGCTAGAACTATAATAATTATACTTATTACTCCCGATATTATCATTATAACATGCATTATTACCCATATAATGCAGTTATTATCGCTAGAACTGTAATAATTATACTTATTACTTATATTATTATCAATATAACATGCATTATTACCCATATTATGCAGTTATTATCGCTAGAACTATAATAAATATACGTATTACTTTTATTATCATCAATATAACATGCATTATTACCCATATTATGCAGTTATTATCGATAGAACTGTAATAAATATACTTATTACTTTTATTATTATCAATATAACATGCACTATTTGCCATATTTTACTATTATTATCGCTAGAACTATAATAATTATATTTATTACTCCCGGTATTATCAATATAACATGCATTATTAGCCATATAATGCAGTTATTATCGCTAGAACTGTAATAATTATACTTATTACTTATGTTATTATCAATATAACATGCATTATTACCCATATAATGCAGTTATTATCGCTAGAACTGTAATAATTGTACTCATTACTTATATTATTAGCAATATAACGTGCATTATTACCCATATAATGCAGTTATTATCGCTAGAACTGTAATAATTATACTTATTACTTATATTATTATCAATACAACATGCATTATTACCCATATTATGCAGTTATTATCGCTAGAACTATAATAAATATACGTATTACTTTTATTATCATCAATATAACATGCATTATTACCCATATAATGCAGTTATTATCGCTAGAACTGTAATAATTATACTTATTACTTATATTATTATCAATATAACATGCATTATTACCCATATAATGGAGGTATTATTGCTAGAACTGTAATAATTATACTTATTACTTATGTTATTATCAATATAACATGCATTATTACCCATATAATGCAGTTATTATCGCTAGAACTATAATAAATATACTTATTACTCCCAATATTATCAATGTAACATGCATTATTACCCATATAATGGAGGTATTATTGCTAGAACTGTAATAATTATACTTATTACTTATATTGTTAGCAATATAGCGTGCATTATTACCCATATAATGCAGTTATTATCGCTAGAACTGTAATAATTATACTTATTACTTAGATTATTATCAATATAACATGCATTATTACCCATATTATGCAGTTATTATCGCTAGAACTATAATAAATATACGTATTACTTTTATTATCATCAATATAACATGCATTATTACCCATATTATGCAGTTATTATCGATAGAACTGTAATAAATATATTTGTTACTTTTATTATTATCAATATAACATGCACTATTTGCCATATTTTGCTATTATTATCGCTAGAACTATAATAATTATACTTATTACTCCCGATATTATCAATATAACATGCATTATTACCCATATAATGCAGTTATTATCGCTAGAACTGTAATAATTGTACTCATTACTTATATTATTAGCAATATAACGTGCATTATTACCCATATAATGGAGGTATTATCGCTAGAACTGTAATAATTATACTTATTACTTATACTATTAGCAATATAACGTGCATTATTACCCATATAATGCAGTTATTATCGCCAGAACTGTAATAATTATACTTATTACTTATATTATTCTCAATATAACATGCATTATTACCCATATAATGCAGTTATTATCGCTAGAACTATAATAATTATACTTATTACTTATATTGTTAGCAATATAACGTGCATTATTACCCATATAATGCAGTTATTATCGCTAGAACTGTAATAATTATACTTCTTACTTAGATTATTATCAATATAACATGCATTATTACCCATATTATGCAGTTATTATCGCTAGAGCTATAATAGATATACGTATTACTTTCATTATCATCAATATAACATGCATTATTACCCATATAATGCAGTTATTATCGCTAGAACTGTAATAATTATACTTATTACTTATATTGTTAGCAATATAACGTGCATTATTACCCATATAATGGAGGTATTATTGCTACAACTGTAATAATTATACTTATTACTTATATTATTATCAATATAACATGCATTATTACCCATATTATGCAGTTATGATCGCCAGAACTATAATAAATATACTTA
This sequence comes from Megachile leachella, assembly GCA_963576845.1. Classification (NCBI taxonomy): domain Eukaryota; kingdom Metazoa; phylum Arthropoda; class Insecta; order Hymenoptera; family Megachilidae; genus Megachile; species Megachile leachella. The sequence goes on along the minus strand of CAUYWW010000231.1, from coordinate 1,830,453 downwards.
TTACTCCCAATATTATCAATGTAAAATGCATTATTACCCATATAATGCAGTTATTATCGCTAGAACTGTAATAATTATACTTATTACTTATATTGTTAGCAATATAGCGTGCATTATTACCCATATAATGCAGTTATTATCGCTAGAACTGTAATAATTATACTTATTACTTATATTATTATCAATACAACATGCATTATTACCCATATTATGCAGTTATTATCGCTAGAACTATAATAAATATACGTATTACTTTTATTATCATCAATATAACATGCATTATTACCCATATTATGCAGTTATTATCGATAGAACTGTAATAAATATACTTATTACTTTTATTATTATCAATATAACAGGCACTATTTGCCATATTTTACTATTATTATCGCTAGAACTATAATAATTATACTGATTACTCCCGATATTATCAATATAACATGCATTATTACCCATATTATGCAGTTATTATCGCTAGAACTATAATAAATATACGTATTACTTTTATTATCATCAATATAACATGCATTATTACCCATATTATGCAGTTATTATCGATAGAACTGTAATAAATATATTTATTACTTTTATTATTATCAATATAACATGCACTATTTGCCATATTTTACTATTATTATCGCTAGAATTATAAGAATTATACTTATAACTCCCGATATTATCAATATAACATGCATTATTACCCATATAATGCAGTTATTATCGCTAGAACTGTAATAATTGTACTCTTTACTTATATTATTAGCAATTTAACGTACATTATTACCCATATTATGCAGTTATTATCGCTAGAACTGTAATAATTATACTTATTACTTATATCATTATCAATATAACATGCATTATTACCCGTATAATGGAGGTATTATCGCTAGAACTGTAATAATTATACTTATTACTTATACTATTAGCAATATAACGTGCATTATTAGCCATATAATGCAGTTATTATCGCCAGAACTGTAATAATTATACTTATTACTTATATTATTCTCAATATAACATGCATTATTACCCATATTATGCAGTTATTATCGATAGAACTGTAATAAATATACTTATTACTTTTATTATTATCAATATAACATGCACTATTTGCCATATTTTACTATTATTATCGCTAGAACTATAATAATTATACTTATTACTCCCGATATTATCAATATAACATGCATTATTACCCATATAATTGCAGTTATTATCGCTAGAACTGTAATAATTATACTTATTACTTATATTGTTAGCAATATAACGTGCATTATTACCCATATAATGCAGTTATTATCGCTAGAACTGTAATAATTATACTTATTACTTAGATTATTATCTATATAACATGCATTATTACCCATATTATGCAGTTATTATCGCTAGAACTATAATAAATATACGTATTACTTTTATTATCATCAATATAACGTGCATTATTACCCATATTATGCAGTTATTATCGATAGAACTGTAATAAATATATTTGTTACTTTTATTATTATCAATATAACATGCACTATTTGCCATATTTTACTATTATTATCGCTAGAACTATAATAATTATACTTATTACTCCCGATATTATCAATATAACATGCATTATTACCCATATAATGGAGGTATTATCGCTAGAACTGTAATAATTATACTTATTACTTATACTATTAGCAATATAACGTGCATTATTACCCATATAATGCAGTTATTATCGCTAGAACTGTAATAATTATACTTATTACTTATATTATTCTCAATATAACATGCATTATTACCCATATAATGCAGTTATTATCGCTAGAACTATAATAATTATACTTATTACTTATATTGTTAGCAATATAACGTGCATTATTACCCATATAATGCAGTTATTATCGCTAGAACTGTAATAATTATACTTCTTACTTAGATTATTATCAATATAACATGCATTATTACCCATATTATGCAGTTATTATCGCTAGAGCTATAATAAATATACGTATTACTTTCATTATCATCAATATAACATGCATTATTACCCATATAATGCAGTTATTATCGCTAGAACTGTAATAATTATACTTATTACTTATATTGTTAGCAATATAACGTGCATTATTACCCATATAATGGAGGTATTATTGCTACAACTGTAATAATTATACTTATTACTTATATTATTATCAATATAACATGCATTATTACCCATATTATGCAGTTATGACCGCCAGAACTATAATAAATATACTTATTACTCCCAATATTATCAATGTAACATGCATTATTACCCATATAATGCAGTTATTATCGCTAGAACTGTAATAATTATACTTATTACTTATATTGTTAGCAATATAGCGTGCATTATTACCCATATAATGCAGTTATTATCGCTAGAACTGTAATAATTATACTTATTACTTATATTATTATCAATATAACATGCATTATTACCCATATTATGCAGTTATTATCGCTAGAACTATAATAAATATACGTATTACTTTTATTATCATCAATATAACATGCATTATTACCCATATTATGCAGTTATTATCGATAGAACTGTAATAAATATACTTATTACTTTTATTATTATCAATATAACATGCACTATTTGCCATATTTTACTATTATTATCGCTAGAACTATAATAATTATACTTATTACTCCCGGTATTATCAATATAACATGCATTATTAGCCATATAATGCAGTTATTATCGCTAGAACTGTAATAATTATACTTATTACTTATGTTATTATCAATATAACATGCATTATTACCCATATAATGCAGTTATTATCGCTAGAACTGTAATAATTGTACTCATTACTTATATTATTAGCAATATAACGTGCATTATTACCCATATAATGCAGTTATTATCGCTAGAACTGTAATAATTATACTTATTACTTATATTATTATCAATATAACATGCATTATTACCCATATTATGCAGTTATTATCGCTAGAACTATAATAAATATACGTATTACTTTTATTATCATCAATATAACATGCATTATTACCCATATTATGCAGTTATTATCGATAGAACTGTAATAAATATACTTATTACTTTTATTATTATCAATATAACATGCACTATTTGCCATATTTTACTATTATTATCGCTAGAACTATAATAATTATATTTATTACTCCCGGTATTATCAATATAACATGCATTATTAGCCATATAATGCAGTTATTATCGCTAGAACTGTAATAATTATACTTATTACTTATGTTATTATCAATATAACATGCATTATTACCCATATAATGCAGTTATTATCGCTAGAACTGTAATAATTGTACTCATTACTTATATTATTAGCAATATAACGTGCATTATTACCCATATAATGCAGTTATTATCGCTAGAACTGTAATAATTATACTTATTACTTATATTATTATCAATATAACATGCATTATTACCCATATTATGCAGTTATTATCGCTAGAACTATAATAAATATACGTATTACTTTTATTATCATCAATATAACATGCATTATTACCCATATTATGCAGTTATTATCGATAGAACTGTAATAAATATACTTATTACTTTTATTATTATCAATATAACATGCACTATTTGCCATATTTTACTATTATTATCGCTAGAACTATAATAATTATACTTATTACTCCCGATATTATCATTATAACATGCATTATTACCCATATTATGCAGTTATTATCGCTAGAACTATAATAAATATACGTATTACTTTTATTATCATCAATATAACATGCATTATTACCCATATTATGCAGTTATTATCGATAGAACTGTAATAAATATATTTATTACTTTTATTATTATCAATATAACATGCACTATTTGCCATATTTTACTATTATTATCGCTAGAACTATAAGAATTATACTTATAACTCCCGATATTATCAATATAACATGCATTATTACCCATATAATGCAGTTATTATCGCTAGAACTGTAATAATTGTACTCATTACTTATATTATTAGCAATATAACGTGCATTATTACCCATATTATGCAGTTATTATCGCTAGAACTGTAATAATTATACTTATTACTTATATCATTATCAATATAACATGCATTATTACCCATGTAATGCAGTTATTATCGCTAGAACTGTAATAATTGTACTAATTACTTATATTATTAGCAATATAACGTGCATTATTACCCATATTATGCAGTTATTATCGCTAGAACTGTAATAATTATACTTATTACTTATATCATTATCAATATAACATGCATTTTTACCCATATAATGCAGTTATTATCGCTAGAACTGTAATAATTATACTTATTACTTATATTGTTAGCAATATAACGTGCATTATTACCCATATAATGCAGTTATTATCGCTAGAACTGTAATAATTATACTTATTACTTACATTATTCTCAATATAACATGCATTATTACCCATATTATGCAGTTATTATCGCTAGAACTATAATAAATATTCGTATTACTTTCATTATCATCAATATAACATGCATTATTACCCATATAATGCAGTTATTATCGCTAGAACTGTAATAATTATACTTATTACTTATATTATTATCAATATAACATGCATTATTACCCATATAATGGAGGTATTATTGCTAGAACTGTAATAATTATACTTATTACTTATGTTATTATCAATATAACATGCATTATTACCCATATAATGCAGTTATTATCGCTAGAACTATAATAAATATACTTATTACTCCCAATATTATCAATGTAACATGCATTATTACCCATATAATGGAGGTATTATTGCTAGAACTGTAATAATTATACTTATTACTTATATTGTTAGCAATATAGCGTGCATTATTACCCATATAATGCAGTTATTATCGCTAGAACTGTAATAATTATACTTATTACTTATATTGTTAGCAATATAACGTGCATTATTACCCATATAATGCAGGTATTATTGCTAGAACTGTAATAATTATACTTATTACTTTTATTATTATCAATATAACATGCACTATTTGCCATATTTTACTATTATTATCGCTAGAACTATAATAATTATACTTATTACTCCCGATATTATCAATATAACATGCATTATTACCCATATTATGCAGTTATTATCGCTAGAACTATAATAAATATACGTATTACTTTTATTATCATCAATATAACATGCACTATTTGCCATATTTTACTATTATTATCGCTAGAATTATAAGAATTATACTTATAACTCCCGATATTATCAATATAACATGCATTATTACCCATATAATGCAGTTATTATCGCTAGAACTGTAATAATTGTACTCTTTACTTATATTACTAGCAATTTAACGTGCATTATTACCCATATTATGCAGTTATTATCGCTAGAACTGTAATAATTATACTTATTACTTATATCATTATCAATATAACATGCATTATTACCCGTATAATGGAGGTATTATCGCTAGAACTGTAATAATTATACTTATTACTTATACTATTAGCAATATAACGTGCATTATTAGCCATATAATGCAGTTATTATCGCCAGAACTGTAATAATTATACTTATTACTTATATTATTCTCAATATAACATGCATTATTACCCATATTATGCAGTTATTATCGATAGAACTGTAATAAATATACTTATTACTTTTATTATTATCAATATAACATGCACTATTTGCCATATTTTACTATTATTATCGCTAGAACTATAATAATTATACTTATTACTCCCGATATTATCAATATAACATGCATTATTACCCATATAATTGCAGTTATTATCGCTAGAACTGTAATAATTATACTTATTACTTATATTGTTAGCAATATAACGTGCATTATTACCCATATAATGCAGTTATTATCGCTAGAACTGTAATAATTATACTTATTACTTAGATTATTATCAATATAACATGCATTATTACCCATATTATGCAGTTATTATCGCTAGAACTATAATAAATATACGTATTACTTTTATTATCATCAATATAACATGCATTATTACCCATATTATGCAGTTATTATCGATAGAACTGTAATAAATATATTTGTTACTTTTATTATTATCAATATAACATGCACTATTTGCCATATTTTACTATTATTATCGCTAGAACTATAATAATTATACTTATTACTCCCGATATTATCAATATAACATGCATTATTACCCATATAATTGCAGTTATTATCGCTAGAACTGTAATAATTATACTTATTACTTATATTGTTAGCAATATAACGTGCATTATTACCCATATAATGCAGTTATTATCGCTAGAACTGTAATAATTATACTTATTACTTAGATTATTATCAATATAACATGCATTATTACCCATATTATGCAGTTATTATCGCTAGAACTATAATAAATATACGTATTACTTTTATTATCATCAATATAACATGCATTATTACCCATATTATGCAGTTATTATCGATAGAACTGTAATAAATATATTTGTTACTTTTATTATTATCAATATAACATGCACTATTTGCCATATTTTGCTATTATTATCGCTAGAACTATAATAATTATACTTATTACTCCCGATATTATCAATATAACATGCATTATTACCCATATAATGCAGTTATTATCGCTAGAACTGTAATAATTGTACTCATTACTTATATTATTAGCAATATAACGTGCATTATTACCCATATAATGGAGGTATTATCGCTAGAACTGTAATAATTATACTTATTACTTATACTATTAGCAATATAACGTGCATTATTACCCATATAATGCAGTTATTATCGCCAGAACTGTAATAATTATACTTATTACTTATATTATTCTCAATATAACACGCATTATTACCCATATAATGCAGTTATTATCGCTAGAACTATAATAATTATACTTATTACTTATATTGTTAGCAATATAACGTGCATTATTACCCATATAATGCAGTTATTATCGCTAGAACTGTAATAATTATACTTCTTACTTAGATTATTATCAATATAACATGCATTATTACCCATATTATGCAGTTATTATCGCTAGAGCTATAATAGATATACGTATTACTTTCATTATCATCAATATAACATGCATTATTACCCATATAATGCAGTTATTATCGCTAGAACTGTAATAATTATACTTATTACTTATATTGTTAGCAATATAACGTACATTATTACCCATATAATGGAGGTATTATTGCTACAACTGTAATAATTATACTTATTACTTATATTATTATCAATATAACATGCATTATTACCCATATTATGCAGTTATGATCGCCAGAACTATAATAAATATACTTATTACTCCCAATATTATCAATGTAACATGCATTATTACCCATATAATGCAGTTATTATCGCTAGAACTGTGATAATTATACTTATTACTTATATTGTTAGCAATATAGCGTGCATTATTACCCATATAATGCAGTTATTATCGCTAGAACTGTAATAATTATACTTATTACTTATATTATTATCAATATAACATGCATTATTACCCATATTATGCAGTTATTATCGCTAGAACTATAATAAATATACGTATTACTTTTATTATCATCAATATAACATGCATTATTACCCATATTATGCAGTTATTATCGATAGAACTGTAATAAATATACTTATTACTTTTATTATTATCAATATAACATGCACTATTTGCCATATTTTACTATTATTATCGCGAGAACTATAATAATTATACTTATTACTCCCGGTATTATCAATATAACATGCATTATTAGCCATATAATGCAGTTATTATCGCTAGAACTGTAATAATTATACTTATTACTTATGTTATTATCAATATAACATGCATTATTACCCATATAATGCAGTTATTATCGCTAGAACTGTAATAATTGTACTCATTACTTATATTATTAGCAATATAACGTGCATTATTACCCATATAATGCAGTTATTATCGCTAGAACTGTAATAATTATACTTATTACTTATATTATTATCAATACAACATGCATTATTACCCATATTATGCAGTTATTATCGCTAGAACTATAATAAATATACGTATTACTTTTATTATCATCAATATAACATGCATTATTACCCATATTATGCAGTTATTATCGATAGAACTGTAATAAATATACTTATTACTTTTATTATTATCAATATAACATGCACTATTTGCCATATTTTACTATTATTATCGCTAGAACTATAATAATTATACTTATTACTCCCGATATTATCAATATAACATGCATTATTACCCATATTATGCAGTTATTATCGCTAGAACTATAATAAATATACATATTACTTTTATTATCATCAATATAACATGCATTATTACCCATATTATGCAGTTATTATCGATAGAACTGTAATAAATATATTTATTACTTTTATTATTATCAATATAACATGCACTATTTGCCATATTTTACTATTATTATCGCTAGAACTATAAGAATTATACTTATAACTCCCGATATTATCAATATAACATACATTATTACCCATATAATGCAGTTATTATCGCTAGAACTGTAATAATTGTACTCATTACTTATATTATTAGCAATATAACGTGCATTATTACCCATATTATGCAGTTATTATCGCTAGAACTGTAATAATTATACTTATTACTTATATCATTATCAATATAACATGCATTATTACCCATATAATGCAGTTATTATCGCTAGAACTGTAATAATTGTACTCATTACTTATATTATTAGCAATATAACGTGCATTATTACCCATATTATGCAGTTATTATCGCTAGAACTGTAATAATTATACTTATTACTTATATCATTATCAATATAACATGCATTATTAGCCATATAATGGAGGTATTATCGCTAGAACTATAATAAATATACGTATTACTTTCATTATCATCAATATAACATGCATTATTACCCATATAATGCAGTTATTATCGCTAGAACTGTAATAATTATACTTATTACTTATATTATTATCAATATAACATGCATTATTACCCATATAATGGAGGTATTATTGCTAGAACTGTAATAATTATACTTATTGCTTATATTGTTAGCAATATAGCGTGCATTATTACCCATATAATGCAGTTATTATCGCTAGAACTGTAATAATTATACTTATTACTTATATTATTATCAATATAACATGCATTATTACCCATATTATGCAGTTATTATCGCTAGAACTATAATAAATATACGTATTACTTTTATTATCATCAATATAACATGCATTATTACCCATATTATGCAGTTATTATCGATAGAACTGTAATAAATATACTTATTACTTTTATTATTATCAATATAACATGCACTATTTGCCATATTTTACTATTATTATCGCTAGAACTATAATAATTATACTTATTACTCCCGGTATTATCAATATAACATGCATTATTAGCCATATAATGCAGTTATTATCGCTAGAACTGTAATAATTATACTTATTACTTATGTTATTATCAATATAACATGCATTATTACCCATATAATGCAGTTATTATCGCTAGAACTATAATAAATATACTTATTACTCCCAATATTATCAATGTAACATGCATTATTACCCATATAATGCAGTTATTATCGCTAGAACTATAATAAATATACGTATTACTTTTATTATCATCAATATAACATGCATTATTACCCATATTATGCAGTTATTATCGATAGAACTGTAATAAATATACTTATTACTTTTATTATTATCAATATAACATGCACTATTTGCCATATTTTACTATTATTATCGCTAGAACTATAATAATTATACTTATTACTCCCGGTATTATCAATATAACATGCATTATTAGCCATATAATGCAGTTATTATCGCTAGAACTGTAATAATTATACTTATTACTTATATTATTATCAATATAACATGCATTATTACCCATATAATGGAGGTATTATTGCTAGAACTGTAATAATTATACTTATTACTTATATTGTTAGCAATATAGCGTGCATTATTACCCATATAATGCAGTTATTATCGCTAGAACTGTAATAATTATACTTATTACTTATATTGTTAGCAATATAACGTGCATTATTACCCATATAATGGAGGTATTATTGCTAGAACTGTAATAATTATACTTATTACTTATATTATTATCAATATAACATGCATTATTACCCATATTATGCAGTTATGATCGCCAGAACTATAATAAATATACTTATTACTCCCAATATTATCAATGTAACATGCATTATTACCCATATAATGCAGTTATTATCGCTAGAACTGTAATAATTATACTTATTACTTATATTGTTAGCAATATAGCGTGCATTATTACCCATATAATGCAGTTATTATCGCTAGAACTGTAATAATTATACTTATTACTTATATCATTATCAATATAACATGCATTTTTACCCATATAATGCAGTTATTATCGCTAGAACTGTAATAATTATACTTATTACTTATATTGTTAGCAATATAACGTGCATAATTACCCATATAATGCAGTTATTATCGCTAGAACTGTAATAATTATACTTATTACTTATATTATTATCAATATAACATGCATTATTACCCATATTATGCAGTTATTATCGCTAGAACTATAATAAATATACGTATTACTTTTATTATCATCAATATAACATGCATTATTACCCATATTATGCAGTTATTATCGATAGAACTGTAATAAATATACTTATTACTTTTATTATTATCAATATAACATGCACTATTTGCCATATTTTACTATTATTATCGCTAGAACTATAATAATTATACTTATTACTCCCGATATTATCAATATAACATGCATTATTACCCATATTATGCAGTTATTATCGCTAGAACTATAATAAATATACGTATTACTTTTATTATCATCAATATAACATGCATTATTACCCATATTATGCAGTTATTATCGATAGAACTGTAATAAATATATTTATTACTTTTATTATTATCAATATAACATGCACTATTTGCCATATTTTACTATTATTATCGCTAGAATTATAAGAATTATACTTATAACTCCCGATATTATCAATATAACATGCATTATTACCCATATAATGCAGTTATTATCGCTAGAACTGTAATAATTGTACTCATTACTTATATTATTAGCAATATAACGTGCATTATTACCCATATTATGCAGTTATTATCGCTAGAACTGTAATAATTATACTTATTACTTATATCATTATCAATATAACATGCATTATTACCCATATAATGCAGTTATTATCGCTAGAACTGTAATAATTGTACTCATTACTTATATTATTAGCAATATAACGTGCATTATTACCCATATTATGCAGTTATTATCGCTAGAACTGTAATAATTATACTTATTACTTATATCATTATCAATATAACATGCATTATTACCCATATAATGGAGGTTTTATCGCTAGAACTGTAATAATTATACTTATTACTTATATTATTATCAATATAACATGCATTATTACCCATATAATGGAGGTATTATTGCTAGAACTGTAATAATTATACTTATTACTTATACTATTAGCAATATAACGTGCATTGTTACCCATATAATGCAGTTATTATCGCCAGAACTGTAATAATTATACTTATTACTCCCAATATTATCAATATAACATGCATTATTACCTATATAATGCAGTTATTATCGGTAGAACTGTAATAATTGTACTCATTACTTATATTATAAGCAATATAACGTGCATTATTACCCATATAATGCAGTTATTATCGCCAGAACTGTAATAATTATACTTATTACATATATTATTCTCAATATAACATGCATTATTACCCATATTATGCAGTTATTATCGCTAGAACTATAATAAATATTCGTATTACTTTCATTATCATTAATATAACATGCATTATTACCCATATAATGCAGTTATTATCGCTAGAACTGTAATAATTATACTTATTACTTATATTATTATCAATATAACATGCATTGTTACCCATATAATGGAGGTATTATTGCTAGAACTGTAATAATTATACTTATTACTTATACTATTAGCAATATAACGTGCATTGTTACCCATATAATGCAGTTATTATCGCCAGAACTGTAATAATTATACTTATTACTCCCAATATTATCAATATAACATGCATTATTACCTATATAATGCAGTTATTGTCGCTAGAACTGTAATAATTATACTTATTACTTATATTATTATCAATATAACATGCATTATTATCCATATAATGGTGGTATTATTGCTAGAACTGTAATAATTATACTTATTACTTATACTATTAGCAATATAACGTGCATTGTTACCCATATAATGCAGTTATTATCGCCAGAACTGTAATAATTATACTTATTACTTATATTATTCTCAATATAACATGCATTATTACCCATATGATGCAGTTATTATCGCAAGAACTATAATAAATATACGTATCACTTTCATTATCATCAATATAACATGCATTATTACCCATATAATGGAGGTATTATTGCTAGAACTGTAATAATTATACTTATTACTTATATTATTATCAATATAACATGCATTATTACCCATATTATGCAGTTATTATCGCTAGAACTATAATAAATACACTTATTACTCCCAATATTATCAATGTAACATGCATTATTACCCATATAATGCGGTTATTATCGCTAGAACTGTAATAATTATACTTATAACTTATATTATTAGCAATATAACGTGCATTATTACCCATATAATGCAGTTATTATCGCTAGAACTGTAATAATTGTACTCAATACTTATATTATTAGCAATATAACGTGCATTATTACCCATATTATGCAGTTATTATCGCTAGAACTGTAATAATTATACTTATTACTTATACTACTAGCAATATAACGTGCATTATTACCCATATAATGCAGTTATTATCGCTAGAACTGTAATAATTATACTTATTACTTATATTATTATCAATATAACATGCATTATTACCCATATAATGCAGTTATTATCGCTAGAACTGTAATAATTATACTTATTACTTATATTATTAGCAATATAACGTGCATTATTACCCATATAAAGCAGTTATTATCGCTAGAACTGTAATAATTATACTTATTACTTATATTATTATCAATATAACATGCATTATTACCCATATAATGGAGGTATTATCGCAAGAACTGTAATAATTATACTTATTACTTATACTATTAGCAATATAACGTGCATTATTACCCATATAATGCAGTTATTATCGCCAGAACTGTAATAATTATACTTATTACTAATATTATTCTCAATATAACATGCATTATTACCCATATTATGCAGTTATTATCGCTAGAACTGTAATAATTATACTTATTACTTATATCATTATCAATATAACATGCATTATTACCCATATAATGGAGGTATTATCGCTAGAACTGTAATAATTATACTTATTACTTATATTATTATCAATATAACATGCATTATTACCCATATTATGCAGTTATTATCGCTAGAACTATAATAAATACACTTATTACTCCCAATATTATCAATGTAACATGCATTATTACCCATATAATGCGGTTATTATCGCTAGAACTGTAATAATTATACTTATTACTTATATTATTAGCAATATAACGTGCATTATTACCCATATAATGCAGTTATTATCGCTAGAACTGTAATAATTGTACTCATTACTTATATTATTAGCAATATAACGTGCATTATTACCCATATTATGCAGTTATTATCGCTAGAACTGTAATAATTATACTTATTACTTATACTACTAGCAACATAACGTGCATTATTACCCATATAATGCAGTTATTATCGCTAGAACTGTAATAATTGTACTCATTACTTATATTATTAGCAATATAACGTGCATTATTACCCATATTATGCAGTTATTATCGCTAGAACTGTAATAATTATACTTATTACTTATACTACTAGCAATATAACGTGCATTATTACCCATATAATGCAGTTATTATCGCTAGAACTGTAATAATTGTACTCAATACTTATATTATTAGCAATATAACGTGCATTATTACCCATATTATGCAGTTATTATCGCTAGAACTGTAATAATTATACTTATTACTTATACTACTAGCAATATAACGTGCATTATTACCCATATAATGCAGTTATTATCGCTAGAACTGTAATAATTATACTTATTACTTATATTATTATCAATATAACATGCATTATTACCCATATAATGCAGTTATTATCGCTAGAACTGTAATAATTATACTTATTACTTATATTATTAGCAATATAACGTGCATTATTACCCATATAAAGCAGTTATTATCGCTAGAACTGTAATAATTATACTTATTACTTATATTATTATCAATATAACATGCATTATTACCCATATAATGGAGGTATTATCGCAAGAACTGTAATAATTATACTTATTACTTATACTATTAGCAATATAACGTGCATTATTACCCATATAATGCAGTTATTATCGCCAGAACTGTAATAATTATACTTATTACTAATATTATTCTCAATATAACATGCATTATTACCCATATTATGCAGTTATTATCGCTAGAACTGTAATAATTATACTTATTACTTATATCATTATCAATATAACATGCATTATTACCCATATAATGGAGGTATTATCGCTAGAACTGTAATAATTATACTTATTACTTATATTATTATCAATATAACATGCATTATTACCCATATTATGCAGTTATTATCGCTAGAACTATAATAAATACACTTATTACTCCCAATATTATCAATGTAACATGCATTATTACCCATATTATGCAGTTATTATCGCTAGAACTGTAATAATTATACTTATTACTTATACTACTAGCAATATAACGTGCATTATTACCCATATAATGCAGTTATTATCGCTAGAACTGTAATAATTATACTTATTACTTATACTACTAGCAATATAACGTGCATTATTACCCATATAATGCAGTTATTATCGCTAGAACTGTAATAATTATACTTATTACTTATATTATTATCAATATAACATGCATTATTACCCATATAATGCAGTTATTATCGCTAGAACTGTAATAATTATACTTATTACTTATATTATTAGCAATATAACGTGCATTATTACCCATATAAAGCAGTTATTATCGCTAGAACTGTAATAATTATACTTATTACTTATATTATTATCAATATAACATGCATTATTACCCATATAATGGAGGTATTATCGCAAGAACTGTAATAATTATACTTATTACTTATACTATTAGCAATATAACGTGCATTATTACCCATATAATGCAGTTATTATCGCCAGAACTGTAATAATTATACTTATTACTAATATTATTCTCAATATAACATGCATTATTACCCATATTATGCAGTTATTATCGCTAGAACTGTAATAATTATACTTATTACTTATATCATTATCAATATAACATGCATTATTACCCATATAATGGAGGTATTATCGCTAGAACTGTAATAATTATACTTATTACTTATATTATTATCAATATAACATGCATTATTACCCATATTATGCAGTTATTATCGCGTAGAACTATAATAAATACACTTATTACTCCCAATATTATCAATGTAACATGCATTATTACCCATATAATGCGGTTATTATCGCTAGAACTGTAATAATTATACTTATTACTTATATTATTAGCAATATAACGTGCATTATTACCCATATAATGCAGTTATTATCGCTAGAACTGTAATAATTGTACTCATTACTTATATTATTAGCAATATAACGCGCATTATTACCCATATTATGCAGTTATTATCGCTAGAACTGTAATAATTATACTTATTACTTATACTACTAGCAACATAACGTGCATTATTACCCATATAATGCAGTTATTATCGCTAGAACTGTAATAATTGTACTCATTACTTATATTATTAGCAATATAACGTGCATTATTACCCATATTATGCAGTTATTATCGCTAGAACTGTAATAATTATACTTATTACTTATACTACTAGCAATATAACGTGCATTATTACCCATATAATGCAGTTATTATCGCTAGAACTGTAATAATTATACTTATTACTTATATTATTATCAATATAACATGCATTATTACCCATATTATGCAGTTATTATCGATAGAACTGTAATAAATATACTTATTGCTTTTATTATTATCAATATAACATGCACTATTTGCCATATTTTACTATTATTATCGCTAGAACTATAATAATTATACGTATTACTCCCGATATTATCAATATAACATGCATTATTACCCATATAATGCAGTTATTATCGCTGGAACTGTAATAATTATACTTATTACTTATATTGTTAGCAATATAACGTGCATTATTACCCATATAATGCAGTTATTATCGCTAGAACTGTAATAATTATACTTAATACTTAGATTATTATCAATATAACATGCATTATTACCCATATTATGCAGTTATTATCGATAGAACTGTAATAAATATATTTGTTACTTTTATTATTATCAATATAACATGCACTATTTGCCATATTTTACTATTATTATCGCTAGAACTATAATAATTATACTTATTACTCCCGATATTATCAATATAACATGCATTATTACCCATATTATGCAGTTATTATCGCTAGAACTGTAATAATTATACTTATTACTTATATCATTATCAATATAACATGCATTATTACCCATATAATGGAGGTATTATCGCTAGAACTGTAATAATTATACTTATTACTTATACTATTAGCAATATAACGTGCATTATTACCCATATAATGCAGTTATTATCGCCAGAACTGTAATAATTATATTTATTACTTATATTATTCTCAATATAACATGCATTATTACCCATATTATGCAGTTATTACCGCTAGAACTATAATAAATATACGTATTACTTTTATTATCATCAATATAACATGCATTATTACCCATATTATGCAGTTATTATCGATAGAACTGTAATAAATATACTTATTACTTTTATTATTATCAATATAACATGCACTATTTGCCATATTTTACTATTATTATCGCTAGAACTATAATAATTATACTTATTACTCCCGATATTATCAATATAACATGCATTATTACCCATATAATGCAGTTATTATCGCTAGAACTGTAATAATTGTACTCATTACTTATATTATTAGCAATATAACGTGCATTATTACCCATATTATGCAGTTATTATCGCTAGAACTGTAATAATTATACTTATTACTTATATCATTATCAATATAACATGCATTATTACCCATATAATGGAGGTATTATCGCTAGAACTGTAATAATTATACTTATTACTTATACTATTAGCAATATAACGTGCATTATTACCCATATAATGCAGTTATTATCGCCAGAACTGTAATAATTATACTTATTACTTATATTATTCTCAATATAACATGCATTATTACCCATATGATGCAGTTATTATCGCAAGAACTATAATAAATATACGTATCACTTTCATTATCATCAATATAACATGCATTATTACCCATATAATGGAGGTATTATTGCTAGAACTGTAATAATTATACTTATTACTTATATTATTATCAATATAACATGCATTATTACCCATATTATGCAGTTATTATCGCTAGAACTATAATAAATACACTTATTACTCCCAATATTATCAATGTAACATGCATTATTACCCATATAATGCAGTTATTATCGCTAGAACTATAATAAATATACGTATTACTTTTATTATCATCAATATAACATGCATTATTACCCATATTATGCAGTTATTATCGATAGAACTGTAATAAATATACTTATTACTTTTATTATTATCAATATAACATGCACTATTTGCCATATTTTACTATTATTATCGCTAGAACTATAATAATTATACTTATTACTCCCGGTATTATCAATATAACATGCATTATTAGCCATATAATGCAGTTATTATCGCTAGAACTGTAATAATTATACTTATTACTTATATTATTATCAATATAACATGCATTATTACCCATATAATGGAGGTATTATTGCTAGAACTGTAATAATTATACTTATTACTTATATTGTTAGCAATATAGCGTGCATTATTACCCATATAATGCAGTTATTATCGCTAGAACTGTAATAATTATACTTATTACTTATATTGTTAGCAATATAACGTGCATTATTACCCATATAATGGAGGTATTATTGCTAGAACTGTAATAATTATACTTATTACTTATATTATTATCAATATAACATGCATTATTACCCATATTATGCAGTTATGATCGCCAGAACTATAATAAATATACTTATTACTCCCAATATTATCAATGTAACATGCATTATTACCCATATAATGCAGTTATTATCGCTAGAACTGTAATAATTATACTTATTACTTATATTGTTAGCAATATAGCGTGCATTATTACCCATATAATGCAGTTATTATCGCTAGAACTGTAATAATTATACTTATTACTTATATCATTATCAATATAACATGCATTTTTACCCATATAATGCAGTTATTATCGCTAGAACTGTAATAATTATACTTATTACTTATATTGTTAGCAATATAACGTGCATAATTACCCATATAATGCAGTTATTATCGCTAGAACTGTAATAATTATACTTATTACTTATATTATTATCAATATAACATGCATTATTACCCATATTATGCAGTTATTATCGCTAGAACTATAATAAATATACGTATTACTTTTATTATCATCAATATAACATGCATTATTACCCATATTATGCAGTTATTATCGATAGAACTGTAATAAATATACTTATTACTTTTATTATTATCAATATAACATGCACTATTTGCCATATTTTACTATTATTATCGCTAGAACTATAATAATTATACTTATTACTCCCGATATTATCAATATAACATGCATTATTACCCATATTATGCAGTTATTATCGCTAGAACTATAATAAATATACGTATTACTTTTATTATCATCAATATAACATGCATTATTACCCATATTATGCAGTTATTATCGATAGAACTGTAATAAATATATTTATTACTTTTATTATTATCAATATAACATGCACTATTTGCCATATTTTACTATTATTATCGCTAGAATTATAAGAATTATACTTATAACTCCCGATATTATCAATATAACATGCATTATTACCCATATAATGCAGTTATTATCGCTAGAACTGTAATAATTGTACTCATTACTTATATTATTAGCAATATAACGTGCATTATTACCCATATTATGCAGTTATTATCGCTAGAACTGTAATAATTATACTTATTACTTATATCATTATCAATATAACATGCATTATTACCCATATAATGCAGTTATTATCGCTAGAACTGTAATAATTGTACTCATTACTTATATTATTAGCAATATAACGTGCATTATTACCCATATTATGCAGTTATTATCGCTAGAACTGTAATAATTATACTTATTACTTATATCATTATCAATATAACATGCATTATTACCCATATAATGGAGGTTTTATCGCTAGAACTGTAATAATTATACTTATTACTTATATTATTATCAATATAACATGCATTATTACCCATATAATGGAGGTATTATTGCTAGAACTGTAATAATTATACTTATTACTTATACTATTAGCAATATAACGTGCATTGTTACCCATATAATGCAGTTATTATCGCCAGAACTGTAATAATTATACTTATTACTCCCAATATTATCAATATAACATGCATTATTACCTATATAATGCAGTTATTATCGGTAGAACTGTAATAATTGTACTCATTACTTATATTATAAGCAATATAACGTGCATTATTACCCATATAATGCAGTTATTATCGCCAGAACTGTAATAATTATACTTATTACATATATTATTCTCAATATAACATGCATTATTACCCATATTATGCAGTTATTATCGCTAGAACTATAATAAATATTCGTATTACTTTCATTATCATCAATATAACATGCATTATTACCCATATAATGCAGTTATTATCGCTAGAACTGTAATAATTATACTTATTACTTATATTATTATCAATATAACATGCATTATTACCCATATAATGGAGGTATTATTGCTAGAACTGTAATAATTATACTTATTACTTATACTATTAGCAATATAACGTGCATTGTTACCCATATAATGCAGTTATTATCGCCAGAACTGTAATAATTATACTTATTACTCCCAATATTATCAATATAACATGCATTATTACCTATATAATGCAGTTATTGTCGCTAGAACTGTAATAATTATACTTATTACTTATATTATTATCAATATAACATGCATTATTATCCATATAATGGTGGTATTATTGCTAGAACTGTAATAATTATACTTATTACTTATACTATTAGCAATATAACGTGCATTGTTACCCATATAATGCAGTTATTATCGCCAGAACTGTAATAATTATACTTATTACTTATATTATTCTCAATATAACATGCATTATTACCCATATGATGCAGTTATTATCGCAAGAACTATAATAAATATACGTATCACTTTCATTATCATCAATATAACATGCATTATTACCCATATAATGGAGGTATTATTGCTAGAACTGTAATAATTATACTTATTACTTATATTATTATCAATATAACATGCATTATTACCCATATTATGCAGTTATTATCGCTAGAACTATAATAAATACACTTATTACTCCCAATATTATCAATGTAACATGCATTATTACCCATATAATGCGGTTATTATCGCTAGAACTGTAATAATTATACTTATTACTTATATTATTAGCAATATAACGTGCATTATTACCCATATAATGCAGTTATTATCGCTAGAACTGTAATAATTGTACTCAATACTTATATTATTAGCAATATAACGTGCATTATTACCCATATTATGCAGTTATTATCGCTAGAACTGTAATAATTATACTTATTACTTATACTACTAGCAATATAACGTGCATTATTACCCATATAATGCAGTTATTATCGCTAGAACTGTAATAATTATACTTATTACTTATATTATTATCAATATAACATGCATTATTACCCATATAATGCAGTTATTATCGCTAGAACTGTAATAATTATACTTATTACTTATATTATTAGCAATATAACGTGCATTATTACCCATATAAAGCAGTTATTATCGCTAGAACTGTAATAATTATACTTATTACTTATATTATTATCAATATAACATGCATTATTACCCATATAATGGAGGTATTATCGCAAGAACTGTAATAATTATACTTATTACTTATACTATTAGCAATATAACGTGCATTATTACCCATATAATGCAGTTATTATCGCCAGAACTGTAATAATTATACTTATTACTAATATTATTCTCAATATAACATGCATTATTACCCATATTATGCAGTTATTATCGCTAGAACTGTAATAATTATACTTATTACTTATATCATTATCAATATAACATGCATTATTACCCATATAATGGAGGTATTATCGCTAGAACTGTAATAATTATACTTATTACTTATATTATTATCAATATAACATGCATTATTACCCATATTATGCAGTTATTATCGCTAGAACTATAATAAATACACTTATTACTCCCAATATTATCAATGTAACATGCATTATTACCCATATAATGCGGTTATTATCGCTAGAACTGTAATAATTATACTTATTACTTATATTATTAGCAATATAACGTGCATTATTACCCATATAATGCAGTTATTATCGCTAGAACTGTAATAATTGTACTCATTACTTATATTATTAGCAATATAACGTGCATTATTACCCATATTATGCAGTTATTATCGCTAGAACTGTAATAATTATACTTATTACTTATACTACTAGCAACATAACGTGCATTATTACCCATATAATGCAGTTATTATCGCTAGAACTGTAATAATTGTACTCATTACTTATATTATTAGCAATATAACGTGCATTATTACCCATATTATGCAGTTATTATCGCTAGAACTGTAATAATTATACTTATTACTTATACTACTAGCAATATAACGTGCATTATTACCCATATAATGCAGTTATTATCGCTAGAACTGTAATAATTATACTTATTACTTATATTATTATCAATATAACATGCATTATTACCCATATTATGCAGTTATTATCGATAGAACTGTAATAAATATACTTATTGCTTTTATTATTATCAATATAACATGCACTATTTGCCATATTTTACTATTATTATCGCTAGAACTATAATAATTATACGTATTACTCCCGATATTATCAATATAACATGCATTATTACCCATATAATGCAGTTATTATCGCTAGAACTGTAATAATTATACTTATTACTTATATTGTTAGCAATATAACGTGCATTATTACCCATATAATGCAGTTATTATCGCTAGAACTGTAATAATTATACTTAATACTTAGATTATTATCAATATAACATGCATTATTACCCATATTATGCAGTTATTATCGATAGAACTGTAATAAATATATTTGTTACTTTTATTATTATCAATATAACATGCACTATTTGCCATATTTTACTATTATTATCGCTAGAACTATAATAATTATACTTATTACTCCCGATATTATCAATATAACATGCATTATTACCCATATTATGCAGTTATTATCGCTAGAACTGTAATAATTATACTTATTACTTATATCATTATCAATATAACATGCATTATTACCCATATAATGGAGGTATTATCGCTAGAACTGTAATAATTATACTTATTACTTATACTATTAGCAATATAACGTGCATTATTACCCATATAATGCTGTTATTATCGCCAGAACTGTAATAATTATATTTATTACTTATATTATTCTCAATATAACATGCATTATTACCCATATTATGCAGTTATTACCGCTAGAACTATAATAAATATACGTATTACTTTTATTATCATCAATATAACATGCATTATTACCCATATTATGCAGTTATTATCGATAGAACTGTAATAAATATACTTATTACTTTTATTATTATCAATATAACATGCACTATTTGCCATATTTTACTATTATTATCGCTAGAACTATAATAATTATACTTATTACTCCCGATATTATCAATATAACATGCATTATTACCCATATAATGCAGTTATTATCGCTAGAACTGTAATAATTATACTTATTACTTATATTGTTAGCAATATAACGTGCATTATTACCCATATAATGCAGTTATTATCGCTAGAACTGTAATAATTATACTTATTACTTAGATTATTATCAATATAACATGCATTATTACACATATTATGCAGTTATTATCGCTAGAACTATAATAAATATACGTATTACTTTTATTATCATCAATATAACATGCATTATTACCCATATTATGCAGTTATTATCGATAGAACTGTAATAAATATATTTGTTACTTTTATTATTATCAATATAACATGCACTCTTTGCCATATTTTACTATTATTATCGCTAGAACTATAATAATTATACTTATTACTCCCGATATTATCAATATAACATGCATTATTACCCATATAATGCAGTTATTATCGCTAGAACTGTAATAATTGTACTCATTACTTGTATTATTAGCAATATAACGTGCATTATTACCCATATTATGCAGTTATTATCGCTAGAACTGTAATAATTATACTTATTACTTATATCATTATCAATATAACATGCATTATTACCCATATAATGGAGGTATTATCGCTAGAACTGTAATAATTATACTTATTACTTATACTATTAGCAATATAACGTGCATTATTACCCATATAATGCAGTTATTATCGCCAGAACTGTAATAATTATACTTATTACTTATATTATTCTCAATATAACATGCATTATTACCCATATAATGCAGTTATTATCGCTAGAACTATAATAATTATACTTATTACTTATATTGTTAGCAATATAACGTGCATTATTACCCATATAATGCAGTTATTATCGCTAGAACTGTAATAATTATACTTCTTACTTAGATTATTATCAATATAACATGCATTATTACCCATATTATGCAGTTATTATCGCTAGAGCTATAATAAATATACGTATTACTTTCATTATCATCAATATAACATGCATTATTACCCATATAATGCAGTTATTATCGCTGGAACTGTAATAAATATACTTATTACTTTTATTATTATCAATATAACATGCACTATTTGCCATATTTTACTATTATTATCGCTAGAACTATAATAATTATACTTATTACTCCCGATATTATCAATATAACATGCATTATTACCCATATAATGCAGTTATTATCGCTAGAACTGTAATAATTATACTTATTACTTATATTGTTAGCAATATAACGTGCATTATTACCCATATAATGCAGTTATTATCGCTAGAACTGTAATAATTATACTTATTACTTAGATTATTATCAATATAACATGCATTATTACACATATTATGCAGTTATTATCGCTAGAACTATAATAAATATACGTATTACTTTTATTATCATCAATATAACATGCATTATTACCCATATTATGCAGTTATTATCGATAGAACTGTAATAAATATATTTGTTACTTTTATTATTATCAATATAACATGCACTCTTTGCCATATTTTACTATTATTATCGCTAGAACTATAATAATTATACTTATTACTCCCGATATTATCAATATAACATGCATTATTACCCATATAATGCAGTTATTATCGCTAGAACTGTAATAATTGTACTCATTACTTATATTATTAGCAATATAACGTGCATTATTACCCATATTATGCAGTTATTATCGCTAGAACTGTAATAATTATACTTATTACTTATATCATTATCAATATAACATGCATTATTACCCATATAATGGAGGTATTATCGCTAGAACTGTAATAATTATACTTATTACTTATACTATTAGCAATATAACGTGCATTATTACCCATATAATGCAGTTATTATCGCCAGAACTGTAATAATTATACTTATTACTTATATTATTCTCAATATAACATGCATTATTACCCATATAATGCAGTTATTATCGCTAGAACTATAATAATTATTCTTATTACTTATATTGTTAGCAATATAACGTGCATTATTACCCATATAATGCAGTTATTATCGCTAGAACTGTAATAATTATACTTCTTACTTAGATTATTATCAATATAACATGCATTATTACCCATATTATGCAGTTATTATCGCTAGAGCTATAATAAATATACGTATTTCTTTCATTATCATCAATATAACATGCATTATTACCCATATAATGCAGTTATTATCGCTGGAACTGTAATAATTATACTTATTACTTATATTGTTAGCAATATAACGTGCATTATTACCCATATAATGGAGGTATTATTGCTAGGACTGTAATAATTATACTTATTACTTATATTGTTAGCAATATAGCGTGCATTATTACCCATATAATGCAGTTATTATCGCTAGAACTGTAATAATTATACTTATTACTTATATCATTCTCAATATAACATGCATTATTACCCATATTATGCAGTTATTACCGCTAGAACTATAATAAATATACGTATTACTTTTATTATCATCAATATAACATGCATTATTACCCATATAATGCAGTTATTATCGCCAGAACTGTAATAATTATACTTATTACTTATATTATTCTCAATATAACATGCATTATTACCCATATAATGCAGTTATTATCGCTAGAACTATAATAATTATACTTATTACTTATATTGTTAGCAATATAACGTGCATTATTACCCATATAATGCAGTTATTATCGCTAGAACTGTAATAATTATACTTCTTACTTAGATTATTATCAATATAACATGCATTATTACCCATATTATGCAGTTATTATCGCTAGAGCTATAATAAATATACGTATTACTTTCATTATCATCAATATAACATGCATTATTACCCATATAATGCAGTTATTATCGCTGGAACTGTAATAATTATACTTATTACTTATATTGTTAGCAATATAACGTGCATTATTACCCATATAATGCAGTTATTATCGCTAGAACTGTAATAATTATACTTATTACTTATATTATTATCAATATAACATGCATTATTATCCATATAATGGAGGTATTATTGCTAGAACTGTAATAATTATACTTATTACTTATACTATTAGCAATATAACGTGCATTGTTACCCATATAATGCAGTTATTATCGCCAGAACTGTAATAATTATACTTATTACTTATATTATTCTCAATATAACATGCATTATTACCCATATGATGCAGTTATTATCGCAAGAACTATAATAAATATACGTATCACTTTCATTATCATCAATATAACATGCATTATTACCCATATAATGGAGGTATTATTGCTAGAACTGTAATAATTATACTTATTACTTATATTATTATCAATATAACATGCATTATTACCCATATTATGCAGTTATTATCGCTAGAACTGTAATAATTATACTTATTACTTATACTACTAGCAATATAACGTGCATTATTACCCATATAATGCAGTTATTATCGCTAGAACTGTAATAATTATACTTATTACTTATATTATTATCAATATAACATGCATTATTACCCATATAATGCAGTTATTATCGCTAGAACTGTAATAATTATACTTATTACTTATATTATTAGCAATATAACGTGCATTATTACCCATATAAAGCAGTTATTATCGCTAGAACTGTAATAATTATACTTATTACTTATATTATTAGCAATATAACGTGCATTATTACCCATATAATGCAGTTATTATCGCTAGAACTGTAATAATTGTACTCATTACTTATATTATTAGCAATATAACGTGCATTATTACCCATATTATGCAGTTATTATCGCTAGAACTGTAATAATTATACTTATTACTTATACTACTAGCAATATAACGTGCATTATTACCCATATAATGCAGTTATTATCGCTAGAACTGTAATAATTATACTTATTACTTATATTATTATCAATATAACATGCATTATTACCCATATAATGCAGTTATTATCGCTAGAACTGTAATAATTATACTTATTACTTATATTATTAGCAATATAACGTGCATTATTACCCATATAAAGCAGTTATTATCGCTAGAACTGTAATAATTACACTTATTACTTATATTATCATCAATATAACATGCATTATTACCCATATAATGGAGGTATTATCGCAAGAACTGTAATAATTATACTTATTACTTATACTATTAGCAATATAACGTGCATTATTACCCATATAATGCAGTTATTATCGCCAGAACTGTAATAATTATACTTATTACTAATATTATTCTCAATATAACATGCATTATTACCCATATTATGCAGTTATTATCGCTAGAACTGTAATAATTATACTTATTACTTATATCATTATCAATATAACATGCATTATTACCCATATAATGGAGGTATTATCGCTAGAACTGTAATAATTATACTTATTACTTATATTACTATCAATATAACATGCATTATTACCCATATTATGCAGTTATTATCGCTAGAACTTTAATAAATACACTTATTACTCCCAATATTATCAATGTAACATGCATTATTACCCATATAATGCGGTTATTATCGCTAGAACTGTAATAATTATACTTATTACTTATATTATTAGCAATATAACGTGCATTATTACCCATATAATGCAGTTATTATCGCTAGAACTGTAATAATTGTACTCATTACTTATATTATTAGCAATATAACGTGCATTATTACCCATATTATGCAGTTATTATCGCTAGAACTGTAATAATTATACTTATTACTTATACTACTAGCAATATAACGTGCATTATTACCCATATAATGCAGTTATTATTGCTAGAACTGTAATAATTATACTTATTACTTATACTATTAGCAATATAACGTGCATTGTTACCCATATAATGCAGTTATTATCGCCAGAACTGTAATAATTATACTTATTACTCCCAATATTATCAATATAACATGCATTATTACCTATATAATGCAGTTATTATCGCTAGAACTGTAATAATTATACTTATTACTTATATTATTATCAATATAACATGCATTATTATCCATATAATGGAGGTATTATTGCTAGAACTGTAATAATTATACTTATTACTTATACTATTAGCAATATAACGTGCATTGTTACCCATATAATGCAGTTATTATCGCCAGAACTGTAATAATTATACTTATTACTTATATTATTCTCAATATAACATGCATTGTTACCCATATAATGCAGTTATTATCGCCAGAACTGTAATAATTATACTTATT
This sequence comes from Megachile leachella, assembly GCA_963576845.1. Lineage (NCBI taxonomy): Eukaryota > Metazoa > Arthropoda > Insecta > Hymenoptera > Megachilidae > Megachile > Megachile leachella. The sequence goes on along the minus strand of CAUYWW010000231.1, from coordinate 1,802,061 downwards.
ACTCCCAATATTATCAATATAACATGCATTATTACCTATATAATGCAGTTATTATCGCTAGAACTGTAATAATTATACTTATTACTTATATTATTATCAATATAACATGCATTATTATCCATATAATGGAGGTATTATTGCTAGAACTGTAATAATTATACTTATTACTTATACTATTAGCAATATAACGTGCATTGTTACCCATATAATGCAGTTATTATCGCCAGAACTGTAATAATTATACTTATTACTTATATTATTCTCAATATAACATGCATTATTACCCATATGATGCAGTTATTATCGCAAGAACTATAATAAATATACGTATCACTTTCATTATCATCAATATAACATGCATTATTACCCATATAATGGAGGTATTATTGCTAGAACTGTAATAATTATACTTATTACTTATATTATTATCAATATAACATGCATTATTACCCATATTATGCAGTTATTATCGCTAGAACTATAATAAATACACTTATTACTCCCAATATTATCAATGTAACATGCATTATTACCCATATAATGCGGTTATTATCGCTAGAACTGTAATAATTATACTTATTACTTATATTATTAGCAATATAACGTGCATTATTACCCATATAATGCAGTTATTATCGCTAGAACTGTAATAATTGTACTCATTACTTATATTATTAGCAATATAACGTGCATTATTACCCATATTATGCAGTTATTATCGCTGGAACTGTAATAATTATACTTATTACTTATACTACTAGCAATATAACGTGCATTATTACCCATATAATGCAGTTATTATCGCTAGAACTGTAATAATTATACTTATTACTTATATTATTATCAATATAACATGCATTATTACCCATATAATGCAGTTATTATCGCTAGAACTGTAATAATTATACTTATTACTTATATTATTAGCAATATAACGTGCATTATTACCCATATAAAGCAGTTATTATCGCTAGAACTGTAATAATTATACTTATTACTTATATTATTATCAATATAACATGCATTATTACCCATATAATGGAGGTATTATCGCAAGAACTGTAATAATTATACTTATTACTTATACTATTAGCAATATAACGTGCATTATTACCCATATAATGCAGTTATTATCGCCAGAACTGTAATAATTATACTTATTACTAATATTATTCTCAATATAACATGCATTATTACCCATATTATGCAGTTATTATCGCTAGAACTGTAATAATTATACTTATTACTTATATCATTATCAATATAACATGCATTATTACCCATATAATGGAGGTATTATCGCTAGAACTGTAATAATTATACTTATTACTTATATTACTATCAATATAACATGCATTATTACCCATATTATGCAGTTATTATCGCTAGAACTTTAATAAATACACTTATTACTCCCAATATTATCAATGTAACATGCATTATTACCCATATAATGCGGTTATTATCGCTAGAACTGTAATAATTATACTTATTACTTATATTATTAGCAATATAACGTGCATTATTACCCATATAATGCAGTTATTATCGCTAGAACTGTAATAATTGTACTCATTACTTATATTATTAGCAATATAACGTGCATTATTACCCATATTATGCAGTTATTATCGCTAGAACTGTAATAATTATACTTATTACTTATACTACTAGCAATATAACGTGCATTATTACCCATATAATGCAGTTATTATTGCTAGAACTGTAATAATTATACTTATTACTTATACTATTAGCAATATAACGTGCATTGTTACCCATATAATGCAGTTATTATCGCCAGAACTGTAATAATTATACTTATTACTCCCAATATTATCAATATAACATGCATTATTACCTATATAATGCAGTTATTATCGCTAGAACTGTAATAATTATACTTATTACTTATATTATTATCAATATAACATGCATTATTATCCATATAATGGAGGTATTATTGCTAGAACTGTAATAATTATACTTATTACTTATACTATTAGCAATATAACGTGCATTGTTACCCATATAATGCAGTTATTATCGCCAGAACTGTAATAATTATACTTATTACTTATATTATTCTCAATATAACATGCATTGTTACCCATATAATGCAGTTATTATCGCCAGAACTGTAATAATTATACTTATTACTCCCAATATTATCAATATAACATGCATTATTACCTATATAATGCAGTTATTATCGCTAGAACTGTAATAATTATACTTATTACTTATATTATTATCAATATAACATGCATTATTATCCATATAATGGAGGTATTATTGCTAGAACTGTAATAATTATACTTATTACTTATACTATTAGCAATATAACGTGCATTGTTACCCATATAATGCAGTTATTATCGCCAGAACTGTAATAATTATACTTATTACTTATATTATTCTCAATATAACATGCATTATTATCCATATGATGCAGTTATTATCGCAAGAACTATAATAAATATACGTATCACTTTCATTATCATCAATATAACATGCATTATTACCCATATAATGGAGGTATTATTGCTAGAACTGTAATAATTATACTTATTACTTATATTATTATCAATATAACATGCATTATTACCCATATTATGCAGTTATTATCGCTAGAACTATAATAAATACACTTATTACTCCCAATATTATCAATGTAACATGCATTATTACCCATATAATGCGGTTATTATCGCTAGAACTGTAATAATTATACTTATTACTTATATTATTAGCAATATAACGTGCATTATTACCCATATAATGCAGTTATTATCGCTAGAACTGTAATAATTGTACTCATTACTTATATTATTAGCAATATAACGTGCATTATTACCCATATTATGCAGTTATTATCGCTGGAACTGTAATAATTATACTTATTACTTATACTACTAGCAATATAACGTGCATTATTACCCATATAATGCAGTTATTATCGCTAGAACTGTAATAATTATACTTATTACTTATATTATTATCAATATAACATGCATTATTACCCATATAATGCAGTTATTATCGCTAGAACTGTAATAATTATACTTATTACTTATATTATTAGCAATATAACGTGCATTATTACCCATATAAAGCAGTTATTATCGCTAGAACTGTAATAATTATACTTATTACTTATATTATTATCAATATAACATGCATTATTACCCATATAATGGAGGTATTATCGCAAGAACTGTAATAATTATACTTATTACTTATACTATTAGCAATATAACGTGCATTATTACCCATATAATGCAGTTATTATCGCCAGAACTGTAATAATTATACTTATTACTAATATTATTCTCAATATAACATGCATTATTACCCATATTATGCAGTTATTATCGCTAGAACTGTAATAATTATACTTATTACTTATATCATTATCAATATAACATGCATTATTACCCATATAATGGAGGTATTATCGCTAGAACTGTAATAATTATACTTATTACTTATATTACTATCAATATAACATGCATTATTACCCATATTATGCAGTTATTATCGCTAGAACTTTAATAAATACACTTATTACTCCCAATATTATCAATGTAACATGCATTATTACCCATATAATGCGGTTATTATCGCTAGAACTGTAATAATTATACTTATTACTTATATTATTAGCAATATAACGTGCATTATTACCCATATAATGCAGTTATTATCGCTAGAACTGTAATAATTGTACTCATTACTTATATTATTAGCAATATAACGTGCATTATTACCCATATTATGCAGTTATTATCGCTAGAACTGTAATAATTATACTTATTACTTATACTACTAGCAATATAACGTGCATTATTACCCATATAATGCAGTTATTATTGCTAGAACTGTAATAATTATACTTATTACTTATACTATTAGCAATATAACGTGCATTGTTACCCATATAATGCAGTTATTATCGCCAGAACTGTAATAATTATACTTATTACTTATATTATTCTCAATATAACATGCATTGTTACCCATATAATGCAGTTATTATCGCCAGAACTGTAATAATTATACTTATTACTCCCAATATTATCAATATAACATGCATTATTACCTATATAATGCAGTTATTATCGCTAGAACTGTAATAATTATACTTATTACTTATATTATTATCAATATAACATGCATTATTATCCATATAATGGAGGTATTATTGCTAGAACTGTAATAATTATACTTATTACTTATACTATTAGCAATATAACGTGCATTGTTACCCATATAATGCAGTTATTATCGCCAGAACTGTAATAATTATACTTATTACTTATATTATTCTCAATATAACATGCATTATTACCCATATGATGCAGTTATTATCGCAAGAACTATAATAAATATACGTATCACTTTCATTATCATCAATATAACATGCATTATTACCCATATAATGGAGGTATTATTGCTAGAACTGTAATAATTATACTTATTACTTATATTATTATCAATATAACATGCATTATTACCCATATTATGCAGTTATTATCGCTAGAACTATAATAAATACACTTATTACTCCCAATATTATCAATGTAACATGCATTATTACCCATATAATGCGGTTATTATCGCTAGAACTGTAATAATTATACTTATTACTTATATTATTAGCAATATAACGTGCATTATTACCCATATAATGCAGTTATTATCGCTAGAACTGTAATAATTGTACTCATTACTTATATTATTAGCAATATAACGTGCATTATTACCCATATTATGCAGTTATTATCGCTGGAACTGTAATAATTATACTTATTACTTATACTACTAGCAATATAACGTGCATTATTACCCATATAATGCAGTTATTATCGCTAGAACTGTAATAATTATACTTATTACTTATATTATTATCAATATAACATGCATTATTACCCATATAATGCAGTTATTATCGCTAGAACTGTAATAATTATACTTATTACTTATATTATTAGCAATATAACGTGCATTATTACCCATATAAAGCAGTTATTATCGCTAGAACTGTAATAATTATACTTATTACTTATATTATTATCAATATAACATGCATTATTACCCATATAATGGAGGTATTATCGCAAGAACTGTAATAATTATACTTATTACTTATACTATTAGCAATATAACGTGCATTATTACCCATATAATGCAGTTATTATCGCCAGAACTGTAATAATTATACTTATTACTAATATTATTCTCAATATAACATGCATTATTACCCATATTATGCAGTTATTATCGCTAGAACTGTAATAATTATACTTATTACTTATATCATTATCAATATAACATGCATTATTACCCATATAATGGAGGTATTATCGCTAGAACTGTAATAATTATACTTATTACTTATATTACTATCAATATAACATGCATTATTACCCATATTATGCAGTTATTATCGCTAGAACTTTAATAAATACACTTATTACTCCCAATATTATCAATGTAACATGCATTATTACCCATATAATGCGGTTATTATCGCTAGAACTGTAATAATTATACTTATTACTTATATTATTAGCAATATAACGTGCATTATTACCCATATAATGCAGTTATTATCGCTAGAACTGTAATAATTGTACTCATTACTTATATTATTAGCAATATAACGTGCATTATTACCCATATTATGCAGTTATTATCGCTAGAACTGTAATAATTATACTTATTACTTATACTACTAGCAATATAACGTGCATTATTACCCATATAATGCAGTTATTATTGCTAGAACTGTAATAATTATACTTATTACTTATACTATTAGCAATATAACGTGCATTGTTACCCATATAATGCAGTTATTATCGCCAGAACTGTAATAATTATACTTATTACTCCCAATATTATCAATATAACATGCATTATTACCTATATAATGCAGTTATTATCGCTAGAACTGTAATAATTATACTTATTACTTATATTATTATCAATATAACATGCATTATTATCCATATAATGGAGGTATTATTGCTAGAACTGTAATAATTATACTTATTACTTATACTATTAGCAATATAACGTGCATTGTTACCCATATAATGCAGTTATTATCGCCAGAACTGTAATAATTATACTTATTACTTATATTATTCTCAATATAACATGCATTGTTACCCATATAATGCAGTTATTATCGCCAGAACTGTAATAATTATACTTATTACTCCCAATATTATCAATATAACATGCATTATTACCTATATAATGCAGTTATTATCGCTAGAACTGTAATAATTATACTTATTACTTATATTATTATCAATATAACATGCATTATTATCCATATAATGGAGGTATTATTGCTAGAACTGTAATAATTATACTTATTACTTATACTATTAGCAATATAACGTGCATTGTTACCCATATAATGCAGTTATTATCGCCAGAACTGTAATAATTATACTTATTACTTATATTATTCTCAATATAACATGCATTATTATCCATATGATGCAGTTATTATCGCAAGAACTATAATAAATATACGTATCACTTTCATTATCATCAATATAACATGCATTATTACCCATATAATGGAGGTATTATTGCTAGAACTGTAATAATTATACTTATTACTTATATTATTATCAATATAACATGCATTATTACCCATATTATGCAGTTATTATCGCTAGAACTATAATAAATACACTTATTACTCCCAATATTATCAATGTAACATGCATTATTACCCATATAATGCGGTTATTATCGCTAGAACTGTAATAATTATACTTATTACTTATATTATTAGCAATATAACGTGCATTATTACCCATATAATGCAGTTATTATCGCTAGAACTGTAATAATTGTACTCATTACTTATATTATTAGCAATATAACGTGCATTATTACCCATATTATGCAGTTATTATCGCTGGAACTGTAATAATTATACTTATTACTTATACTACTAGCAATATAACGTGCATTATTACCCATATAATGCAGTTATTATCGCTAGAACTGTAATAATTATACTTATTACTTATATTATTATCAATATAACATGCATTATTACCCATATAATGCAGTTATTATCGCTAGAACTGTAATAATTATACTTATTACTTATATTATTAGCAATATAACGTGCATTATTACCCATATAAAGCAGTTATTATCGCTAGAACTGTAATAATTATACTTATTACTTATATTATTATCAATATAACATGCATTATTACCCATATAATGGAGGTATTATCGCAAGAACTGTAATAATTATACTTATTACTTATACTATTAGCAATATAACGTGCATTATTACCCATATAATGCAGTTATTATCGCCAGAACTGTAATAATTATACTTATTACTAATATTATTCTCAATATAACATGCATTATTACCCATATTATGCAGTTATTATCGCTAGAACTGTAATAATTATACTTATTACTTATATCATTATCAATATAACATGCATTATTACCCATATAATGGAGGTATTATCGCTAGAACTGTAATAATTATACTTATTACTTATATTACTATCAATATAACATGCATTATTACCCATATTATGCAGTTATTATCGCTAGAACTTTAATAAATACACTTATTACTCCCAATATTATCAATGTAACATGCATTATTACCCATATAATGCGGTTATTATCGCTAGAACTGTAATAATTATACTTATTACTTATATTATTAGCAATATAACGTGCATTATTACCCATATAATGCAGTTATTATCGCTAGAACTGTAATAATTGTACTCATTACTTATATTATTAGCAATATAACGTGCATTATTACCCATATTATGCAGTTATTATCGCTAGAACTGTAATAATTATACTTATTACTTATACTACTAGCAATATAACGTGCATTATTACCCATATAATGCAGTTATTATTGCTAGAACTGTAATAATTATACTTATTACTTATACTATTAGCAATATAACGTGCATTGTTACCCATATAATGCAGTTATTATCGCCAGAACTGTAATAATTATACTTATTACTCCCAATATTATCAATATAACATGCATTATTACCTATATAATGCAGTTATTATCGCTAGAACTGTAATAATTATACTTATTACTTATATTATTATCAATATAACATGCATTATTATCCATATAATGGAGGTATTATTGCTAGAACTGTAATATTTATACTTATTACTTATACTATTAGCAATATAACGTGCATTGTTACCCATATAATGCAGTTATTATCGCCAGAACTGTAATAATTATACTTATTACTTATATTATTCTCAATATAACATGCATTATTACCCATATGATGCAGTTATTATCGCAAGAACTATAATAAATATACGTATCACTTTCATTATCATCAATATAACATGCATTATTACCCATATAATGGAGGTATTATTGCTAGAACTGTAATAATTATACTTATTACTTATATTATTATCAATATAACATGCATTATTACCCATATTATGCAGTTATTATCGCTAGAACTATAATAAATACACATATTACTCCCAATATTATCAATGTAACATGCATTATTACCCATATAATGCGGTTATTATCGCTAGAACTGTAATAATTATACTTATTACTTATATTACTAGCAATATAACGTGCATTATTACCCATATAATGCAGTTATTATCGCTAGAACTGTAATAATTGTACTCATTACTTATATTACTAGCAATATAACGTGCATTATTACCCATATTATGCAGTTATTATCGCTAGAACTGTAATAATTATACTTATTACTTATACTACTAGCAATATAACGTGCATTATTACCCATATAATGCAGTTATTATCGCTAGAACTGTAATAATTATACTTATTACTTATATTATTATCAATATAACATGCATTATTACCCATATAATGCAGTTATTATCGCTAGAACTTTAATAATTATACTTATTACTTTTATTATCATCAATATAACATGCATTATTACCCATATAATGCAGTTATTATCGCCAGAACTGTAATAATTATACTTATTACTTATATTATTCTCAATATAACATGCATTATTACCCATATAATGCAGTTATTATCGCTAGAACTATAATAATTATACTTATTACTTATATTGTTAGCAATATAACGTGCATTATTACCCATATAATGCAGTTATTATCGCTAGAACTGTAATAATTATACTTCTTACTTAGATTATTATCAATATAACATGCATTATTACCCATATTATGCAGTTATTATCGCTAGAGCTATAATAAATATACGTATTACTTTCATTATCATCAATATAACATGCATTATTACCCATATAATGCAGTTATTATCGCTGGAACTGTAATAATTATACTTATTACTTATATTGTTAGCAATATAACGTGCATTATTACCCATATAATGCAGTTATTATCGCTAGAACTATAATAAATACACATATTACTCCCAATATTATCAATGTAACATGCATTATTACCCATATAATGCGGTTATTATCGCTAGAACTGTAATAATTATACTTATTACTTATATTACTAGCAATATAACGTGCATTATTACCCATATAATGCAGTTATTATCGCTAGAACTGTAATAATTGTACTCATTACTTATATTACTAGCAATATAACGTGCATTATTACCCATATTATGCAGTTATTATCGCTAGAACTGTAATAATTATACTTATTACTTATACTACTAGCAATATAACGTGCATTATTACCCATATAATGCAGTTATTATCGCTAGAACTGTAATAATTATACTTATTACTTATATTATTATCAATATAACATGCATTATTACCCATATAATGCAGTTATTATCGCTAGAACTGTAATAATTATACTTATTACTTTTATTATCATCAATATAACATGCATTATTACCCATATAATGCAGTTATTATCGCCAGAACTGTAATAATTATACTTATTACTTATATTATTCTCAATATAACATGCATTATTACCCATATAATGCAGTTATTATCGCTAGAACTATAATAATTATACTTATTACTTATATTGTTAGCAATATAACGTGCATTATTACCCATATAATGCAGTTATTATCGCTAGAACTGTAATAATTATACTTCTTACTTAGATTATTATCAATATAACATGCATTATTACCCATATTATGCAGTTATTATCGCTAGAGCTATAATAAATATACGTATTACTTTCATTATCATCAATATAACATGCATTATTACCCATATAATGCAGTTATTATCGCTGGAACTGTAATAATTATACTTATTACTTATATTGTTAGCAATATAACGTGCATTATTACCCATATAATGCAGTTATTATCGCTAGAACTGTAATAATTATACTTATTACTTATATTGTTAGCAATATAGCGTGCATTATTACCCATATAATGCAGTTATTATCGCTAGAACTGTAATAATTATACTTATTACTTATATCATTCTCAATATAACATGCATTATTACTCATATTATGCAGTTATTACCGCTAGAACTATAATAAATATACGTATTACTTTTATTATCATCAATATAACATGCATTATTACCCATATTATGCAGTTATTATCGCTAGAACTATAATAAATATTCGTATTACTTTCATTATCATCAATATAACATGCATTATTACCCATATAATGCAGTTATTATCGCTAGAACTGTAATAATTATACTTATTACTTATATTACTATCAATATAACATGCATTATTACCCATATAATGGAGGTATTATTGCTAGAACTGTAATAATTATACTTATTACTTATACTATTAGCAATATAACGTGCATTGTTACCCATATAATGCAGTTATTATCGCCAGAACTGTAATAATTATACTTATTACTCCCAATATTATCAATATAACATGCATTATTACCTATATAATGCAGTTATTATCGCTAGAACTGTAATAATTATACTTATTACTTATATTATTATCAATATAACATGCATTATTATCCATATAATGGAGGTATTATTGCTAGAACTGTAATAATTATACTTATTACTTATACTATTAGCAATATAACGTGCATTGTTACCCATATAATGCAGTTATTATCGCCAGAACTGTAATAATTATACTTATTACTTATATTATTCTCAATATAACATGCATTATTACCCATATGATGCAGTTATTATCGCAAGAACTATAATAAATATACGTATCACTTTCATTATCATCAATATAACATGCATTATTACCCATATAATGGAGGTATTATTGCTAGAACTGTAATAATTATACTTATTACTTATATTATTATCAATATAACATGCATTATTACCCATATTATGCAGTTATTATCGCTAGAACTATAATAAATACACTTATTACTCCCAATATTATCAATGTAACATGCATTATTACCCATATAATGCGGTTATTATCGCTAGAACTGTAATAATTATACTTATTACTTATATTATTAGCAATATAACGTGCATTATTACCCATATAATGCAGTTATTATCGCTAGAACTGTAATAATTGTACTCATTACTTATATTATTAGCAATATAACGTGCATTATTACCCATATTATGCAGTTATTATCGCTAGAACTGTAATAATTATACTTATTACTTATACTACTAGCAATATAACGTGCATTATTACCCATATAATGCAGTTATTATCGCTAGAACTGTAATAATTGTACTCATTACTTATATTATTAGCAATATAACGTGCATTATTACCCATATTATGCAGTTATTATCGCTAGAACTGTAATAATTATACTTATTACTTATACTACTAGCAATATAACGTGCATTATTACCCATATAATGCAGTTATTATCGCTAGAACTGTAATAATTATACTTATTACTTATATTATTATCAATATAACATGCATTATTACCCATATTATGCAGTTATTATCGATAGAACTGTAATAAATATACTTATTGCTTTTATTATTATCAATATAACATGCACTATTTGCCATATTTTACTATTATTATCGCTAGAACTATAATAATTATACTTATTACTCCCGATATTATCAATATAACATGCATTATTACCCATATAATGCAGTTATTATCGCTAGAACTGTAATAATTATACTTATTACTTATATTGTTAGCAATATAACGTGCATTATTACCCATATAATGCAGTTATTATCGCTAGAACTGTAATAATTATACTTAATACTTAGATTATTATCAATATAACATGCATTATTACCCATATTATGCAGTTATTATCGATAGAACTGTAATAAATATATTTGTTACTTTTATTATTATCAATATAACATGCACTATTTGCCATATTTTACTATTATTATCGCTAGAACTATAATAATTATACTTATTACTCCCGATATTATCAATATAACATGCATTATTACCCATATTATGCAGTTATTATCGCTAGAACTGTAATAATTATACTTATTACTTATATCATTATCAATATAACATGCATTATTACCCATATAATGGAGGTATTATCGCTAGAACTGTAATAATTATACTTATTACTTATACTATTAGCAATGTAACGTGCATTATTACCCATATAATGCAGTTATTATCGCCAGAACTGTAATAATTATATTTATTACTTATATTATTCTCAATATAACATGCATTATTACCCATATTATGCAGTTATTACCGCTAGAACTATAATAAATATACGTATTACTTTTATTATCATCAATATAACATGCATTATTACCCATATTATGCAGTTATTATCGATAGAACTGTAATAAATATACTTATTACTTTTATTATTATCAATATAACATGCACTATTTGCCATATTTTACTATTATTATCGCTAGAACTATAATAATTATACTTATTACTCCCGATATTATCAATATAACATGCATTATTACCCATATAATGCAGTTATTATCGCTAGAACTGTAATAATTATACTTATTACTTATATTGTTAGCAATATAACGTGCATTATTACCCATATAATGCAGTTATTATCGCTAGAACTGTAATAATTATACTTATTACTTAGATTATTATCAATATAACATGCATTATTACACATATTATGCAGTTATTATCGCTAGAACTATAATAAATATACGTATTACTTTTATTATCATCAATATAACATGCATTATTACCCATATTATGCAGTTATTATCGATAGAACTGTAATAAATATATCTGTTACTTTTATTATTATCAATATAACATGCACTCTTTGCCATATTTTACTATTATTATCGCTAGAACTATAATAATTATACTTATTACTCCCGATATTATCAATATAACATGCATTATTACCCATATAATGCAGTTATTATCGCTAGAACTGTAATAATTGTACTCATTACTTATATTATTAGCAATATAACGTGCATTATTACCCATATTATGCAGTTATTATCGCTAGAACTGTAATAATTATACTTATTACTTATATTGTTAGCAATATAACGTGCATTATTACCCATATAATGCAGTTATTATCGCTAGAACTGTAATAATTATACTTATTACTTATATTGTTAGCAATATAGCGTGCATTATTACCCATATAATGCAGTTATTATCGCTAGAACTGTAATAATTATACTTATTACTTATATCATTCTCAATATAACATGCATTATTACCCATATTATGCAGTTATTACCGCTAGAACTATAATAAATATACGTATTACTTTTATTATCATCAATATAACATGCATTATTACCCATATTATGCAGTTATTATCGCTAGAACTATAATAAATATTCGTATTACTTTCATTATCATCAATATAACATGCATTATTACCCATATAATGCAGTTATTATCGCTAGAACTGTAATAATTATACTTATTACTTATATTACTATCAATATAACATGCATTATTACCCATATAATGGAGGTATTATTGCTAGAACTGTAATAATTATACTTATTACTTATACTATTAGCAATATAACGTGCATTGTTACCCATATAATGCAGTTATTATCGCCAGAACTGTAATAATTATACTTATTACTCCCAATATTATCAATATAACATGCATTATTACCTATATAATGCAGTTATTATCGCTAGAACTGTAATAATTATACTTATTACTTATATTATTATCAATATAACATGCATTATTATCCATATAATGGAGGTATTATTGCTAGAACTGTAATAATTATACTTATTACTTATACTATTAGCAATATAACGTGCATTGTTACCCATATAATGCAGTTATTATCGCCAGAACTCTAATAATTATACTTATTACTTATATTATTCTCAATATAACATGCATTATTACCCATATGATGCAGTTATTATCGCAAGAACTATAATAAATATACGTATCACTTTCATTATCATCAATATAACATGCATTATTACCCATATAATGGAGGTATTATTGCTAGAACTGTAATAATTATACTTATTACTTATATTATTATCAATATAACATGCATTATTACCCATATTATGCAGTTATTATCGCTAGAACTATAATAAATACACTTATTACTCCCAATATTATCAATGTAACATGCATTATTACCCATATAATGCGGTTATTATCGCTAGAACTGTAATAATTATACTTATTACTTATATTATTAGCAATATAACGTGCATTATTACCCATATAATGCAGTTATTATCGCTAGAACTGTAATAATTGTACTCATTACTTATATTATTAGCAATATAACGTGCATTATTACCCATATTATGCAGTTATTATCGCTAGAACTGTAATAATTATACTTATTACTTATACTACTAGCAATATAACGTGCATTATTACCCATATAATGCAGTTATTATCGCTAGAACTGTAATAATTGTACTCATTACTTATATTATTAGCAATATAACGTGCATTATTACCCATATTATGCAGTTATTATCGCTAGAACTGTAATAATTATACTTATTACTTATACTACTAGCAATATAACGTGCATTATTACCCATATAATGCAGTTATTATCGCTAGAACTGTAATAATTATACTTATTACTTATATTATTATCAATATAACATGCATTATTACCCATATTATGCAGTTATTATCGATAGAACTGTAATAAATATACTTATTGCTTTTATTATTATCAATATAACATGCACTATTTGCCATATTTTACTATTATTATCGCTAGAACTATAATAATTATACTTATTACTCCCGATATTATCAATATAACATGCATTATTACCCATATAATGCAGTTATTATCGCTAGAACTGTAATAATTATACTTATTACTTATATTGTTAGCAATATAACGTGCATTATTACCCATATAATGCAGTTATTATCGCTAGAACTGTAATAATTATACTTAATACTTAGATTATTATCAATATAACATGCATTATTACCCATATTATGCAGTTATTATCGATAGAACTGTAATAAATATATTTGTTACTTTTATTATTATCAATATAACATGCACTATTTGCCATATTTTACTATTATTATCGCTAGAACTATAATAATTATACTTATTACTCCCGATATTATCAATATAACATGCATTATTACCCATATTATGCAGTTATTATCGCTAGAACTGTAATAATTATACTTATTACTTATATCATTATCAATATAACATGCATTATTACCCATATAATGGAGGTATTATCGCTAGAACTGTAATAATTATACTTATTACTTATACTATTAGCAATGTAACGTGCATTATTACCCATATAATGCAGTTATTATCGCCAGAACTGTAATAATTATATTTATTACTTATATTATTCTCAATATAACATGCATTATTACCCATATTATGCAGTTATTACCGCTAGAACTATAATAAATATACGTATTACTTTTATTATCATCAATATAACATGCATTATTACCCATATTATGCAGTTATTATCGATAGAACTGTAATAAATATACTTATTACTTTTATTATTATCAATATAACATGCACTATTTGCCATATTTTACTATTATTATCGCTAGAACTATAATAATTATACTTATTACTCCCGATATTATCAATATAACATGCATTATTACCCATATAATGCAGTTATTATCGCTAGAACTGTAATAATTATACTTATTACTTATATTGTTAGCAATATAACGTGCATTATTACCCATATAATGCAGTTATTATCGCTAGAACTGTAATAATTATACTTATTACTTAGATTATTATCAATATAACATGCATTATTACACATATTATGCAGTTATTATCGCTAGAACTATAATAAATATACGTATTACTTTTATTATCATCAATATAACATGCATTATTACCCATATTATGCAGTTATTATCGATAGAACTGTAATAAATATATTTGTTACTTTTATTATTATCAATATAACATGCACTCTTTGCCATATTTTACTATTATTATCGCTAGAACTATAATAATTATACTTATTACTCCCGATATTATCAATATAACATGCATTATTACCCATATAATGCAGTTATTATCGCTAGAACTGTAATAATTGTACTCATTACTTATATTATTAGCAATATAACGTGCATTATTACCCATATTATGCAGTTATTATCGCTAGAACTGTAATAATTATACTTATTACTTATATCATTATCAATATAACATGCATTATTACCCATATAATGGAGGTATTATCGCTAGAACTGTAATAATTATACTTATTACTTATACTATTAGCAATATAACGTGCATTATTACCCATATAATGCAGTTATTATCGCCAGAACTGTAATAATTATACTTATTACTTATATTATTCTCAATATAACATGCATTATTACCCATATAATGCAGTTATTATCGCTAGAACTATAATAATTATACTTATTACTTATATTGTTAGCAATATAACGTGCATTATTACCCATATAATGCAGTTATTATCGCTAGAACTGTAATAATTATACTTCTTACTTAGATTATTATCAATATAACATGCATTATTACCCATATTATGCAGTTATTATCGCTAGAGCTATAATAAATATACGTATTACTTTCATTATCATCAATATAACATGCATTATTACCCATATAATGCAGTTATTATCGCTGGAACTGTAATAATTATACTTATTACTTATATTGTTAGCAATATAACGTGCATTATTACCCATATAATGGAGGTATTATTGCTAGGACTGTAATAATTATACTTATTACTTATATTGTTAGCAATATAGCGTGCATTATTACCCATATAATGCAGTTATTATCGCTAGAACTGTAATAATTATACTTATTACTTATATCATTCTCAATATAACATGCATTATTACCCATATTATGCAGTTATTACCGCTAGAACTATAATAAATATACGTATTACTTTTATTATCATCAATATAACATGCATTATTACCCATATAATGCAGTTATTATCGCCAGAACTGTAATAATTATACTTATTACTTATATTATTCTCAATATAACATGCATTATTACCCATATAATGCAGTTATTATCGCTAGAACTATAATAATTATACTTATTACTTATATTGTTAGCAATATAACGTGCATTATTACCCATATAATGCAGTTATTATCGCTAGAACTGTAATAATTATACTTCTTACTTAGATTATTATCAATATAACATGCATTATTACCCATATTATGCAGTTATTATCGCTAGAGCTATAATAAATATACGTATTACTTTCATTATCATCAATGTAACATGCATTATTACCCATATAATGCAGTTATTATCGCTGGAACTGTAATAATTATACTTATTACTTATATTGTTAGCAATATAACGTGCATTATTACCCATATAATGCAGTTATTATCGCTAGAACTGTAATAATTATACTTATTACTTATATTGTTAGCAATATAGCGTGCATTATTACCCATATAATGCAGTTATTATCGCTAGAACTGTAATAATTATACTTATTACTTATATCATTCTCAATATAACATGCATTATTACCCATATTATGCAGTTATTACCGCTAGAACTATAATAAATATACGTATTACTTTTATTATCATCAATATAACATGCATTATTACCCATATTATGCAGTTATTATCGCTAGAACTATAATAAATATTCGTATTACTTTCATTATCATCAATATAACATGCATTATTACCCATATAATGCAGTTATTATCGCTAGAACTGTAATAATTATACTTATTACTTATATTACTATCAATATAACATGCATTATTACCCATATAATGGAGGTATTATTGCTAGAACTGTAATAATTATACTTATTACTTATACTATTAGCAATATAACGTGCATTGTTACCCATATAATGCAGTTATTATCGCCAGAACTGTAATAATTATACTTATTACTCCCAATATTATCAATATAACATGCATTATTACCTATATAATGCAGTTATTATCGCTAGAACTGTAATAATTATACTTATTACTTATATTATTATCAATATAACATGCATTATTATCCATATAATGGAGGTATTATTGCTAGAACTGTAATAATTATACTTATTACTTATACTATTAGCAATATAACGTGCATTGTTACCCATATAATGCAGTTATTATCGCCAGAACTCTAATAATTATACTTATTACTTATATTATTCTCAATATAACATGCATTATTACCCATATGATGCAGTTATTATCGCAAGAACTATAATAAATATACGTATCACTTTCATTATCATCAATATAACATGCATTATTACCCATATAATGGAGGTATTATTGCTAGAACTGTAATAATTATACTTATTACTTATATTATTATCAATATAACATGCATTATTACCCATATTATGCAGTTATTATCGCTAGAACTATAATAAATACACTTATTACTCCCAATATTATCAATGTAACATGCATTATTACCCATATAATGCGGTTATTATCGCGAGAACTGTAATAATTATACTTATTACTTATATTATTAGCAATATAACGTGCATTATTACCCATATAATGCAGTTATTATCGCTAGAACTGTAATAATTGTACTCATTACTTATATTATTAGCAATATAACGTGCATTATTACCCATATTATGCAGTTATTATCGCTAGAACTGTAATAATTATACTTATTACTTATACTACTAGCAATATAACGTGCATTATTACCCATATAATGCAGTTATTATCGCTAGAACTGTAATAATTATACTTATTACTTATATTATTATCAATATAACAAGCATTATTACCCATATAATGCAGTTATTATCGCTAGAACTGTAATAATTATACTTATTACTTATATTATTAGCAATATAACGTGCATTATTACCCATATAAAGCAGTTATTATCGCTAGAACTGTAATAATTATACTTATTACTTATATTATTATCAATATAACATGCATTATTACCCATATAATGGAGGTATTATCGCAAGAACTGTAATAATTATACTTATTACTTATACTATTAGCAATATAACGTGCATTATTACCCATATAATGCAGTTATTATCGCCAGAACTGTAATAATTATACTTATTACTAATATTATTCTCAATATAACATGCATTATTACCCATATTATGCAGTTATTATCGCTAGAACTGTAATAATTATACTTATTACTTATATCATTATCAATATAACATGCATTATTACCCATATAATGGAGGTATTATCGCTAGAACTGTAATAATTATACTTATTACTTATATTACTATCAATATAACATGCATTATTACCCATATTATGCAGTTATTATCGCTAGAACTTTAATAAATACACTTATTACTCCCAATATTATCAATGTAACATGCATTATTACCCATATAATGCGGTTATTATCGCTAGAACTGTAATAATTATACTTATTACTTATATTATTAGCAATATAACGTGCATTATTACCCATATAATGCAGTTATTATCGCTAGAACTGTAATAATTGTACTCATTACTTATATTATTAGCAATATAACGTGCATTATTACCCATATTATGCAGTTATTATCGCTAGAACTGTAATAATTATACTTATTACTTATACTATTAGCAATATAACGTGCATTATTACCCATATAATGCAGTTATTATTGCTAGAACTGTAATAATTATACTTATTACTTATACTATTAGCAATATAACGTGCATTGTTACCCATATAATGCAGTTATTATCGCCAGAACTGTAATAATTATACTTATTACTCCCAATATTATCAATATAACATGCATTATTACCTATATAATGCAGTTATTATCGCTAGAACTGTAATAATTATACTTATTACTTATATTATTATCAATATAACATGCATTATTATCCATATAATGGAGGTATTATTGCTAGAACTGTAATAATTATACTTATTACTTATACTATTAGCAATATAACGTGCATTGTTACCCATATAATGCAGTTATTATCGCCAGAACTGTAATAATTATACTTATTACTTATATTATTCTCAATATAACATGCATTATTACCCATATGATGCAGTTATTATCGCAAGAACTATAATAAATATACGTATCACTTTCATTATCATCAATATAACATGCATTATTACCCATATAATGGAGGTATTATTGCTAGAACTGTAATAATTATACTTATTACTTATATTATTATCAATATAACATGCATTATTACCCATATAATGCAGTTATTATCGCTAGAACTGTAATAATTATACTTATTACTTATATTACTATCAATATAACATGCATTATTACCCATATAATGGAGGTATTATTGCTAGAACTGTAATAATTATACTTATTACTT
Source organism: Megachile leachella (assembly GCA_963576845.1). NCBI lineage: Eukaryota > Metazoa > Arthropoda > Insecta > Hymenoptera > Megachilidae > Megachile > Megachile leachella. The sequence continues at coordinate 1,781,307 of CAUYWW010000231.1, read as the reverse complement.
ATACTATTAGCAATATAACGTGCATTGTTACCCATATAATGCAGTTATTATCGCCAGAACTGTAATAATTATACTTATTACTCCCAATATTATCAATATAACATGCATTATTACCTATATAATGCAGTTATTATCGCTAGAACTGTAATAATTATACTTATTACTTATATTATTATCAATATAACATGCATTATTATCCATATAATGGAGGTATTATTGCTAGAACTGTAATAATTATACTTATTACTTATACTATTAGCAATATAACGTGCATTGTTACCCATATAATGCAGTTATTATCGCCAGAACTCTAATAATTATACTTATTACTTATATTATTCTCAATATAACATGCATTATTACCCATATGATGCAGTTCTTATCGCAAGAACTATAATAAATATACGTATCACTTTCATTATCATCAATATAACATGCATTATTACCCATATAATGGAGGTATTATTGCTAGAACTGTAATAATTATACTTATTACTTATATTATTATCAATATAACATGCATTATTACCCATATTATGCAGTTATTATCGCTAGAACTATAATAAATACACTTATTACTCCCAATATTATCAATGTAACATGCATTATTACCCATATAATGCGGTTATTATCGCTAGAACTGTAATAATTAAACTTATTACTTATATTATTAGCAATATAACGTGCATTATTACCCATATAATGCAGTTATTATCGCTAGAACTGTAATAATTGTACTCATTACTTATATTATTAGCAATATAACGTGCATTATTACCCATATTATGCAGTTATTATCGCTAGAACTGTAATAATTATACTTATTACTTATACTACTAGCAATATAACGTGCATTATTACCCATATAATGCAGTTATTATCGCTAGAACTGTAATAATTATACTTATTACTTATATTATTATCAATATAACAAGCATTATTACCCATATAATGCAGTTATTATCGCTAGAACTGTAATAATTATACTTATTACTTATATTATTAGCAATATAACGTGCATTATTACCCATATAAAGCAGTTATTATCGCTAGAACTGTAATAATTATACTTATTACTTATATTATTATCAATATAACATGCATTATTACCCATATAATGGAGGTATTATCGCAAGAACTGTAATAATTATACTTATTACTTATACTATTAGCAATATAACGTGCATTATTACCCATATAATGCAGTTATTATCGCCAGAACTGTAATAATTATACTTATTACTAATATTATTCTCAATATAACATGCATTATTACCCATATTATGCAGTTATTATCGCTAGAACTGTAATAATTATACTTATTACTTATATCATTATCAATATAACATGCATTATTACCCATATAATGGAGGTATTATCGCTAGAACTGTAATAATTATACTTATTACTTATATTACTATCAATATAACATGCATTATTACCCATATTATGCAGTTATTATCGCTAGAACTTTAATAAATACACTTATTACTCCCAATATTATCAATGTAACATGCATTATTACCCATATAATGCGGTTATTATCGCTAGAACTGTAATAATTATACTTATTACTTATATTATTAGCAATATAACGTGCATTATTACCCATATAATGCAGTTATTATCGCTAGAACTGTAATAATTGTACTCATTACTTATATTATTAGCAATATAACGTGCATTATTACCCATATTATGCAGTTATTATCGCTAGAACTGTAATAATTATACTTATTACTTATACTACTAGCAATATAACGTGCATTATTACCCATATAATGCAGTTATTATTGCTAGAACTGTAATAATTATACTTATTACTTATACTATTAGCAATATAACGTGCATTGTTACCCATATAATGCAGTTATTATCGCCAGAACTGTAATAATTATACTTATTACTCCCAATATTATCAATATAACATGCATTATTACCTATATAATGCAGTTATTATCGCTAGAACTGTAATAATTATACTTATTACTTATATTATTATCAATATAACATGCATTATTACCCATATAATGGAGGTATTATTGCTAGAACTGTAATAATTATACTTATTACTTATACTATTAGCAATATAACGTGCATTGTTACCCATATAATGCAGTTATTATCGCCAGAACTGTAATAATTATACTTATTACTCCCAATATTATCAATATAACATGCATTATTACCTATATAATGCAGTTATTATCGCTAGAACTGTAATAATTATACTTATTACTTATATTATTATCAATATAACATGCATTATTATCCATATAATGGAGGTATTATTGCTAGAACTGTAATAATTATACTTATTACTTATACTATTAGCAATATAACGTGCATTGTTACCCATATAATGCAGTTATTATCGCCAGAACTCTAATAATTATACTTATTACTTATATTATTCTCAATATAACATGCATTATTACCCATATGATGCAGTTCTTATCGCAAGAACTATAATAAATATACGTATCACTTTCATTATCATCAATATAACATGCATTATTACCCATATAATGGAGGTATTATTGCTAGAACTGTAATAATTATACTTATTACTTATATTATTATCAATATAACATGCATTATTACCCATATTATGCAGTTATTATCGCTAGAACTATAATAAATACACTTATTACTCCCAATATTATCAATGTAACATGCATTATTACCCATATAATGCGGTTATTATCGCTAGAACTGTAATAATTATACTTATTACTTATATTATTAGCAATATAACGTGCATTATTACCCATATAATGCAGTTATTATCGCTAGAACTGTAATAATTGTACTCATTACTTATATTATTAGCAATATAACGTGCATTATTACCCATATTATGCAGTTATTATCGCTAGAACTGTAATAATTATACTTATTACTTATACTACTAGCAATATAACGTGCATTATTACCCATATAATGCAGTTATTATCGCTAGAACTGTAATAATTATACTTATTACTTATATTATTATCAATATAACAAGCATTATTACCCATATAATGCAGTTATTATCGCTAGAACTGTAATAATTATACTTATTACTTATATTATTAGCAATATAACGTGCATTATTACCCATATAAAGCAGTTATTATCGCTAGAACTGTAATAATTATACTTATTACTTATATTATTATCAATATAACATGCATTATTACCCATATAATGGAGGTATTATCGCAAGAACTGTAATAATTATACTTATTACTTATACTATTAGCAATATAACGTGCATTATTACCCATATAATGCAGTTATTATCGCCAGAACTGTAATAATTATACTTATTACTAATATTATTCTCAATATAACATGCATTATTACCCATATTATGCAGTTATTATCGCTAGAACTGTAATAATTATACTTATTACTTATATCATTATCAATATAACATGCATTATTACCCATATAATGGAGGTATTATCGCTAGAACTGTAATAATTATACTTATTACTTATATTACTATCAATATAACATGCATTATTACCCATATTATGCAGTTATTATCGCTAGAACTTTAATAAATACACTTATTACTCCCAATATTATCAATGTAACATGCATTATTACCCATATAATGCGGTTATTATCGCTAGAACTGTAATAATTATACTTATTACTTATATTATTAGCAATATAACGTGCATTATTACCCATATAATGCAGTTATTATCGCTAGAACTGTAATAATTGTACTCATTACTTATATTATTAGCAATATAACGTGCATTATTACCCATATTATGCAGTTATTATCGCTAGAACTGTAATAATTATACTTATTACTTATACTACTAGCAATATAACGTGCATTATTACCCATATAATGCAGTTATTATTGCTAGAACTGTAATAATTATACTTATTACTTATACTATTAGCAATATAACGTGCATTGTTACCCATATAATGCAGTTATTATCGCCAGAACTGTAATAATTATACTTATTACTCCCAATATTATCAATATAACATGCATTATTACCTATATAATGCAGTTATTATCGCTAGAACTGTAATAATTATACTTATTACTTATATTATTATCAATATAACATGCATTATTATCCATATAATGGAGGTATTATTGCTAGAACTGTAATAATTATACTTATTACTTATACTATTAGCAATATAACGTGCATTGTTACCCATATAATGCAGTTATTATCGCCAGAACTGTAATAATTATACTTATTACTTATATTATTCTCAATATAACATGCATTATTACCCATATGATGCAGTTATTATCGCAAGAACTATAATAAATATACGTATCACTTTCATTATCATCAATATAACATGCATTATTACCCATATAATGGAGGTATTATTGCTAGAACTGTAATAATTATACTTATTACTTATATTATTATCAATATAACATGCATTATTACCCATATTATGCAGTTATTATCGCTAGAACTATAATAAATACACATATTACTCCCAATATTATCAATGTAACATGCATTATTACCCATATAATGCGGTTATTATCGCTAGAACTGTAATAATTATACTTATTACTTATATTATTAGCAATATAACGTGCATTATTACCCATATAATGCAGTTATTATCGCTAGAACTGTAATAATTGTACTCATTACGTATATTACTAGCAATATAACGTGCATTATTACCCATATTATGCAGTTATTATCGCTAGAACTGTAATAATTATACTTATTACTTATACTACTAGCAATATAACGTGCATTATTACCCATATAATGCAGTTATTATCGCTAGAACTGTAATAATTATACTTATTACTTATATTATTATCAATATAACATGCATTATTACCCATATAATGCAGTTATTATCGCTAGAACTGTAATAATTATACTTATTACTTTTATTATCATCAATATAACATGCATTATTACCCATATAATGCAGTTATTATCGCCAGAACTGTAATAATTATACTTATTACTTATATTATTCTCAATATAACATGCATTATTACCCATATAATGCAGTTATTATCGCTAGAACTATAATAATTATACTTATTACTTATATTGTTAGCAATATAACGTGCATTATTACCCATATAATGCAGTTATTATCGCTAGAACTGTAATAATTATACTTCTTACTTAGATTATTATCAATATAACATGCATTATTACCCATATTATGCAGTTATTATCGCTAGAGCTATAATAAATATACGTATTACTTTCATTATCATCAATATAACATGCATTATTACCCATATAATGCAGTTATTATCGCTGGAACTGTAATAATTATACTTATTACTTATATTGTTAGCAATATAACGTGCATTATTACCCATATAATGCAGTTATTATCGCTAGAACTGTAATAATTATACTTATTACTTATATTGTTAGCAATATAGCGTGCATTATTACCCATATAATGCAGTTATTATCGCTAGAACTGTAATAATTATACTTATTACTTATATCATTCTCAATATAACATGCATTATTACCCATATTATGCAGTTATTACCGCTAGAACTATAATAAATATACGTATTACTTTTATTATCATCAATATAACATGCATTATTACCCATATTATGCAGTTATTATCGCTAGAACTATAATAAATATTCGTATTACTTTCATTATCATCAATATAACATGCATTATTACCCATATAATGCAGTTATTATCGCTAGAACTGTAATAATTATACTTATTACTTATATTACTATCAATATAACATGCATTATTACCCATATAATGGAGGTATTATTGCTAGAACTGTAATAATTATACTTATTACTTATACTATTAGCAATATAACGTGCATTGTTACCCATATAATGCAGTTATTATCGCCAGAACTGTAATAATTATACTTATTACTCCCAATATTATCAATATAACATGCATTATTACCTATATAATGCAGTTATTATCGCTAGAACTGTAATAATTATACTTATTACTTATATTATTATCAATATAACATGCATTATTATCCATATAATGGAGGTATTATTGCTAGAACTGTAATAATTATACTTATTACTTATACTATTAGCAATATAACGTGCATTGTTACCCATATAATGCAGTTATTATCGCCAGAACTGTAATAATTATACTTATTACTTATATTATTCTCAATATAACATGCATTATTACCCATATGATGCAGTTATTATCGCAAGAACTATAATAAATATACGTATCACTTTCATTATCATCAATATAACATGCATTATTACCCATATAATGGAGGTATTATTGCTAGAACTGTAATAATTATACTTATTACTTATATTATTATCAATATAACATGCATTATTACCCATATTATGCAGTTATTATCGCTAGAACTATAATAAATACACTTATTACTCCCAATATTATCAATGTAACATGCATTATTACCCATATAATGCGGTTATTATCGCTAGAACTGTAATAATTATACTTATTACTTATATTATTAGCAATATAACGTGCATTATTACCCATATAATGCAGTTATTATCGCTAGAACTGTAATAATTGTACTCATTACTTATATTATTAGCAATATAACGTGCATTATTACCCATATTATGCAGTTATTATCGCTAGAACTGTAATAATTATACTTATTACTTATACTACTAGCAATATAACGTGCATTATTACCCATATAATGCAGTTATTATCGCTAGAACTGTAATAATTATACTTATTACTTATATTATTATCAATATAACATGCATTATTACCCATATAATGCAGTTATTATCGCTAGAACTGTAATAATTATACTTATTACTTATATTATTAGCAATATAACGTGCATTATTACCCATATAAAGCAGTTATTATCGCTAGAACTGTAATAATTATACTTATTACTTATATTATTATCAATATAACATGCATTATTACCCATATAATGGAGGTATTATCGCAAGAACTGTAATAATTATACTTATTACTTATACTATTAGCAATATAACGTGCATTATTACCCATATAATGCAGTTATTATCGCCAGAACTGTAATAATTATACTTATTACTAATATTATTCTCAATATAACATGCATTATTACCCATATTATGCAGTTATTATCGCTAGAACTGTAATAATTATACTTATTACTTATATCATTATCAATATAACATGCATTATTACCCATATAATGGAGGTATTATCGCTAGAACTGTAATAATTATACTTATTACTTATATTATTATCAATATAACATGCATTATTACCCATATTATGCAGTTATTATCGCTAGAACTTTAATAAATACACTTATTACTCCCAATATTATCAATGTAACATGCATTATTACCCATATAGTGCGGTTATTATCGCTAGAACTGTAATAATTATACTTATTACTTATATTATTAGCAATATAACGTGCATTATTACCCATATATTGCAGTTATTATCGCTAGAACTGTAATAATTGTACTCATTACTTATATTATTAGCAATATAACGTGCATTATTACCCATATTATGCAGTTATTATCGCTAGAACTGTAATAATTATACTTATTACTTATACTACTAGCAATATAACGTGCATTATTACCCATATAATGCAGTTATTATTGCTAGAACTGTAATAATTATACTTATTACTTATACTATTAGCAATATAACGTGCATTGTTACCCATATAATGCAGTTATTATCGCCAGAACTGTAATAATTATACTTATTACTCCCAATATTATCAATATAACATGCATTATTACCTATATAATGCAGTTATTATCGCTAGAACTGTAATAATTATACTTATTACTTATATTATTATCAATATAACATGCATTATTATCCATATAATGGAGGTATTATTGCTAGAACTGTAATAATTATACTTATTACTTATACTATTAGCAATATAACGTGCATTGTTACCCATATAATGCAGTTATTATCGCCAGAACTGTAATAATTATACTTATTACTTATATTATTCTCAATATAACATGCATTATTACCCATATGATGCAGTTATTATCGCAAGAACTATAATAAATATACGTATCACTTTCATTATCATCAATATAACATGCATTATTACCCATATAATGGAGGTATTATTGCTAGAACTGTAATAATTATACTTATTACTTATATTATTATCAATATAACATGCATTATTACCCATATTATGCAGTTATTATCGCTAGAACTATAATAAATACACATATTACTCCCAATATTATCAATGTAACATGCATTATTACCCATATAATGCGGTTATTATCGCTAGAACTGTAATAATTATACTTATTACTTATATTATTAGCAATATAACGTGCATTATTACCCATATAATGCAGTTATTATCGCTAGAACTGTAATAATTGTACTCATTACTTATATTATTAGCAATATAACGTGCATTATTACCCATATTATGCAGTTATTATCGCTAGAACTGTAATAATTATACTTATTACTTATACTACTAGCAATATAACGTGCATTATTACCCATATAATGCAGTTATTATCGCTAGAACTGTAATAATTATACTTATTACTTATATTATCATCAATATAACATGCATTATTACCCATATAATGCAGTTATTATCGCTAGAACTGTAATAATTATACTTATTACTTATATTATTAGCAATATAACGTGCATTATTACCCATATAAAGCAGTTATTATCGCTAGAACTGTAATAATTATACTTATTACTTATATTATTATCAATATAACATGCATTATTACCCATATAATGGAGGTATTATCGCAAGAACTGTAATAATTATACTTATTACTTATACTATTAGCAATATAACGTGCATTATTACCCATATTATGCAGTTATTATCGCTAGAACTGTAATAATTATACTTATTACTTATATCATTATAAATATAACATGCATTATTACCCATATAATGGAGGTATTATCGCTAGAACTGTAATAATTATACTTATTACTTATATTGTTTGCAATATAACGTGCATTATTACCCATATAATGCAGTAATTATCGCTAGAACAGTAATAATTATACTTATTACTTAGATTATTATCAATATAACATGCATTATTACCCATATTATGCAGTTATTATCGCTAGAACTATAATAAATATACGTATTACTTTTATTATCACCAATATAACATGCATTATTACCCATATTATGCAGTTATTCTCGATAGAACTGTAATAAATATACTTATTACTTTTATTATTATCAATATAACATGCACTATTTGCCATATTTTACTATAATTATCGCTAGAACTATAATAATTATACTTATTACTCCCGATATTATCAATATAACATGCATTATTACCCATATTATGCAGTTATTATCGCTAGAACTATAATAAATATACGTATTATTTTTATTATCATCAATATAACATCCATTATTACCCATATTATGCAGTTATTCTCGATAGAACTGTAATAAATATATTTATTACTTTTATTATTATCAATATAACATGCACTATTTGCCATATTTTACTATTATTATCGCTAGAACTATAATAATTATATTTATTACTCCCGATATTATCAATATAACATGCATTATTACCCATATAATGCAGTTATTATCGCAAGAACTGTAATAATTATACTTATTACTTATGTTATTATCAATATAACATGCATTATTACCCATATAATGCAGTTATTATCGCTAGAACTGTAATAATTGTACTCATTACTTATATTATTAGCAATATAACGTGCATTATTACCCATATTATGCAGTTATTATCGCTAGAACTGTAATAATTATAATTATTACTTATATTATTATCAATATAACATGCATTATTACCCATATTATGCAGTTATTATCGCTAGAACTATAATAAATATACGTATTACTTTTATTATCATCAATATAACATGCAGTATTACCCATATTATGCAGTTATTATCGATAGAAGTGTAATAAATATACTTATTACTTTTATTATTATCAATATAACATGCACTATTTGCCATATTTTACTATAATTATCGCTAGAACTATAATAATTATACTTATTACTCCCGATATTATCAATATAACATGCATTATTACCCATATTATGCAGTTATTATCGCTAGAACTATAATAAATATACGTATTATTTTTATTATCATCAATATAACATCCATTATTACCCATATTATGCAGTTATTCTCGATAGAACTGTAATAAATATATTTATTACTTTTATTATTATCAATATAACATGCACTATTTGCCATATTTTACTATTATTATCGCTAGAACTATAAGAATTATACTTATAACTCCCGATATTATCAATATAACATGCATTATTACCCATATAATGCAGTCATTATCGCTAGAACTGGAATAATTGTACTCATTACTTATATTATTAGCAATATAACGTGCATTATTACCCATATTATGCAGTTATTGTCGATAGAACTGTAATAAATATACTTATTACTTTTATTATTATCAATATAACATGCATTATTACCCATATTATGCAGTTGTTATCGCTAGAACTATAATAAATATACGTATTACTTTTATTATCATCAATATAACATGCATTATTACCCATATTATGCAGTTATTATCGATAGAACTGTAATAAATATACTTATTACTTTTATTATTATCAATATAACATGCACTATTTGCCATATTTTACTATAATTATCGCTAGAACTATAATAATTATACTTATTACTCCCGATATTATCAATATAACATGCATTATTACCCATATTATGCAGTTATTATCGCTAGAACTATAATAAATATACGTATTATTTTTATTATCATCAATATAACATCCATTATTACCCATATTATGCAGTTATTCTCGATAGAACTGTAATAAATATATTTATTACTTTTATTATTATCAATATAACATGCACTATTTGCCATATTTTACTATTATTATCGCTAGAACTATAAGAATTATACTTATAACTCCCGATATTATCAATATAACATGCATTATTACCCATATAATGCAGTTATTATCGCTAGAACTGTAATAATTGTACTCATTCCTTATATTATTAGCAATATAACGTGCATTATTACCCATATTATGCAGTTATTATCGCTAGAACTATAACAAATATTCGTATTACTTTCATTATCATCAATATAACGTGCATTATTACCCATATAATGCAGTTATTATCGCTAGAACTGTAATAATTATACTTATTACTTATATCATTATCAATATAACATGCATTATTACCCATATAATGGAGGTATTATCGCTAGAACTGTAATAATTATACTTATTACTTATATTGTTAGCAATATAACGTGCATTATTACCCATATAATGCAGTTATTATCGCTAGAACAGTAATAATTATACTTATTACTTAGATTATTATCAATATAACATGCATTATTACCCATATTATGCAGTTATTATCGCTAGAACTATAATAAATATACGTATTACTTTTATTATCACCAATATAACATGCATTATTACCCATATTATGCAGTCATTATCGATAGAACTGTAATAAATATACTTATTACTTTTATTATTATCAATATAACATGCACTATTTGCCATATTTTACTATAATTATCGCTAGAACTATAATAATTATACTTATTACTCCCGATATTATCAATATAACATGCATTATTACCCATATTATGCAGTTATTATCGCTAGAACTATAATAAATATACGTATTATTTTTATTATCATCAATATGACATCCATTATTACCCATATTATGCAGTTATTCTCGATAGAACTGTAATAAATATATTTATTACTTTTATTATTATCAATATAACATGCACTATTTGCCATATTTTACTATTATTATCGCTAGAACTATAATAATTATACTTATTACTCCCGATATTATCAATATAACATGCATTATTACCCATATAATGCAGTTATTATCGCAAGAACTGTAATAATTATACTTATTACTTATGTTATTATCAATATAACATGCATTATTACCCATATAATGCAGTTATTATCGCTAGAACTGTAATAATTGTACTCATTACTTATATTATTAGCAATATAACGTGCATTATTACCCATATTATGCAGTTATTATCGCTAGAACTGTAATAATTATACTTATTACTTATATCATTATCAATATAACATGCATTTTTACCCATATAATGCAGTTATTATCGCTACAACTGTAATAATTATACTTATTACTTATATTGTTAGCAATATAACGTGCATTATTACCCATATAATGCAGTTATTATCGCTAGAACTGTAATAATTATACTTATTACTTATATTATTATCAATATAACATGCATTATTACCCATATTATGCAGTTATTATCGCTAGAACTATAATAAATATACGTATTACTTTTATTATCATCAATATAACATGCAGTATTACCCATATTATGCAGTTATTATCGATAGAACTGTAATAAATATACTTATTACTTTTATTATTATCAATATAACATGCACTATTTGCCATATTTTACTATAATTATCGCTAGAACTATAATAATTATACTTATTACTCCCGATATTATCAATATAACATGCATTATTACCCATATTATGCAGTCATTATCGCTAGAACTATAATAAACATACGTATTATTTTTATTATCATCAATATAACATCCATTATTACCCATATTATGCAGTTATTCTCGATAGAACTGTAATAAATATATTTATTACTTTTATTATTATCAATATAACATGCACTATTTGCCATATTTTACTATTATTATCGCTAGAACTATAAGAATTATACTTATAACTCCCGATATTATCAATATAACATGCATTATTACCCATATAATGCAGTTATTATCGCTAGAACTGTAATAATTGTACTCATTACTTATATTATTAGCAATATAACGTGCATTATTACCCATATTATGCAGTTATTATCGATAGAACTGTAATAAATATACTTATTACTTTTATTATTATCAATATAACATGCACTATTTGCCATGTTTTACTATTATTATCGCTAGAACTATAATAATTATACTTATTACTCCCGATATTATCAATATAACATGCATTATTACCCATATAATGGAGGTATTATCGCTAGAACTGTAATAATTGTACTCATTACTTATATTATTAGCAATTTAACGTGCATTATTACCCATATTATGCAGTTATTATCGCTAGAACTGTAATAATTATACTTATTACTTATATTGTTAGCAATATAACGTGCATTATTACACATATAATGCAGTTATTATCGCTAGAACTGTAATAATTATACTTATTACTTATATTATTATCAATATAACATGCATTATTACCCATATAATGGAGGTATTATCGCAAGAACTGTAATAATTATACTTATTACTTATACTATTAGCAATATAACGTGCATTATTACCCATATAATGCAGTTATTATCGCCAGAACTGTAATAATTATACTTATTACTAATATTATTCTCAATATAACATGCATTATTACCCATATTATGCAGTTATTATCGCTAGAACTGTAATAATTATACTTATTACTTATATCATTATCAATATAACATGCATTATTACCCATATAATGGAGGTATTATCGCTAGAACTGTAATAATTATACTTATTACTTATATTACTATCAATATAACATGCATTATTACCCATATTATGCAGTTATTATCGCTAGAACTTTAATAAATACACTTATTACTCCCAATATTATCAATGTAACATGCATTATTACCCATATAATGCGGTTATTATCGCTAGAACTGTAATAATTATACTTATTACTTATATTATTAGCAATATAACGTGCATTATTACCCATATAATGCAGTTATTATCGCTAGAACTGTAATAATTGTACTCATTACTTATATTATTAGCAATATAACGTGCATTATTACCCATATTATGCAGTTATTATCGCTAGAACTGTAATAATTATACTTATTACTTATACTACTAGCAATATAACGTGCATTATTACCCATATAATGCAGTTATTATTGCTAGAACTGTAATAATTATACTTATTACTTATACTATTAGCAATATAACGTGCATTGTTACCCATATAATGCAGTTATTATCGCCAGAACTGTAATAATTATACTTATTACTCCCAATATTATCAATATAACATGCATTATTACCTATATAATGCAGTTATTATCGCTAGAACTGTAATAATTATACTTATTACTTATATTATTATCAATATAACATGCATTATTATCCATATAATGGAGGTATTATTGCTAGAACTGTAATAATTATACTTATTACTTATACTATTAGCAATATAACGTGCATTGTTACCCATATAATGCAGTTATTATCGCCAGAACTGTAATAATTATACTTATTACTTATATTATTCTCAATATAACATGCATTATTACCCATATGATGCAGTTATTATCGCAAGAACTATAATAAATATACGTATCACTTTCATTATCATCAATATAACATGCATTATTACCCATATAATGGAGGTATTATTGCTAGAACTGTAATAATTATACTTATTACTTATATTATTATCAATATAACATGCATTATTACCCATATTATGCAGTTATTATCGCTAGAACTATAATAAATACACATATTACTCCCAATATTATCAATGTAACATGCATTATTACCCATATAATGCGGTTATTATCGCTAGAACTGTAATAATTATACTTATTACTTATATTATTAGCAATATAACGTGCATTATTACCCATATAATGCAGTTATTATCGCTAGAACTGTAATAATTGTACTCATTACTTATATTACTAGCAATATAACGTGCATTATTACCCATATTATGCAGTTATTATCGCTAGAACTGTAATAATTATACTTATTACTTATACTACTAGCAATATAACGTGCATTATTACCCATATAATGCAGTTATTATCGCTAGAACTGTAATAATTATACTTATTACTTATATTATTATCAATATAACATGCATTATTACCCATATAATGCAGTTATTATCGCTAGAACTGTAATAATTATACTTATTACTTTTATTATCATCAATATAACATGCATTATTACCCATATAATGCAGTTATTATCGCCAGAACTGTAATAATTATACTTATTACTTATATTATTCTCAATATAACATGCATTATTACCCATATAATGCAGTTATTATCGCTAGAACTATAATAATTATACTTATTACTTATATTGTTAGCAATATAACGTGCATTATTACCCATATAATGCAGTTATTATCGCTAGAACTGTAATAATTATACTTCTTACTTAGATTATTATCAATATAACATGCATTATTACCCATATTATGCAGTTATTATCGCTAGAGCTATAATAAATATACGTATTACTTTCATTATCATCAATATAACATGCATTATTACCCATATAATGCAGTTATTATCGCTGGAACTGTAATAATTATACTTATTACTTATATTGTTAGCAATATAACGTGCATTATTACCCATATAATGCAGTTATTATCGCTAGAACTGTAATAATTATACTTATTACTTATATTGTTAGCAATATAGCGTGCATTATTACCCATATAATGCAGTTATTATCGCTAGAACTGTAATAATTATACTTATTACTTATATCATTCTCAATATAACATGCATTATTACCCATATTATGCAGTTATTACCGCTAGAACTATAATAAATATACGTATTACTTTTATTATCATCAATATAACATGCATTATTACCCATATTATGCAGTTATTATCGCTAGAACTATAATAAATATTCGTATTACTTTCATTATCATCAATATAACATGCATTATTACCCATATAATGCAGTTATTATCGCTAGAACTGTAATAATTATACTTATTACTTATATTACTATCAATATAACATGCATTATTACCCATATAATGGAGGTATTATTGCTAGAACTGTAATAATTATACTTATTACTTATACTATTAGCAATATAACGTGCATTGTTACCCATATAATGCAGTTATTATCGCCAGAACTGTAATAATTATACTTATTACTCCCAATATTATCAATATAACATGCATTATTACCTATATAATGCAGTTATTATCGCTAGAACTGTAATAATTATACTTATTACTTATATTATTATCAATATAACATGCATTATTATCCATATAATGGAGGTATTATTGCTAGAACTGTAATAATTATACTTATTACTTATACTATTAGCAATATAACGTGCATTGTTACCCATATAATGCAGTTATTATCGCCAGAACTGTAATAATTATACTTATTACTTATATTATTCTCAATATAACATGCATTATTACCCATATGATGCAGTTATTATCGCAAGAACTATAATAAATATACGTATCACTTTCATTATCATCAATATAACATGCATTATTACCCATATAATGGAGGTATTATTGCTAGAACTGTAATAATTATACTTATTACTTATATTATTATCAATATAACATGCATTATTACCCATATAATGCAGTTATTATCGCTAGAACTGTAATAATTGTACTCATTACTTATATTATTAGCAATATAACGTGCATTATTACCCATATTATGCAGTTATTATCGATAGAACTGTAATAAATATACTTATTACTTTTATTATTATCAATATAACATGCACTATTTGCCATGTTTTACTATTATTATCGCTAGAACTATAATAATTATACTTATTACTCCCGATATTATCAATATAACATGCATTATTACCCATATAATGGAGGTATTATCGCTAGAACTGTAATAATTGTACTCATTACTTATATTATTAGCAATTTAACGTGCATTATTACCCATATTATGCAGTTATTATCGCTAGAACTGTAATAATTATACTTATTACTTATATTGTTAGCAATATAACGTGCATTATTACACATATAATGCAGTTATTATCGCTAGAACTGTAATAATTATACTTATTACTTATATTATTATCAATATAACATGCATTATTACCCATATAATGGAGGTATTATCGCAAGAACTGTAATAATTATACTTATTACTTATACTATTAGCAATATAACGTGCATTATTACCCATATAATGCAGTTATTATCGCCAGAACTGTAATAATTATACTTATTACTAATATTATTCTCAATATAACATGCATTATTACCCATATTATGCAGTTATTATCGCTAGAACTGTAATAATTATACTTATTACTTATATCATTATCAATATAACATGCATTATTACCCATATAATGGAGGTATTATCGCTAGAACTGTAATAATTATACTTATTACTTATATTACTATCAATATAACATGCATTATTACCCATATTATGCAGTTATTATCGCTAGAACTTTAATAAATACACTTATTACTCCCAATATTATCAATGTAACATGCATTATTACCCATATAATGCGGTTATTATCGCTAGAACTGTAATAATTATACTTATTACTTATATTATTAGCAATATAACGTGCATTATTACCCATATAATGCAGTTATTATCGCTAGAACTGTAATAATTGTACTCATTACT
The DNA here is from genome assembly GCA_963576845.1 of Megachile leachella. Taxonomy (NCBI): domain Eukaryota; kingdom Metazoa; phylum Arthropoda; class Insecta; order Hymenoptera; family Megachilidae; genus Megachile; species Megachile leachella. The sequence continues at coordinate 1,763,795 of CAUYWW010000231.1, read as the reverse complement.
TATATTATTAGCAATATAACGTGCATTATTACCCATATTATGCAGTTATTATCGCTAGAACTGTAATAATTATACTTATTACTTATACTACTAGCAATATAACGTGCATTATTACCCATATAATGCAGTTATTATTGCTAGAACTGTAATAATTATACTTATTACTTATACTATTAGCAATATAACGTGCATTGTTACCCATATAATGCAGTTATTATCGCCAGAACTGTAATAATTATACTTATTACTCCCAATATTATCAATATAACATGCATTATTACCTATATAATGCAGTTATTATCGCTAGAACTGTAATAATTATACTTATTACTTATATTATTATCAATATAACATGCATTATTATCCATATAATGGAGGTATTATTGCTAGAACTGTAATAATTATACTTATTACTTATACTATTAGCAATATAACGTGCATTGTTACCCATATAATGCAGTTATTATCGCCAGAACTGTAATAATTATACTTATTACTTATATTATTCTCAATATAACATGCATTATTACCCATATGATGCAGTTATTATCGCAAGAACTATAATAAATATACGTATCACTTTCATTATCATCAATATAACATGCATTATTACCCATATAATGGAGGTATTATTGCTAGAACTGTAATAATTATACTTATTACTTATATTATTATCAATATAACATGCATTATTACCCATATTATGCAGTTATTATCGCTAGAACTATAATAAATACACATATTACTCCCAATATTATCAATGTAACATGCATTATTACCCATATAATGCGGTTATTATCGCTAGAACTGTAATAATTATACTTATTACTTATATTATTAGCAATATAACGTGCATTATTACCCATATAATGCAGTTATTATCGCTAGAACTGTAATAATTGTACTCATTACTTATATTACTAGCAATATAACGTGCATTATTACCCATATTATGCAGTTATTATCGCTAGAACTGTAATAATTATACTTATTACTTATACTACTAGCAATATAACGTGCATTATTACCCATATAATGCAGTTATTATCGCTAGAACTGTAATAATTATACTTATTACTTATATTATTATCAATATAACATGCATTATTACCCATATAATGCAGTTATTATCGCTAGAACTGTAATAATTATACTTATTACTTTTATTATCATCAATATAACATGCATTATTACCCATATAATGCAGTTATTATCGCCAGAACTGTAATAATTATACTTATTACTTATATTATTCTCAATATAACATGCATTATTACCCATATAATGCAGTTATTATCGCTAGAACTATAATAATTATACTTATTACTTATATTGTTAGCAATATAACGTGCATTATTACCCATATAATGCAGTTATTATCGCTAGAACTGTAATAATTATACTTCTTACTTAGATTATTATCAATATAACATGCATTATTACCCATATTATGCAGTTATTATCGCTAGAGCTATAATAAATATACGTATTACTTTCATTATCATCAATATAACATGCATTATTACCCATATAATGCAGTTATTATCGCTGGAACTGTAATAATTATACTTATTACTTATATTGTTAGCAATATAACGTGCATTATTACCCATATAATGCAGTTATTATCGCTAGAACTGTAATAATTATACTTATTACTTATATTGTTAGCAATATAGCGTGCATTATTACCCATATAATGCAGTTATTATCGCTAGAACTGTAATAATTATACTTATTACTTATATCATTCTCAATATAACATGCATTATTACCCATATTATGCAGTTATTACCGCTAGAACTATAATAAATATACGTATTACTTTTATTATCATCAATATAACATGCATTATTACCCATATTATGCAGTTATTATCGCTAGAACTATAATAAATATTCGTATTACTTTCATTATCATCAATATAACATGCATTATTACCCATATAATGCAGTTATTATCGCTAGAACTGTAATAATTATACTTATTACTTATATTACTATCAATATAACATGCATTATTACCCATATAATGGAGGTATTATTGCTAGAACTGTAATAATTATACTTATTACTTATACTATTAGCAATATAACGTGCATTGTTACCCATATAATGCAGTTATTATCGCCAGAACTGTAATAATTATACTTATTACTCCCAATATTATCAATATAACATGCATTATTACCTATATAATGCAGTTATTATCGCTAGAACTGTAATAATTATACTTATTACTTATATTATTATCAATATAACATGCATTATTATCCATATAATGGAGGTATTATTGCTAGAACTGTAATAATTATACTTATTACTTATACTATTAGCAATATAACGTGCATTGTTACCCATATAATGCAGTTATTATCGCCAGAACTGTAATAATTATACTTATTACTTATATTATTCTCAATATAACATGCATTATTACCCATATGATGCAGTTATTATCGCAAGAACTATAATAAATATACGTATCACTTTCATTATCATCAATATAACATGCATTATTACCCATATAATGGAGGTATTATTGCTAGAACTGTAATAATTATACTTATTACTTATATTATTATCAATATAACATGCATTATTACCCATATTATGCAGTTATTATCGCTAGAACTATAATAAATACACTTATTACTCCCAATATTATCAATGTAACATGCATTATTACCCATATAATGCGGTTATTATCGCTAGAACTGTAATAATTATACTTATTACTTATATTATTAGCAATATAACGTGCATTATTACCCATATAATGCAGTTATTATCGCTAGAACTGTAATAATTGTACTCATTACTTATATTATTAGCAATATAACGTGCATTATTACCCATATTATGCAGTTATTATCGCTAGAACTGTAATAATTATACTTATTACTTATACTACTAGCAATATAACGTGCATTATTACCCATATAATGCAGTTATTATCGCTAGAACTGTAATAATTATACTTATTACTTATATTATTATCAATATAACATGCATTATTACCCATATAATGCAGTTATTATCGCTAGAACTGTAATAATTATACTTATTACTTATATCATTATCAATATAACATGCATTATTACCCATATAATGGAGGTATTATCGCTAGAACTGTAATAATTATACTTATTACTTATATTGTTAGCAATATAACGTGCATTATTACCCATATAATGCAGTAATTATCGCTAGAACAGTAATAATTATACTTATTACTTAGATTATTATCAATATAACATGCATTATTACCCATATTATGCAGTTATTATCGCTAGAACTATAATAAATATACGTATTACTTTTATTATCACCAATATAACATGCATTATTACCCATATTATGCAGTTATTATCGATAGAACTGTAATAAATATACTTATTACTTTTATTATTATCAATATAACATGCACTATTTGCCATATTTTACTATAATTATCGCTAGAACTATAATAATTATACTTATTACTCCCGATATTATCAATATAACATGCATTATTACCCATATTATGCAGTTATTATCGCTAGAACTATAATAAATATACGTATTATTTTTATTATCATCAATATAACATCCATTATTACCCATATTATGCAGTTATTCTCGATAGAACTGTAATAAATATATTTATTACTTTTATTATTATCAATATAACATGCATTATTACCCATATAATGCAGTTATTATCGCAAGAACTGTAATAATTATACTTATTACTTATGTTATTATCAATATAACATGCATTATTACCCATATAATGCAGTTATTATCGCTAGAACTGTAATAATTGTACTCATTACTTATACTATTAGCAATATAACGTGCATTATTACCCATATTATGCAGTTATTATCGCTAGAACTGTAATAATTATACTTATTACTTATATCATTATCAATATAACATGCATGTTTACCCATATAATGCAGTTATTATCGCTACAACTGTAATAATTATACTTATTACTTAATTGTTAGCAATATAACGTGCATTATTACCCATATAATGCAGTTATTATCGCTAGAACTGTAATAATTATACTTATTACTTATATTATTATCAATATAACATGCATTATTACCCATATTATGCAGTTATTATCGCTAGAACTATAATAAATATACGTATTACTTTTATTATCATCAATATAACATGCAGTATTACCCATATTATGCAGTTATTATCGATAGAAGTGTAATAAATATACTTATTACTTTTATTATTATCAATATAACATGCACTATTTGCCATATTTTACTATAATTATCGCTAGAACTATAATAATTATACTTATTACTCCCGATATTATCAATATAACATGCATTATTACCCATATTATGCAGTTATTATCGCTAGAACTATAATAAATATACGTATTATTTTTATTATCATCAATATAACATCCATTATTACCCATATTATGCAGTTATTCTCGATAGAACTGTAATAAATATATTTATTACTTTTATTATTATCAATATAACATGCACTATTTGCCATATTTTACTATTATTATCGCTAGAACTATAAGAATTATACTTATAACTCCCGATATTATCAATATAACATGCATTATTACCCATATAATGCAGTTATTATCGCTAGAACTGTAATAATTGTACTCATTACTTATATTATTAGCAATATAACGTGCATTATTACCCATATTATGCAGTTATTATCGATAGAACTGTAATAAATATACTTATTACTTTTATTATTATCAATATAACATGCATTATTACCCATATTATGCAGTTATTATCGCTAGAACTATAATAAATATACGTATTACTTTTATTATCATCAATATAGCATGCATTATTACCCATATTATGCAGTTATTATCGATAGAACTGTAATAAATATACTTATTACTTTTATTATTATCAATATAACATGCACTATTTGCCATATTTTACTATAATTATCGCTAGAACTATAATAATTATACTTATTACTCCCGATATTATCAATATAACATGCATTATTACCCATATTATGCAATTATTATCGCTAGAACTATAATAAATATACGTATTATTTTTATTATCATCAATATAACATCCATTATTACCCATATTATGCAGTTATTCTCGATAGAACTGTAATAAATATATTTATTACTTTTATTATTATCAATATAACATGCACTATTTGCCATATTTTACTATTATTATCGCTAGAACTATAAGAATTATACTTATAACTCCCGATATTATCAATATAACATGCATTATTACCCATATAATGCAGTTATTATCGCTAGAACTGTAATAATTGTACTCATTACTTATATTATTAGCAATATAACGTGCATTATTACCCATATAATGCAGTTATTATCGCTAGAACTGTAATAATTATACTTATTACTTATATTATTATCAATATAACATGCATTATTACCCATATAATGGAGGTATTATCGCTAGAACTGTAATAATTATACTTATTACTTAGATTATTATCAATATAACATGCATTATTACCCATATTATGCAGTTATTATCGCTAGAACTATAATAAATATACGTATTACTTTTATTATCACCAATATAACATGCATTATTACCCATATTATGCAGTTATTATCGATAGAACTGTAATAAATATACTTATTACTTTTATTATTATCAATATAACATGCACTATTTGCCATATTTTACTATAATTATCGCTAGAACTATAATAATTATACTTATTACTCCCGATATTATCAATATAACATGCATTATTACCCATATTATGCAGTTATTATCGCTAGAACTATAATAAATATACGTATTATTTTTATTATCATCAATATAACATCCATTATTACCCATATTATGCAGTTATTCTCGATAGAACTGTAATAAATATATTTATTACTTTTATTATTATCAATATAACATGCATTATTACCCATATAATGCAGTTATTATCGCAAGAACTGTAATAATTATACTTATTACTTATGTTATTATCAATATAACATGCATTATTACCCATATAATGCAGTTATTATCGCTAGAACTGTAATAATTGTACTCATTACTTATATTATTAGCAATATAACGTGCATTATTACCCATATTATGCAGTTATTATCGCTAGAACTGTAATAATTATACTTATTACTTATATCATTATCAATATAACATGCATTTTTACCCATATAATGCAGTTATTATCGCTACAACTGTAATAATTATACTTATTACTTATATTGTTAGCAATATAACGTGCATTATTACCCATATAATGCAGTTATTATCGCTAGAACTGTAATAATTATACTTATTACTTATATTATTATCAATATAACATGCATTATTACCCATATTATGCAGTTATTATCGCTAGAACTATAATAAATATACGTATTACTTTTATTATCATCAATATAACATGCAGTATTACCCATATTATGCAGTTATTATCGATAGAAGTGTAATAAATATACTTATTACTTTTATTATTATCAATATAACATGCACTATTTGCCATATTTTACTATAATTATCGCTAGAACTATAATAATTATACTTATTACTCCCGATATTATCAATATAACATGCATTATTACCCATATTATGCAGTTATTATCGCTAGAACTATAATAAATATACGTATTATTTTTATTATCATCAATATAACATCCATTATTACCCATATTATGCAGTTATTCTCGATAGAACTGTAATAAATATATTTATTACTTTTATTATTATCAATATAACATGCACTATTTGCCATATTTTACTATTATTATCGCTAGAACTATAAGAATTATACTTATAACTCCCGATATTATCAATATAACATGCATTATTACCCATATAATGCAGTTATTATCGCTAGAACTGTAATAATTGTACTCATTACTTATATTATTAGCAATATAACGTGCATTATTACCCATATTATGCAGTTATTATCGATAGAACTGTAATAAATATACGTATTACTTTTATTATCATCAATATAGCATGCATTATTACCCATATTATGCAGTTATTATCGATAGAACTGTAATAAATATACTTATTACTTTTATTATTATCAATATAACATGCACTATTTGCCATATTTTACTATAATTATCGCTAGAACTATAATAATTATACTTATTACTCCCGATATTATCAATATAACATGCATTATTACCCATATTATGCAATTATTATCGCTAGAACTATAATAAATATACGTATTATTTTTATTATCATCAATATAACATCCATTATTACCCATATTATGCAGTTATTCTCGATAGAACTGTAATAAATATATTTATTACTTTTATTATTATCAATATAACATGCACTATTTGCCATATTTTACTATTATTATCGCTAGAACTATAAGAATTATACTTATAACTCCCGATATTATCAATATAACATGCATTATTACCCATATAATGCAGTTATTATCGCTAGAACTGTAATAATTGTACTCATTACTTATATTATTAGCAATATAACGTGCATTATTACCCATATTATGCAGTTATTATCGCTAGAACTATAACAAATATTCGTATTACTTTCATTATCATCAATATAACGTGCATTATTACCCATATAATGCAGTTATTATCGCTAGAACTGTAATAATTATACTTATTACTTAGATTATTATCAATATAACATGCATTATTACCCATATTATGCAGTTATTATCGCTAGAACTATAATAAATATACGTATTACTTTTATTATCACCAATATAACATGCATTATTACCCATATTATGCAGTCATTATCGATAGAACTGTAATAAATATACTTATTACTTTTATTATTATCAATATAACATGCACTATTTGCCATATTTTACTATAATTATCGCTAGAACTATAATAATTATACTTATTACTCCCGATATTATCAATATAACATGCATTATTACCCATATTATGCAGTTATTATCGCTAGAACTATAATAAATATACGTATTATTTTTATTATCATCAATATGACATCCATTATTACCCATATTATGCAGTTATTCTCGATAGAACTGTAATAAATATATTTATTACTTTTATTATTATCAATATAACATGCACTATTTGCCATATTTTACTATTATTATCGCTAGAACTATAATAATTATACTTATTACTCCCGATATTATCAATATAACATGCATTATTACCCATATAATGCAGTTATTATCGCAAGAACTGTAATAACTATACTTATTACTTATGTTATTATCAATATAACATGCATTATTACCCATATAATGCAGTTATTATCGCTAGAACTGTAATAATTGTACTCATTACTTATATTATTAGCAATATAACGTGCATTATTACCCATATTATGCAGTTATTATCGCTAGAACTGTAATAATTATACTTATTACTTATATCATTATCAATATAACATGCATTTTTACCCATATAATGCAGTTATTATCGCTACAACTGTAATAATTATACTTATTACTTATATTGTTAGCAATATAACGTGCATTATTACCCATATAATGCAGTTATTATCGCTAGAACTGTAATAATTATACTTATTACTTATATTATTATCAATATAACATGCATTATTACCCATATTATGCAGTTATTATCGCTAGAACTATAATAAATATACGTATTACTTTTATTATCATCAATATAACATGCAGTATTACCCATATTATGCAGTTATTATCGATAGAACTGTAATAAATATACTTATTACTTTTATTATTATCAATATAACATGCACTATTTGCCATATTTTACTATAATTATCGCTAGAACTATAATAATTATACTTATTACTCCCGATATTATCAATATAACATGCATTATTACCCATATTATGCAGTTATTATCGCTAGAACTATAATAAATATACGTATTATTTTTATTATCATCAATATAACATCCATTATTACCCATATTATGCAGTTATTCTCGATAGAACTGTAATAAATATATTTATTACTTTTATTATTATCAATATAACATGCACTATTTGCCATATTTTACTATTATTATCGCTAGAACTATAAGAATTATACTTATAACTCCCGATATTATCAATATAACATGCATTATTACCCATATAATGCAGTTATTATCGCTAGAACTGTAATAATTGTACTCATTACTTATATTATTAGCAATATAACGTGCATTATTACCCATATTATGCAGTTATTATCGATAGAACTGTAATAAATATACTTATTACTTTTATTATTATCAATATAACATGCACTATTTGCCATGTTTTACTATTATTATCGCTAGAACTATAATAATTATACTTATTACTCCCGATATTATCAATATAACATGCATTATTACCCATATAATGGAGGTATTATCGCTAGAACTGTAATAATTGTACTCATTACTTATATTATTAGCAATTTAACGTGCATTATTACCCATATTATGCAGTTATTATCGCTAGAACTGTAATAATTATACTTATTACTTATATTGTTAGCAATATAACGTGCATTATTACCCATATAATGCAGTTATTATCGCTAGAACTGTAATAATTATACTTATTACTTATGTTATTATCAATATAACATGCATTATTACCCATATAATGCAGTTATTATCGCTAGAACTGTAATAATTGTACTCATTACTTATATTATTAGCAATTTAACGTGCATTATTACCCATATTATGCAGTTATTATCGCTAGAACTGTAATAATTATACTTATTACTTATATCATTATCAATATAACATGCATTATTACCCATATAATGGAGGTATTATCGCTAGAACTGTAATAATTATACTTATTACTTATATTGTTAGCAATATAACGTGCATTATTACCCATATAATGCAGTTATTATCGCTAGAACTGTAATAATTATACTTATTACTTAGATTATTATCAATATAACATGCATTATTACCCATATTATGCAGTTATTATCGCTAGAACTATAATAAATATACGTATTACTTTTATTATCATCAATATAACATGCATTATTACCCATATTATGCAGTTATTATCGATAGTACTGTAATAAATATATTTATTACTTTTATTATTATCAATATAACATGCACTATTTGCCATATTTTACTATTATTATCGCTAGAACTATAATAATTATACTTATTACTCCCGATATTATCAATATAACATGCATTATTACCCATATAATGCAGTTATTATCGCTAGAACTGTAATAATTATACTTATTAGTTATATTGTTAGCAATATAACGTGCATTATTACCCATATAATGCAGTTATTATCGCTAGAACTATAATAAATATACGTATTACTTTTATTATCATCAATATAACATGCAGTATTACCCATATTATGCAGTTATTCTCGATAGAACTGTAATAAATATATTTATTACTTTTATTATTATCAATATAACATGCACTATTTGCCATATTTTACTATTATTATCGCTAGAACTATAAGAATTATACTTATAACTCCCGATATTATCAATATAACATGCATTATTACCCATATAATGCAGTTATTATCGCTAGAACTGCAATAATTGTACTCATTACTTATATTATTAGCAATATAACGTGCATTATTACCCATATTATGCAGTTATTATCGATAGAACTGTAATAAATATACTTATTACTTTTATTATTATCAATATAACATGCACTATTTGCCATGTTTTACTATTATTATCGCTAGAACTATAATAATTATACTTATTACTCCCGATATTATCAATATAACATGCAATATTACCCATATTATGCAGTTATTATCGCTAGAACTATAATAAATATACGTATTATTTTTATTATCATCAATATAACATCCATTATTACCCATATTATGCAGTTATTCTCGATAGAACTGTAATAAATATATTTATTACTTTTATTATTATCAATATAACATGCATTATTACCCATATAATGCAGTTATTATCGCTAGAACTGTAATAATTATACTTATTACTTATGTTATTATCAATATAACATGCATTATTACCCATATAATGCAGTTATTATCGCTAGAACTGTAATAATTGTACTCATTACTTATATTATTAGCAATTTAACGTGCATTATTACCCATATTATGCAGTTATTATCGCTAGAACTGTAATAATTATACTTATTACTTATATCATTATCAATATAACATGCATTTTTACCCATATAATGCAGTTATTATCGCTACAACTGTAATAATTATACTTATTACTTATATTGTTAGCAATATAACGTGCATTATTACCCATATAATGCAGTTATTATCGCTAGAACTGTAATAATTATACTTATTACTTATATTATTATCAATATAACATGCATTATTACCCATATTATGCAGTTATTATCGCTAGAACTATAATAAATATACGTATTACTTTTATTATCATCAATATAACATGCAGTATTACCCATATTATGCAGTTATTATCGATAGAAGTGTAATAAATATACTTATTACTTTTATTATTATCAATATAACATGCACTATTTGCCATATTTTACTATAATTATCGCTAGAACTATAATAATTATACTTATTACTCCCGATATTATCAATATAACATGCATTATTACCCATATTATGCAGTTATTATCGCTAGAACTATAATAAATATACGTATTATTTTTATTATCATCAATATAACATCCATTATTACCCATATTATGCAGTTATTCTCGATAGAACTGTAATAAATATATTTATTACTTTTATTATTATCAATATAACATGCACTATTTGCCATATTTTACTATTATTATCGCTAGAACTATAAGAATTATACTTATAACTCCCGATATTATCAATATAACATGCATTATTACCCATATAATGCAGTTATTATCGCTAGAACTGTAATAATTGTACTCATTACTTATATTATTAGCAATATAACGTGCATTATTACCCATATTATGCAGTTATTATCGATAGAACTGTAATAAATATACTTATTACTTTTATTATTATCAATATAACATGCATTATTACCCATATTATGCAGTTATTATCGCTAGAACTATAATAAATATACGTATTACTTTTATTATCATCAATATAGCATGCATTATTACCCATATTATGCAGTTATTATCGATAGAACTGTAATAAATATACTTATTACTTTTATTATTATCAATATAACATGCACTATTTGCCATATTTTACTATAATTATCGCTAGAACTATAATAATTATACTTATTACTCCCGATATTATCAATATAACATGCATTATTACCCATATTATGCAATTATTATCGCTAGAACTATAATAAATATACGTATTATTTTTATTATCATCAATATAACATCCATTATTACCCATATTATGCAGTTATTCTCGATAGAACTGTAATAAATATATTTATTACTTTTATTATTATCAATATAACATGCACTATTTGCCATATTTTACTATTATTATCGCTAGAACTATAAGAATTATACTTATAACTCCCGATATTATCAATATAACATGCATTATTACCCATATAATGCAGTTATTATCGCTAGAACTGTAATAATTGTACTCATTACTTATATTATTAGCAATATAACGTGCATTATTACCCATATTATGCAGTTATTATCGCTAGAACTATAACAAATATTCGTATTACTTTCATTATCATCAATATAACGTGCATTATTACCCATATAATGCAGTTATTATCGCTAGAACTGTAATAATTATACTTATTACTTATATCATTATCAATATAACATGCATTATTACCCATATAATGGAGGTATTATCGCTAGAACTGTAATAATTATACTTATTACTTATATTGTTAGCAACATAACGTGCATTATTACCCATATAATGCAGTTATTATCGCTAGAACTGTAATAATTATACTTATTACTTAGATTATTATCAATATAACATGCATTATTACCCATATTATGCAGTTATTATCGCTAGAACTATAATAAATATACGTATTACTTTTATTATCACCAATATAACATGCATTATTACCCATATTATGCAGTCATTATCGATAGAACTGTAATAAATATACTTATTACTTTTATTATTATCAATATAACATGCACTATTTGCCATATTTTACTATAATTATCGCTAGAACTATAATAATTATACTTATTACTCCCGATATTATCAATATAACATGCATTATTACCCATATTATGCAGTTATTATCGCTAGAACTATAATAAATATACGTATTATTTTTATTATCATCAATATGACATCCATTATTACCCATATTATGCAGTTATTCTCGATAGAACTGTAATAAATATATTTACTACTTTTATTATTATCAATATAACATGCACTATTTGCCATATTTTACTAGTATTATCGCTAGAACTATAATAATTATACTTATTACTCCCGATATTATCAATATAACATGCATTATTACCCATATAATGCAGTTATTATCGCAAGAACTGTAATAATTATACTTATTACTTATGTTATTATCAATATAACATGCATTATTACCCATATAATGCAGTTATTATCGCTAGAACTGTAATAATTGTACTCATTACTTATATTATTAGCAATATAACGTGCATTATTACCCATATTATGCAGTTATTATCGCTAGAACTGTAATAATTATACTTATTACTTATATCATTATCAATATAACATGCATTTTTACCCATATAATGCAGTTATTATCGCTACAACTGTAATAATTATACTTATTACTTATATTGTTAGCAATATAACGTGCATTATTACCCATATAATGCAGTTATTATCGCTAGAACTGTAATAATTATACTTATTACTTATATTATTATCAATATAACATGCATTATTACCCATATTATGCAGTTATTATCGCTAGAACTATAATAAATATACGTATTACTTTTATTATCATCAATATAACATGCAGTATTACCCATATTATGCAGTTATTATCGATAGAACTGTAATAAATATACTTATTACTTTTATTATTATCAATATAACATGCACTATTTGCCATATTTTACTATAATTATCGCTAGAACTATAATAATTATACTTATTACTCCCGATATTATCAATATAACATGCATTATTACCCATATTATGCAGTTATTATCGCTAGAACTATAATAAATATACGTATTATTTTTATTATCATCAATATAACATCCATTATTACCCATATTATGCAGTTATTCTCGATAGAACTGTAATAAATATATTTATTACTTTTATTATTATCAATATAACATGCACTATTTGCCATATTTTACTATTATTATCGCTAGAACTATAAGAATTATACTTATAACTCCCGATATTATCAATATAACATGCATTATTACCCATATAATGCAGTTATTATCGCTAGAACTGTAATAATTGTACTCATTACTTATATTATTAGCAATATAACGTGCATTATTACCCATATTATGCAGTTATTATCGATAGAACTGTAATAAATATACTTATTACTTTTATTATTATCAATATAACATGCACTATTTGCCATGTTTTACTATTATTATCGCTAGAACTATAATAATTATACTTATTACTCCCGATATTATCAATATAACATGCATTATTACCCATATAATGGAGGTATTATCGCTAGAACTGTAATAATTGTACTCATTACTTATATTATTAGCAATTTAACGTGCATTATTACCCATATTATGCAGTTATTATCGCTAGAACTGTAATAATTATACTTATTACTTATATTGTTAGCAATATAACGTGCATTATTACCCATATAATGCAGTTATTATCGCTAGAACTGTAATAATTATACTTATTACTTATGTTATTATCAATATAACATGCATTATTACCCATATAATGCAGTTATTATCGCTAGAACTGTAATAATTGTACTCATTACTTATATTATTAGCAATTTAACGTGCATTATTACCCATATTATGCAGTTATTATCGCTAGAACTGTAATAATTATACTTATTACTTATATCATTATCAATATAACATGCATTATTACCCATATAATGGAGGTATTATCGCTAGAACTGTAATAATTATACTTATTACTTATATTGTTAGCAATATAACGTGCATTATTACCCATATAATGCAGTTATTATCGCTAGAACTGTAATAATTATACTTATTACTTAGATTATTATCAATATAACATGCATTATTACCCATATTATGCAGTTATTATCGCTAGAACTATAATAAATATACGTATTACTTTTATTATCATCAATATAACATGCATTATTACCCATATTATGCAGTTATTATCGATAGTACTGTAATAAATATATTTATTACTTTTATTATTATCAATATAACATGCACTATTTGCCATATTTTACTATTATTATCGCTAGAACTATAATAATTATACTTATTACTCCCGATATTATCAATATAACATGCATTATTACCCATATAATGCAGTTATTATCGCTAGAACTGTAATAATTATACTTATTAGTTATATTGTTAGCAATATAACGTGCATTATTACCCATATAATGCAGTTATTATCGCTACAACTATAATAATTATACTTATTACTTATATTATTATCAATATAACATGCATTATTACCCATATTATGCAGTTATTATCGCTAGAACTATAATAAATACACTTATTACTCCCAATATTATCAATGTAACATGCATTATTACCCATATAATGCAGTTATTATCGCTAGAACTGTAATAATTATACTTATTACTTATATTATTAGCAATATAACGTGCATTATTACCCATATAATGCAGTTATTATCGCTAGAACTGTAATAAATATACTTATTACTTTTATTATTATCAATACAACATGCACTATTTGCCATATTTTACTATTATTATCGCTAGAACTATAATAATTATACTTATTACTCCCGATATTATCAATATAACATGCATTATTACCCATATAATGCAGTTATTATCGCAAGAACTGTAATAATTATACTTATTACTTATGTTATTATCAATATAACATGCATTATTACCCATATAATGCAGTTATTATCGCTAGAACTGTAATAATTGTACTCATTACTTATATTATTAGCAATATAACGTGCATTATTACCCATATTATGCAGTTATTATCGCTAGAACTGTAATAATTATACTTATTACTTATATCATTATCAAAATAACATGCATTTTTACCCATATAATGCAGTTATTATCGCTACAACTGTAATAATTATACTTATTACTTATATTGTTAGCAATATAACGTGCATTATTACCCATATAATGCAGTTATTATCGCTAGAACTGTAATAATTATACTTATTACTTATATTATTATCAATATAACATGCATTATTACCCATATTATGCAGTTATTATCGCTAGAACTATAATAAATATACGTATTACTTTTATTATCATCAATATAACATGCAGTATTACCCATATTATGCAGTTATTATCGACAGAACTGTAATAAATATACTTATTACTTTTATTATTATCAATATAACATGCACTATTTGCCATATTTTACTATAATTATCGCTAGAACTATAATAATTATACTTATTACTCCCGATATTATCAATATAACATGCATTATTACCCATATTATGCAGTTATTATCGCTAGAACTATAATAAATATACGTATTATTTTTATTATCATCAATATAACATCCATTATTACCCATATTATGCAGTTATTCTCGATAGAACTGTAATAAATATATTTATTACTTTTATTATTATCAATATAACATGCACTATTTGCCATATTTTACTATTATTATCGCTAGAACTATAAGAATTATACTTATAACTCCCGATATTATCAATATAACATGCATTATTACCCATATAATGCAGTTATTATCGCTAGAACTGTAATAATTGTACTCATTACTTATATTATTAGCAATATAACGTGCATTATTACCCATATTATGCAGTTATTATCGATAGAACTGTAATAAATATACTTATTACTTTTATTATTATCAATATAACATGCACTATTTGCCATGTTTTACTATTATTATCGCTAGAACTATAATAATTATACTTATTACTCCCGATATTATCAATATAACATGCATTATTACCCATATAATGGAGGTATTATCGCTAGAACTGTAATAATTGTACTCATTACTTATATTATTAGCAATTTAACGTGCATTATTACCCATATTATGCAGTTATTATCGCTAGAACTGTAATAATTATACTTATTACTTATATTGTTAGCAATATAACGTGCATTATTACCCATATAATGCAGTTATTATCGCTAGAACTGTAATAATTATACTTATTACTTATGTTATTATCAATATAACATGCATTATTACCCATATAATGCAGTTATTATCGCTAGAACTGTAATAATTGTACTCATTACTTATATTATTAGCAATTTAACGTGCATTATTACCCATATTATGCAGTTATTATCGCTAGAACTGTAATAATTATACTTATTACTTATATCATTATCAATATAACATGCATTATTACCCATATAATGGAGGTATTATCGCAAGAACTGTAATAATTATACTTATTACTTATGTTATTATCAATATAACATGCATTATTACCCATATAATGCAGTTATTATCGCTAGAACTGTAATAATTGTACTCATTACTTATATTATTAACAATATAACGTGCATTATTACCCATATTATGCAGTTATTATCGCTAGAACTGTAATAATTATACTTATTACTTATATCATTATCAAAATAACATGCATTTTTACCCATATAATGCAGTTATTATCGCTACAACTGTAATAATTATACTTATTACTTATATTGTTAGCAATATAACGTGCATTATTACCCATATAATGCAGTTATTATCGCTAGAACTGTAATAATTATACTTATTACTTATATTATTATCAATATAACATGCATTATTACCCATATTATGCAGTTATTATCGCTAGAACTATAATAAATATACGTATTACTTTTATTATCATCAATATAACATGCAGTATTACCCATATTATGCAGTTATTATCGATAGAACTGTAATAAATATACTTATTACTTTTATTATTATCAATATAACATGCACTATTTGCCATATTTTACTATAATTATCGCTAGAACTATAATAATTATACTTATTACTCCCGATATTATCAATATAACATGCATTATTACCCATATTATGCAGTTATTATCGCTAGAACTATAATAAATATACGTATTATTTTTATTATCATCAATATAACATCCATTATTACCCATATTATGCAGTTATTCTCGATAGAACTGTAATAAATATATTTATTACTTTTATTATTATCAATATAACATGCACTATTTGCCATATTTTACTATTATTATCGCTAGAACTATAAGAATTATACTTATAACTCCCGATATTATCAATATAACATGCATTATTACCCATATAATGCAGTTATTATCGCTAGAACTGTAATAATTGTACTCATTACTTATATTATTAGCAATATAACGTGCATTATTACCCATATTATGCAGTTATTATCGATAGAACTGTAATAAATATACTTATTACTTTTATTATTATCAATATAACATGCACTATTTGCCATGTTTTACTATTATTATCGCTAGAACTATAATAATTATACTTATTACTCCCGATATTATCAATATAACATGCATTATTACCCATATAATGGAGGTATTATCGCTAGAACTGTAATAATTGTACTCATTACTTATATTATTAGCAATTTAACGTGCATTATTACCCATATTATGCAGTTATTATCGCTAGAACTGTAATAATTATACTTATTACTTATATTGTTAGCAATATAACGTGCATTATTACCCATATAATGCAGTTATTATCGCTAGAACTGTAATAATTATACTTATTACTTATGTTATTATCAATATAACATGCATTATTACCCATATAATGCAGTTATTATCGCTAGAACTGTAATAATTGTACTCATTACTTATATTATTAGCAATTTAACGTGCATTATTACCCATATTATGCAGTTATTATCGCTAGAACTGTAATAATTATACTTATTACTTATATCATTATCAATATAACATGCATTATTACCCATATAATGGAGGTATTATCGCTAGAACTGTAATAATTATACTTATTACTTATATTGTTAGCAATATAACGTGCATTATTACCCATATAATGCAGTTATTATCGCTAGAACTGTAATAATTATACTTATTACTTAGATTATTATCAATATAACATGCATTATTACCCATATTATGCAGTTATTATCGCTAGAACTATAATAAATATACGTATTACTTTTATTATCATCAATATAACATGCATTATTACCCATATTATGCAGTTATTATCGATAGTACTGTAATAAATATATTTATTACTTTTATTATTATCAATATAACATGCACTATTTGCCATATTTTACTATTATTATCGCTAGAACTATAATAATTATACTTATTACTCCCGATATTATCAATATAACATGCATTATTACCCATATAATGCAGTTATTATCGCTAGAACTGTAATAATTATACTTATTAGTTATATTGTTAGCAATATAACGTGCATTATTACCCATATAATGCAGTTATTATCGCTAGAACTATAATAAATATACGTATTACTTTTATTATCATCAATATAACATGCAGTATTACCCATATTATGCAGTTATTCTCGATAGAACTGTAATAAATATATTTATTACTTTTATTATTATCAATATAACATGCACTATTTGCCATATTTTACTATTATTATCGCTAGAACTATAAGAATTATACTTATAACTCCCGATATTATCAATATAACATGCATTATTACCCATATAATGCAGTTATTATCGCTAGAACTGTAATAATTGTACTCATTACTTATATTATTAGCAATATAACGTGCATTATTACCCATATTATGCAGTTATTATCGATAGAACTGTAATAAATATACTTATTACTTTTATTATTATCAATATAACATGCACTATTTGCCATGTTTTACTATTATTATCGCTAGAACTATAATAATTATACTTATTACTCCCGATATTATCAATATAACATGCAATATTACCCATATTATGCAGTTATTATCGCTAGAACTATAATAAATATACGTATTATTTTTATTATCATCAATATAACATCCATTATTACCCATATTATGCAGTTATTCTCGATAGAACTGTAATAAATATATTTATTACTTTTATTATTATCAATATAACATGCATTATTACCCATATAATGCAGTTATTATCGCAAGAACTGTAATAATTATACTTATTACTTATGTTATTATCAATATAACATGCATTATTACCCATATAATGCAGTTATTATCGCTAGAACTGTAATAATTGTACTCATTACTTATATTATTAGCAATATAACGTGCATTATTACCCATATTATGCAGTTATTATCGCTAGAACTGTAATAATTATACTTATTACTTATATCATTATCAATATAACATGCATTTTTACCCATATAATGCAGTTATTATCGCTACAACTGTAATAATTATACTTATTACTTATATTGTTAGCAATATAACGTGCATTATTACCCATATAATGCAGTTATTATCGCTAGAACTGTAATAATTATACTTATTACTTATATTATTATCAATATAACATGCATTATTACCCATATTATGCAGTTATTATCGCTAGAACTATAATAAATATACGTATTACTTTTATTATCATCAATATAACATGCAGTATTACCCATATTATGCAGTTATTATCGATAGAAGTGTAATAAATATACTTATTACTTTTATTATTATCAATATAACATGCACTATTTGCCATATTTTACTATAATTATCGCTAGAACTATAATAATTATACTTATTACTCCCGATATTATCAATATAACATGCATTATTACCCATATTATGCAGTTATTATCGCTAGAACTATAATAAATATACGTATTATTTTTATTATCATCAATATAACATCCATTATTACCCATATTATGCAGTTATTCTCGATAGAACTGTAATAAATATATTTATTACTTTTATTATTATCAATATAACATGCACTATTTGCCATATTTTACTATTATTATCGCTAGAACTATAAGAATTATACTTATAACTCCCGATATTATCAATATAACATGCATTATTACCCATATAATGCAGTTATTATCGCTAGAACTGTAATAATTGTACTCATTACTTATATTATTAGCAATATAACGTGCATTATTACCCATATTATGCAGTTATTATCGATAGAACTGTAATAAATATACTTATTACTTTTATTATTATCAATATAACATGCATTATTACCCATATTATGCAGTTATTATCGCTAGAACTATAATAAATATACGTATTACTTTTATTATCATCAATATAGCATGCATTATTACCCATATTATGCAGTTATTATCGATAGAACTGTAATAAATATACTTATTACTTTTATTATTATCAATATAACATGCACTATTTGCCATATTTTACTATAATTATCGCTAGAACTATAATAATTATACTTATTACTCCCGATATTATCAATATAACATGCATTATTACCCATATTATGCAGTTATTATCGCTAGAACTATAATAAATATACGTATTATTTTTATTATCATCAATATAACATCCATTATTACCCATATTATGCAGTTATTCTCGATAGAACTGTAATAAATATATTTATTACTTTTATTATTATCAATATAACATGCACTATTTGCCATATTTTACTATTATTATCGCTAGAACTATAAGAATTATACTTATAACTCCCGATATTATCAATATAACATGCATTATTACCCATATAATGCAGTTATTATCGCTAGAACTGTAATAATTGTACTCATTACTTATATTATTAGCAATATAACGTGCATTATTACCCATATTATGCAGTTATTATCGCTAGAACTATAACAAATATTCGTATTACTTTCATTATCATCAATATAACGTGCATTATTACCCATATAATGCAGTTATTATCGCTAGAACTGTAATAATTATACTTATTACTTATATCATTATCAATATAACATGCATTATTACCCATATAATGGAGGTATTATCGCTAGAACTGTAATAATTATACTTATTACTTATATTGTTAGCAACATAACGTGCATTATTACCCATATAATGCAGTTATTATCGCTAGAACTGTAATAATTATACTTATTACTTAGATTATTATCAATATAACATGCATTATTACCCATATTATGCAGTTATTATCGCTAGAACTATAATAAATATACGTATTACTTTTATTATCACCAATATAACATGCATTATTACCCATATTATGCAGTCATTATCGATAGAACTGTAATAAATATACTTATTACTTTTATTATTATCAATATAACATGCACTATTTGCCATATTTTACTATAATTATCGCTAGAACTATAATAATTATACTTATTACTCCCGATATTATCAATATAACATGCATTATTACCCATATTATGCAGTTATTATCGCTAGAACTATAATAAATATACGTATTATTTTTATTATCATCAATATGACATCCATTATTACCCATATTATGCAGTTATTCTCGATAGAACTGTAATAAATATATTTATTACTTTTATTATTATCAATATAACATGCACTATTTGCCATATTTTACTAGTATTATCGCTAGAACTATAATAATTATACTTATTACTCCCGATATTATCAATATAACATGCATTATTACCCATATAATGCAGTTATTATCGCAAGAACTGTAATAATTATACTTATTACTTATGTTATTATCAATATAACATGCATTATTACCCATATAATGCAGTTATTATCGCTAGAACTGTAATAATTGTACTCATTACTTATATTATTAGCAATATAACGTGCATTATTACCCATATTATGCAGTTATTATCGCTAGAACTGTAATAATTATACTTATTACTTATATCATTATCAATATAACATGCATTTTTACCCATATAATGCAGTTATTATCGCTACAACTGTAATAATTATACTTATTACTTATATTGTTAGCAATATAACGTGCATTATTACCCATATAATGCAGTTATTATCGCTAGAACTGTAATAATTATACTTATTACTTATATTATTATCAATATAACATGCATTATTACCCATATTATGCAGTTATTATCGCTAGAACTATAATAAATATACGTATTACTTTTATTATCATCAATATAACATGCAGTATTACCCATATTATGCAGTTATTATCGATAGAACTGTAATAAATATACTTATTACTTTTATTATTATCAATATAACATGCACTATTTGCCATATTTTACTATTATTATCGCTAGAACTATAATAATTATACTTATTACTCCCGATATTATCAATATAACATGCATTATTACCCATATAATGCAGTTATTATCGCTAGAACTGTAATAATTATACTTATTAGTTATATTGTTAGCAATATAACGTGCATTATTACCCATATAATGCAGTTATTATCGCTACAACTATAATAATTATACTTATTACTTATATTATTATCAATATAACATGCATTATTACCCATATTATGCAGTTATTATCGCTAGAACTATAATAAATACACTTATTACTCCCAATATTATCAATGTAACATGCATTATTACCCATATAATGCAGTTATTATCGCTAGAACTGTAATAATTATACTTATTACTTATATTATTAGCAATATAACGTGCATTATTACCCATATAATGCAGTTATTATCGCTAGAACTGTAATAAATATACTTATTACTTTTATTATTATCAATACAACATGCACTATTTGCCATATTTTACTATTATTATCGCTAGAACTATAATAATTATACTTATTACTCCCGATATTATCAATATAACATGCATTATTACCCATATAATGCAGTTATTATCGCTAGAACTGTAATAATTATACTTATTACTTATGTTATTATCAATATAACATGCATTATTACCCATATAATGCAGTTATTATCGCTAGAACTGTAATAATTGTACTCATTACTTATATTATTAGCAATTTAACGTGCATTATTACCCATATTATGCAGTTATTATCGCTAGAACTGTAATAATTATACTTATTACTTATATCATTATCAATATAACATGCATTATTACCCATATAATGGAGGTATTATCGCTAGAACTGTAATAATTATACTTATTACTTATATTGTTAGCAATATAACGTGCATTATTACCCATATAATGCAGTTATTATCGCTAGAACTGTAATAATTATACTTATTACTTAGATTATTATCAATATAACATGCGTTATTACCCATATTATGCAGTTATTATCGCTAGAACTATAATAAATATACGTATTACTTTTATTATCATCAATATAACATGCATTATTACCCATATTATGCAGTTATTATCGATAGTACTGTAATAAATATATTTATTACTTTTATTATTATCAATATAACATGCACTATTTGCCATATTTTCCTATTATTATCGCTAGAACTATAATAATTATACTTATTACTCCCGATATTATCAATATAACATGCATTATTACCCATATAATGCAGTTATTATCGCTAGAACTGTAATAATTATACTTATTACTTATATTGTTAGCAATATAACGTGCATTATTACCCATATAATGCAGTTATTATCGCTACAACTATAATAATTATACTTATTACTCCCGATATTATCAATATAACATGCATTATTACCCATATAATGCAGTTATTATCGCAAGAACTGTAATAATTATACTTATTACTTATGTTATTATCAATATAACATGCATTATTACCCATATAATGCAGTTATTATCGCTAGAACTGTAATAATTGTACTCATTACTTATATTATTAGCAATATAACGTGCATTATTACCCATATAATGGAGGTATTATCGCTAGAACTGTAATAATTGTACTCATTACTTATATTATTAGCAATTTAACGTGCATTATTACCCATATTATGCAGTTATTATCGCTAGAACTGTAATAATTATACTTATTACTTATATTGTTAGCAATATAACGTGCATTATTACCCATATAATGCAGTTATTATCGCTAGAACTGTAATAATTATACTTATTACTTATGTTATTATCAATATAACATGCATTATTACCCATATAATGCAGTTATTATCGCTAGAACTGTAATAATTGTACTCATTACTTATATTATTAGCAATTTAACGTGCATTATTACCCATATTATGCAGTTATTATCGCTAGAACTGTAATAATTATACTTATTACTTATATCATTATCAATATAACATGCATTATTACCCATATAATGGAGGTATTATCGCTAGAACTGTAATAATTATACTTATTACTTATATTGTTAGCAATATAACGTGCATTATTACCCATATAATGCAGTTATTATCGCTAGAACTGTAATAATTATACTTATTACTTAGATTATTATCAATATAACATGCATTATTACCCATATTATGCAGTTATTATCGCTAGAACTATAATAAATATACGTATTACTTTTATTATCATCAATATAACATGCATTATTACCCATATTATGCAGTTATTATCGATAGTACTGTAATAAATATATTTATTACTTTTATTATTATCAATATAACATGCACTATTTGCCATATTTTACTATTATTATCGCTAGAACTATAATAATTATACTTATTACTCCCGATATTATCAATATAACATGCATTATTACCCATATAATGCAGGTATTATCGCTAGAACTGTAATAATTATACTTATTAGTTATATTGTTAGCAATATAACGTGCATTATTACCCATATAATGCAGTTATTATCGCTACAACTATAATAATTATACTTATTACTTATATTATTATCAATATAACATGCATTATTACCCATATTATGCAGTTATTATCGCTAGAACTATAATAAATACACTTATTACTCCCAATATTATCAATGTAACATGCATTATTACCCATATAATGCAGTTATTATCGCTAGAACTGTAATAATTATACTTATTACTTATATTATTAGCAATATAACGTGCATTATTACCCATATAATGCAGTTATTATCGCTAGAACTGTAATAAATATACTTATTACTTTTATTATTATCAATACAACATGCACTATTTGCCATATTTTACTATTATTATCGCTAGAACTATAATAATTATACTTATTACTCCCGATATTATCAATATAACATGCATTATTACCCATATAATGCAGTTATTATCGCTAGAACTGTAATAATTATACTTATTACTTATGTTATTATCAATATAACATGCATTATTACCCATATAATGCAGTTATTATCGCTAGAACTGTAATAATTGTACTCATTACTTATATTATTAGCAATTTAACGTGCATTATTACCCATATTATGCAGTTATTATCGCTAGAACTGTAATAATTATACTTATTACTTATATCATTATCAATATAACATGCATTATTACCCATATAATGGAGGTATTATCGCTAGAACTGTAATAATTATACTTATTACTTATATTGTTAGCAATATAACGTGCATTATTACCCATATAATGCAGTTATTATCGCTAGAACTGTAATAATTATACTTATTACTTAGATTATTATCAATATAACATGCGTTATTACCCATATTATGCAGTTATTATCGCTAGAACTATAATAAATATACGTATTACTTTTATTATCATCAATATAACATGCATTATTACCCATATTATGCAGTTATTATCGATAGTACTGTAATAAATATATTTATTACTTTTATTATTATCAATATAACATGCACTATTTGCCATATTTTCCTATTATTATCGCTAGAACTATAATAATTATACTTATTACTCCCGATATTATCAATATAACATGCATTATTACCCATATAATGCAGTTATTATCGCTAGAACTGTAATAATTATACTTATTACTTATATTGTTAGCAATATAACGTGCATTATTACCCATATAATGCAGTTATTATCGCTACAACTATAATAATTATACTTATTACTCCCGATATTATCAATATAACATGCATTATTACCCATATAATGCAGTTATTATCGCAAGAACTGTAATAATTATACTTATTACTTATGTTATTATCAATATAACATGCATTATTACCCATATAATGCAGTTATTATCGCTAGAACTGTAATAATTGTACTCATTACTTATATTATTAGCAATATAACGTGCATTATTACCCATATTATGCAGTTATTATCGCTAGAACTGTAATAATTATACTTATTACTTATATCATTATCAATATAACATGCATTTTTACCCATATAATGCAGTTATTATCGCTACAACTGTAATAATTATACTTATTACTTATACTACTAGCAATATAACGTGCATTATTACCCATATAATGCAGTTATTATCGCTAGAACTGTAATAATTATACTTATTACTTATATTATTATCAATATAACATGCATTATTACCCATATAATGCAGTTATTATCGCTAGAACTGTAATAATTATACTTATTACTTATATTATTAGCAATATAACGTGCATTATTACCCATATAATGATGTTATTATCGCTAGAACTGTAATAATTATACTTATTACTTATATTATTATCAATATAACATGCATTATTACCCATATAATGGAGGTATTATCGGAAGAACTGTAACAATTATACTTATTACTTATACTATTAGCAATATAACATGCATTATTACCCATATTATGCAGTTATTATCTCTAGAACCATAATAAATATACTTATTACTCCCAATATTATCAATATAACATGCATTATTACCCATATAATGCAGTTATTATCGCTAGAACTGTAAAAATTATACTTATTACTTATATTGTTAGCAATATAACGTGCATTATTACCCATATAATGCAGTTATTATCGCTAGAACTGTAATAATTATACTTCTTACTTAGATTATTATCAATATAACATGCATTATTACCCATATTATGCAGTTATTATCGCTAGAACTGTAATAATTATACTTAGTACTTATATCATTATCAATATAACATGCATTATTACCCATATAATGGACGTATTATCGCTAGAACTGTAATAATTATACTTATTACTTATATTGTTAGCAATATAACGTGCATTATTACCCATATAATGCAGTTATTATCGCTAGAACTGTAATAATTATACTTATTACTTAGATTATTATCAATATAACATGCATTATTACCCATATTATGCAGTTATTATCGCTAGAACTATAATAAATATACGTATTACTTTTATTATCATCAATATAACATGCATTATTACCCATATTATGCAGTTATTATCGATAGAACTGTAATAAATATATTTATTACTTTTATTATTATCAATATAACATGCACTATTTGCCATATTTTACTATTATTATCGCTAGAACTATAATAATTATACTTATTACTCACGATATTATCAATATAACATGCATTATTACCCATATAATGCAGTTATTATCGCTAGAACTGTAATAATTATACTTATTACTTATATTATTAGCAATATAACGTGCATTATTACCCATATAATGCAGTTATTATCACTAGAACTGTAATAATTGTACTCATTACATATATTATTAGCAATATAACGTGCATTATTACCCATATAATGCAGTTATTATCGCTAGAACTGTAATAATTGTACTTATTACTTATATTATTAGCAATATAACGTGCATTATTACCCATATAATGCAGTTATTATCGCTACAACTGTAATAATTATACTTATTACTTATACTACTAGCAATATAACGTGCATTATTACCCATATAATGCAGTTATTATCGCTAGAACTGTAATAATTATACTTATTACTTATATTATTATCAATATAACATGCATTATTACCCATATAATGCAGTTATTATCGCTAGAACTGTAATAATTATACTTATTACTTATATTATTAGCAATATAACGTGCATTATTACCCATATAATGATGTTATTATCGCTAGAACTGTAATAATTATACTTATTACTTATATTATTATCAATATAACATGCATTATTACCCATATAATGGAGGTATTATCGGAAGAACTGTAACAATTATACTTATTACTTATACTATTAGCAATATAACATGCATTATTACCCATATTATGCAGTTATTATCTCTAGAACCATAATAAATATACTTATTACTCCCAATATTATCAATATAACATGCATTATTACCCATACAATGCAGTTATTATCGCTAGAACTGTAAAAATTATACTTATTACTTATATTGTTAGCAATATAACGTGCATTATTACCCATATAATGCAGTTATTATCGCTAGAACTGTAATAATTATACTTCTTACTTAGATTATTATCAATATAACATGCATTATTACCCATATTATGCAGTTATTATCGCTAGAACTGTAATAATTATACTTAGTACTTATATCATTATCAATATAACATGCATTATTACCCATATAATGGAGGTATTATCGCTAGAACTGTAATAATTATACTTATTACTTATATTGTTAGCAATATAACGTGCATTATTACCCATATAATGCAGTTATTATCGCTAGAACTGTAATAATTATACTTATTACTTAGATTATTATCAATATAACATGCATTATTACCCATATTATGCAGTTATTATCGCTAGAACTATAATAAATATACGTATTACTTTTATTATCATCAATATAACATGCATTATTACCCATATTATGCAGTTATTATCGATAGAACTGTAATAAATATATTTATTACTTTTATTATTATCAATATAACATGCACTATTTGCCATATTTTACTATTATTATCGCTAGAACTATAATAATTATACTTATTACTCACGATATTATCAATATAACATGCATTATTACCCATATAATGCAGTTATTATCGCTAGAACTGTAATAATTGTACTTATTACTTATATTATTAGCAATATAACGTGCATTATTACCCATATTATGCAGTTATTATCGCTAGAACTGTAATAACTATACTTATTACTTATATCATTATCAATATAACATGCATTTTTACCCATATAATGCAGTTATTATCGCTAGAACTGTAATAATTATACTTATTACTTATATTGTTAGCAATATAACGTGCATTATTACCCATATAATGCAGTTATTATCGCTAGAACTGTAATAATTATACTTATTACTTATATTATTATCAATATAACATGCATTATTACCCATATTATGCAGTTATTATCGCTAGAACTGTAATAATTGTACTTATTACTTATATTATTAGCAATATAACGTGCATTATTACCCATATTATGCAGTTATTATCGCTAGAACTGTAATAACTATACTTATTACTTATATCATTATCAATATAACATGCATTTTTACCCATATAATGCAGTTATTATCGCTAGAACTGTAATAATTATACTTATTACTTATATTGTTAGCAATATAACGTGCATTATTACCCATATAATGCAGTTATTATCGCTAGAACTGTAATAATTATACTTATTACTTATATTATTATCAATATAACATGCATTATTACCCATATTATGCAGTTATTATCGATAGTACTGTAATAAATATATTTATTACTTTTATTATTATCAATATAACATGCACTATTTGCCATATTTTCCTATTATTATCGCTAGAACTATAATAATTATACTTATTACTCCCGATATTATCAATATAACATGCATTATTACCCATATAATGCAGTTATTATCGCTAGAACTGTAATAATTATACTTATTACTTATATTGTTAGCAATATAACGTGCATTATTACCCATATAATGCAGTTATTATCGCTACAACTATAATAATTATACTTATTACTCCCGATATTATCAATATAACATGCATTATTACCCATATAATGCAGTTATTATCGCAAGAACTGTAATAATTATACTTATTACTTATGTTATTATCAATATAACATGCATTATTACCCATATAATGCAGTTATTATCGCTAGAACTGTAATAATTGTACTCATTACTTATATTATTAGCAATATAACGTGCATTATTACCCATATTATGCAGTTATTATCGCTAGAACTGTAATAATTATACTTATTACTTATATCATTATCAATATAACATGCATTTTTACCCATATAATGCAGTTATTATCGCTACAACTGTAATAATTATACTTATTACTTATACTACTAGCAATATAACGTGCATTATTACCCATATAATGCAGTTATTATCGCTAGAACTGTAATAATTATACTTATTACTTATATTATTATCAATATAACATGCATTATTACCCATATAATGCAGTTATTATCGCTAGAACTGTAATAATTATACTTATTACTTATATTATTAGCAATATAACGTGCATTATTACCCATATAATGATGTTATTATCGCTAGAACTGTAATAATTATACTTATTACTTATATTATTATCAATATAACATGCATTATTACCCATATAATGGAGGTATTATCGGAAGAACTGTAACAATTATACTTATTACTTATACTATTAGCAATATAACATGCATTATTACCCATATTATGCAGTTATTATCTCTAGAACCATAATAAATATACTTATTACTCCCAATATTATCAATATAACATGCATTATTACCCATATAATGCAGTTATTATCGCTAGAACTGTAAAAATTATACTTATTACTTATATTGTTAGCAATATAACGTGCATTATTACCCATATAATGCAGTTATTATCGCTAGAACTGTAATAATTATACTTCTTACTTAGATTATTATCAATATAACATGCATTATTACCCATATTATGCAGTTATTATCGCTAGAACTGTAATAATTATACTTAGTACTTATATCATTATCAATATAACATGCATTATTACCCATATAATGGACGTATTATCGCTAGAACTGTAATAATTATACTTATTACTTATATTGTTAGCAATATAACGTGCATTATTACCCATATAATGCAGTTATTATCGCTAGAACTGTAATAATTATACTTATTACTTAGATTATTATCAATATAACATGCATTATTACCCATATTATGCAGTTATTATCGCTAGAACTATAATAAATATACGTATTACTTTTATTATCATCAATATAACATGCATTATTACCCATATTATGCAGTTATTATCGATAGAACTGTAATAAATATATTTATTACTTTTATTATTATCAATATAACATGCACTATTTGCCATATTTTACTATTATTATCGCTAGAACTATAATAATTATACTTATTACTCACGATATTATCAATATAACATGCATTATTACCCATATAATGCAGTTATTATCGCTAGAACTGTAATAATTATACTTATTACTTATATTATTAGCAATATAACGTGCATTATTACCCATATAATGCAGTTATTATCACTAGAACTGTAATAATTGTACTCATTACATATATTATTAGCAATATAACGTGCATTATTACCCATATAATGCAGTTATTATCGCTAGAACTGTAATAATTGTACTTATTACTTATATTATTAGCAATATAACGTGCATTATTACCCATATAATGCAGTTATTATCGCTACAACTGTAATAATTATACTTATTACTTATACTACTAGCAATATAACGTGCATTATTACCCATATAATGCAGTTATTATCGCTAGAACTGTAATAATTATACTTATTACTTATATTATTATCAATATAACATGCATTATTACCCATATAATGCAGTTATTATCGCTAGAACTGTAATAATTATACTTATTACTTATATTATTAGCAATATAACGTGCATTATTACCCATATAATGATGTTATTATCGCTAGAACTGTAATAATTATACTTATTACTTATATTATTATCAATATAACATGCATTATTACCCATATAATGGAGGTATTATCGGAAGAACTGTAACAATTATACTTATTACTTATACTATTAGCAATATAACATGCATTATTACCCATATTATGCAGTTATTATCTCTAGAACCATAATAAATATACTTATTACTCCCAATATTATCAATATAACATGCATTATTACCCATATAATGCAGTTATTATCGCTAGAACTGTAAAAATTATACTTATTACTTATATTGTTAGCAATATAACGTGCATTATTACCCATATAATGCAGTTATTATCGCTAGAACTGTAATAATTATACTTCTTACTTAGATTATTATCAATATAACATGCATTATTACCCATATTATGCAGTTATTATCGCTAGAACTGTAATAATTATACTTAGTACTTATATCATTATCAATATAACATGCATTATTACCCATATAATGGAGGTATTATCGCTAGAACTGTAATAATTATACTTATTACTTATATTGTTAGCAATATAACGTGCATTATTACCCATATAATGCAGTTATTATCGCTAGAACTGTAATAATTATACTTATTACTTAGATTATTATCAATATAACATGCATTATTACCCATATTATGCAGTTATTATCGCTAGAACTATAATAAATATACGTATTACTTTTATTATCATCAATATAACATGCATTATTACCCATATTATGCAGTTATTATCGATAGAACTGTAATAAATATATTTATTACTTTTATTATTATCAATATAACATGCACTATTTGCCATATTTTACTATTATTATCGCTAGAACTATAATAATTATACTTATTACTCACGATATTATCAATATAACATGCATTATTACCCATATAATGCAGTTATTATCGCTAGAACTGTAATAATTGTACTTATTACTTATATTATTAGCAATATAACGTGCATTATTACCCATATTATGCAGTTATTATCGCTAGAACTGTAATAACTATACTTATTACTTATATCATTATCAATATAACATGCATTTTTACCCATATAATGCAGTTATTATCGCTAGAACTGTAATAATTATACTTATTACTTATATTGTTAGCAATATAACGTGCATTATTACCCATATAATGCAGTTATTATCGCTAGAACTGTAATAATTATACTTATTACTTATATTATTATCAATATAACATGCATTATTACCCATATTATGCAGTTATTATCGCTAGAACTGTAATAATTGTACTTATTACTTATATTATTAGCAATATAACGTGCATTATTACCCATATTATGCAGTTATTATCGCTAGAACTGTAATAACTATACTTATTACTTATATCATTATCAATATAACATGCATTTTTACCCATATAATGCAGTTATTATCGCTAGAACTGTAATAATTATACTTATTACTTATATTGTTAGCAATATAACGTGCATTATTACCCATATAATGCAGTTATTATCGCTAGAACTGTAATAATTATACTTATTACTTATATTATTATCAATATAACATGCATTATTACCCATATTATGCAGTTATTATCGCTAGAACAATAATAAATATACGTATTATTTTTATTATCATCAATATAACATCCATTATTACCCATATTATGCAGTTATTCTCGATAGAACTGTAATAAATATATTTATTACTTTTATTATTATCAATATAACATGCACTATTTGCCATATTTTACTATTATTATCGCTAGAACTATAAGAATTATACTTATAACTCCCGATATTATCAATATAACATGCATTATTACCCATATAATGCAGTTATTATCGCTAGAACTGTAATAATTATACTTATTACTTATGTTATTATCAATATAACATGCATTATTACCCATATAATGGAGGTATTATCGCTAGAACTGTAATAATTATACTTATTACTTATATTGTTAGCAATATAACGTGCATTATTACCCATATAATGCAGTTATTATCGCTAGAACTGTAATAATTATACTTATTACTTAGATTATTATCAATATAACATGCGTTATTACCCATATTATGCAGTTATTATCGCTAGAACTATAATAAATATACGTGTTACTTTTATTATCATCAATATAACATGCATTATTACCCATATTATGCAGTTATTATCGATAGTACTGTAATAAATATATTTATTACTTTTATTATTATCAATATAACATGCACTATTTGCCATATTTTACTATTATTATCGCTAGAACTATAATAATTATACTTATTACTCCCGATATTATCAATATAACATGCATTATTACCCATATAATGCAGTTATTATCGCTAGAACTGTAATAATTATACTTATTACTTATATTATTATCAATATAACATGCATTATTACCCATATAATGCAGTTATTATCGCTAGAACTGTAATAATTATACTTATTACTTATATTATTAGCAATATAACGTGCATTATTACCCATATAATGATGTTATTATCGCTAGAACTGTAATAATTATACTTATTACTTATATTATTATCAATATAACATGCATTATTACCCATATAATGGAGGTATTATCGGAAGAACTGTAACAATTATACTTATTACTTATACTATTAGCAATATAACATGCATTATTACCCATATTATGCAGTTATTATCTCTAGAACCATAATAAATATACTTATTACTCCCAATATTATCAATATAACATGCATTATTACCCATATAATGCAGTTATTATCGCTAGAAC
This sequence comes from Megachile leachella, assembly GCA_963576845.1. Lineage (NCBI taxonomy): Eukaryota > Metazoa > Arthropoda > Insecta > Hymenoptera > Megachilidae > Megachile > Megachile leachella. Next base: position 1,728,294 of record CAUYWW010000231.1, on the reverse strand, counting down.
TGTAAAAATTATACTTATTACTTATATTGTTAGCAATATAACGTGCATTATTACCCATATAATGCAGTTATTATCGCTAGAACTGTAATAATTATACTTCTTACTTAGATTATTATCAATATAACATGCATTATTACCCATATTATGCAGTTATTATCGCTAGAACTGTAATAATTATACTTAGTACTTATATCATTATCAATATAACATGCATTATTACCCATATAATGGAGGTATTATCGCTAGAACTGTAATAATTATACTTATTACTTATATTGTTAGCAATATAACGTGCATTATTACCCATATAATGCAGTTATTATCGCTAGAACTGTAATAATTATACTTATTACTTAGATTATTATCAATATAACATGCATTATTACCCATATTATGCAGTTATTATCGCTAGAACTATAATAAATATACGTATTACTTTTATTATCATCAATATAACATGCATTATTACCCATATTATGCAGTTATTATCGATAGAACTGTAATAAATATATTTATTACTTTTATTATTATCAATATAACATGCACTATTTGCCATATTTTACTATTATTATCGCTAGAACTATAATAATTATACTTATTACTCACGATATTATCAATATAACATGCATTATTACCCATATAATGCAGTTATTATCGCTTGGAACTGTAATAATTATACTTATTACTTATATTATTAGCAATATAACGTGCATTATTACCCATATAATGCAGTTATTATCACTAGAACTGTAATAATTGTACTCATTACATATATTATTAGCAATATAACGTGCATTATTACCCATATAATGCAGTTATTATCGCTAGAACTGTAATAATTGTACTCATTACTTATATTATTAGCAATATAACGTGCATTATTACCCATATTATGCAGTTATTATCGCTAGAACTGTAATAACTATACTTATTACTTATATCATTATCAATATAACATGCATTTTTACCCACATAATGCAGTTATTATCGCTAGAACTGTAATAATTATACTTATTACTTATATTGTTAGCAATATAACGTGCATTATTACCCATATAATGCAGTTATTATCGCTAGAACTGTAATAATTATACTTATTACTTATATTATTATCAATATAACATGCATTATTACCCATATTATGCAGTTATTATCGCTAGAACTATAATAAATATACGTATTATTTTTATTATCATCAATATAACATCCATTATTACCCATATTATGCAGTTATTCTCGATAGAACTGTAATAAATATATTTATTACTTTTATTATTATCAATATAACATGTACTATTTGCCATATTTTAATATTATTATCGCTAGAACTATAAGAATTATACTTATAACTCCCGATATTATCAATATAACATGCATTATTACCCATATAATGCAGTTATTATCGCTAGAACTGTAATAATTGTACTCATTACTTATATTATTAGCAATATAACGTGCATTATTACCCATATTATGCAGTTATTATCGCTAGAACTATAACAAATATTCGTATTACTTTCATTATCATCAATATAACATGCATTATTACCCATATAATGCAGTTATTATCGCTAGAACTGTAATAATTATACTTATTACTTATATTATCATCAATATAACATGCATTATTACCCATATAATGCAGTTATTATCGCTAGAACTGTAATAATTATACTTATTACTTATATTATTAGCAATATAACGTGCATTATTACCCATATAAAGCAGTTATTATCGCTAGAACTGTAATAATTATACTTATTACTTATATTATTATCAATATAACATGCATTATTACCCATATAATGGAGGTATTATCGCAAGAACTGTAATAATTATACTTATTACTTATACTATTAGCAATATAACGTGCATTATTACCCATATAATGCAGTTATTATCGCCAGAACTATAATAATTATACTTATTACTAATATTATTCTCAATATAACATGCATTATTACCCATATTATGCAGTTATTATCGCTAGAACTGTAATAATTATACTTATTACTTATATTATTATCAATATAACATGCATTATTACCCATATTATGCAGTTATTATCGATAGAACTGTAATAAATATACTTATTACTTTTATTATTATCAATATAACATGCACTATTTGCCATATTTTACTATTATTATCGCTAGAACTATAATAATTATACTTATTACTCCCGATATTATCAATATAACATGCATTATTACCCATATAATGCAGTCAGTATCGCTAGAACTGTAATAATTATACTTATTACTTATATTGTTAGCAATATAACGTGCATTATTACCCATATAATGCAGTTATTATCGCTAGAACTGTAATAATTATACTTAATACTTAGATTATTATCAATATAACATGCATTATTACCCATATTATGCAGTTATTATCGATAGAACTGTAATAAATATATTTGTTACTTTTATTATTATCAATATAACATGCACTATTTGCCATATTTTACTATTATTATCGCTAGAACTATAATAATTATACTTATTACTCCCGATATTATCAATATAACATGCATTATTACCCATATTATGCAGTTATTATCGCTAGAACTGTAATAATTATACTTATTACTTATATCATTATCAATATACCATGCAGTATTACCCATATAATGGAGGTATTATCGCTAGAACTGTAATAATTATACTTATTACTTATACTATTAGCAATATAACGTGCATTATTACCCATATAATGGAGGTATTATCGGAAGAACTGTAACAATTATACTTATTACTTATACTATTAGCAATATAACATGCATTATTACCCATATTATGCAGTTATTATCTCTAGAACCATAATAAATATACTTATTACTCCCAATATTATCAATATAACATGCATTATTACCCATATAATGCAGTTATTATCGCTAGAACTGTAAAAATTATACTTATTACTTATATTGTTAGCAATATAACGTGCATTATTACCCATATAATGCAGTTATTATCGCTAGAACTGTAATAATTATACTTCTTACTTAGATTATTATCAATATAACATGCATTATTACCCATATTATGCAGTTATTATCGCTAGAACTGTAATAATTATACTTAGTACTTATATCATTATCAATATAACATGCATTATTACCCATATAATGGAGGTATTATCGCTAGAACTGTAATAATTATACTTATTACTTATATTGTTAGCAATATAACGTGCATTATTACCCATATAATGCAGTTATTATCGCTAGAACTGTAATAATTATACTTATTACTTAGATTATTATCAATATAACATGCATTATTACCCATATTATGCAGTTATTATCGCTAGAACTATAATAAATATACGTATTACTTTTATTATCATCAATATAACATGCATTATTACCCATATTATGCAGTTATTATCGATAGAACTGTAATAAATATATTTATTACTTTTATTATTATCAATATAACATGCACTATTTGCCATATTTTACTATTATTATCGCTAGAACTATAATAATTATACTTATTACTCACGATATTATCAATATAACATGCATTATTACCCATATAATGCAGTTATTATCGCTTGGAACTGTAATAATTATACTTATTACTTATATTATTAGCAATATAACGTGCATTATTACCCATATAATGCAGTTATTATCACTAGAACTGTAATAATTGTACTCATTACATATATTATTAGCAATATAACGTGCATTATTACCCATATAATGCAGTTATTATCGCTAGAACTGTAATAATTGTACTCATTACTTATATTATTAGCAATATAACGTGCATTATTACCCATATTATGCAGTTATTATCGCTAGAACTGTAATAACTATACTTATTACTTATATCATTATCAATATAACATGCATTTTTACCCACATAATGCAGTTATTATCGCTAGAACTGTAATAATTATACTTATTACTTATATTGTTAGCAATATAACGTGCATTATTACCCATATAATGCAGTTATTATCGCTAGAACTGTAATAATTATACTTATTACTTATATTATTATCAATATAACATGCATTATTACCCATATTATGCAGTTATTATCGCTAGAACTATAATAAATATACGTATTATTTTTATTATCATCAATATAACATCCATTATTACCCATATTATGCAGTTATTCTCGATAGAACTGTAATAAATATATTTATTACTTTTATTATTATCAATATAACATGTACTATTTGCCATATTTTAATATTATTATCGCTAGAACTATAAGAATTATACTTATAACTCCCGATATTATCAATATAACATGCATTATTACCCATATAATGCAGTTATTATCGCTAGAACTGTAATAATTGTACTCATTACTTATATTATTAGCAATATAACGTGCATTATTACCCATATTATGCAGTTATTATCGCTAGAACTATAACAAATATTCGTATTACTTTCATTATCATCAATATAACATGCATTATTACCCATATAATGCAGTTATTATCGCTAGAACTGTAATAATTATACTTATTACTTATATTATCATCAATATAACATGCATTATTACCCATATAATGCAGTTATTATCGCTAGAACTGTAATAATTATACTTATTACTTATATTATTAGCAATATAACGTGCATTATTACCCATATAAAGCAGTTATTATCGCTAGAACTGTAATAATTATACTTATTACTTATATTATTATCAATATAACATGCATTATTACCCATATAATGGAGGTATTATCGCAAGAACTGTAATAATTATACTTATTACTTATACTATTAGCAATATAACGTGCATTATTACCCATATAATGCAGTTATTATCGCCAGAACTATAATAATTATACTTATTACTAATATTATTCTCAATATAACATGCATTATTACCCATATTATGCAGTTATTATCGCTAGAACTGTAATAATTATACTTATTACTTATATTATTATCAATATAACATGCATTATTACCCATATTATGCAGTTATTATCGATAGAACTGTAATAAATATACTTATTACTTTTATTATTATCAATATAACATGCACTATTTGCCATATTTTACTATTATTATCGCTAGAACTATAATAATTATACTTATTACTCCCGATATTATCAATATAACATGCATTATTACCCATATAATGCAGTCAGTATCGCTAGAACTGTAATAATTATACTTATTACTTATATTGTTAGCAATATAACGTGCATTATTACCCATATAATGCAGTTATTATCGCTAGAACTGTAATAATTATACTTAATACTTAGATTATTATCAATATAACATGCATTATTACCCATATTATGCAGTTATTATCGATAGAACTGTAATAAATATATTTGTTACTTTTATTATTATCAATATAACATGCACTATTTGCCATATTTTACTATTATTATCGCTAGAACTATAATAATTATACTTATTACTCCCGATATTATCAATATAACATGCATTATTACCCATATTATGCAGTTATTATCGCTAGAACTGTAATAATTATACTTATTACTTATATCATTATCAATATACCATGCAGTATTACCCATATAATGGAGGTATTATCGCTAGAACTGTAATAATTATACTTATTACTTATACTATTAGCAATATAACGTGCATTATTACCCATATAATGCAGTTATTATCGCCAGAACTGTAATAATTATACTTATTACTTATATTATTCTCAATAAAACATGCATTATTACCCATATTATGCAGTTATTACCGCTAGAACTATAATAAATATTCGTATTACTTTCATTATCATCAATATAACATGCATTATTACCCATATAATGCAGTCATTATCGCTAGAACTGTAATAATTATACTTATTACTTATATTGTTAGCAATATAACGTGCATTATTACCCATATAATGCAGTTATTATCGCTAGAACTGTAATAATTATACTTATTACTTATATTATTATCAATATAACATGCATTATTACCCATATTATGCAGTTATTATCGCTAGAACTATAATAAATATACGTATTACTTTTATTATCATCAATATAACATGCATTATTACCCATATTATGCAGTTATTATCGATAGAACTGTAATAAATATACTTATTACTTTTATTATTATCAATATAACATGCACTATTTGCCATATTTTACTATTATTATCGCTAGAACTATAACAAATATTCGTATTACTTTCATTATCATCAATATAACATGCATTATTACCCATATTATGCAGTTATTATCGATAGAACTGTAATAAATATACTTATTACTTTTATTATCATCAATATAACATGCACTATTTGCCATATTTTACTATTATTATCGCTAGAACTATAATAATTATACTTATTACTCCCGATATTATCAATATAACATGCATTATTACCCATATAATGCAGTTATTATCGCAAGAACTGTAATAATTATACTTATTACTTATGTTATTATCAATATAACATGCATTATTACCCATATAATGCAGTTATTATCGCTAGAACTGTAATAATTGTACTAATTACTTATATTATTAGCAATATAACGTGCATTATTACCCATATTATGCAGTTATTATCGCTAGAACTGTAATAATTATACTTATTACTTATATCATTATCAATATAACATGCATTATTACCCATATAATGGAGGTATTATCGCTAGAACTGTAATAATTATACTTATTACTTATATTGTTAGCAATATAACGTGCATTATTACCCATATAATGCAGTAATTATCGCTAGAACAGTAATAATTATACTTATTACTTAGATTATTATCAATATAACATGCATTATTACCCATATTATGCAGTTATTATCGCTAGAACTATAATAAATATACGTATTACTTTTATTATCACCAATATAACATGCATTATTACCCATATTATGCAGTTATTATCGATAGAACTGTAATAAATATACTTATTACTTTTATTATTATCAATATAACATGCACTATTTGCCATATTTTACTATAATTATCGCTAGAACTATAATAATTATACTTATTACTCCCGATATTATCAATATAACATGCATTATTACCCATATTATGCAGTTATTATCGCTAGAACTATAATAAATATACGTATTATTTTTATTATCATCAATATAACATCCATTATTACCCATATTATGCAGTTATTCTCGATAGAACTGTAATAAATATATTTATTACTTTTATTATTATCAATATAACATGCACTATTTGCCATATTTTACTATTATTATCGCTAGAACTATAATAATTATACTTATTACTCCCGATATTATCAATATAACATGCATTATTACCCATATAATGCAGTTATTATCGCAAGAACTGTAATAATTATACTTATTACTTATGTTATTATCAATATAACATGCATTATTACCCATATAATGCAGTTATTATCGCTAGAACTGTAATAATTGTACTCATTACTTATATTATTAGCAATATAACGTGCATTATTACCCATATTATGCAGTTATTATCGCTAGAACTGTAATAATTATACTTATTACTTATATCATTATCAATATAACATGCATTTTTACCCATATAATGCAGTTATTATCGCTACAACTGTAATAATTATACTTATTACTTATATTGTTAGCAATATAACGTGCATTATTACCCATATAATGCAGTTATTATCGCTAGAACTGTAATAATTATAATTATTACTTATATTATTATCAATATAACATGCATTATTACCCATATTATGCAGTTATTATCGCTAGAACTATAATAAATATACGTATTACTTTTATTATCATCAATATAACATGCAGTATTACCCATATTATGCAGTTATTATCGATAGAAGTGTAATAAATATACTTATTACTTTTATTGTTATCAATATAACATGCACTATTTGCCATATTTTACTATAATTATCGCTAGAACTATAATAATTATACTTATTACTCCCGATATTATCAATATAACATGCATTATTACCCATATTATGCAGTTATTATCGCTAGAACTATAATAAATATACGTATTATTTTTATTATCATCAATATAACATCCATTATTACCCATATTATGCAGTTATTCTCGATAGAACTGTAATAAATATATTTATTACTTTTATTATTATCAATATAACATGCACTATTTGCCATATTTTACTATTATTATCGCTAGAACTATAAGAATTATACTTATAACTCCCGATATTATCAATATAACATGCATTATTACCCATATAATGCAGTCATTATCGCTAGAACTGTAATAATTGTACTCATTACTTATATTATTAGCAATATAACGTGCATTATTACCCATATTATGCAGTTATTATCGATAGAACTGTAATAAATATACTTATTACTTTTATTATTATCAATATAACATGCATTATTACCCATATTATGCAGTTATTATCGCTAGAACTATAATAAATATACGTATTACTTTTATTATCATCAATATAACATGCATTATTACCCATATTATGCAGTTATTATCGATAGAACTGTAATAAATATACTTATTACTTTTATTATTATCAATATAACATGCACTATTTGCCATATTTTACTATAATTATCGCTAGAACTATAATAATTATACTTATTACTCCCGATATTATCAATATAACATGCATTATTACCCATATTATGCAGTTATTATCGCTAGAACTGTAATAATTGTACTCATTCCTTATATTATTAGCAATATAACGTGCATTATTACCCATATTATGCAGTTATTATCGCTAGAACTATAACAAATATTCGTATTACTTTCATTATCATCAATATAACGTGCATTATTACCCATATAATGCAGTTATTATCGCTAGAACTGTAATAATTATACTTATTACTTATATCATTATCAATATAACATGCATTATTACCCATATAATGGAGGTATTATCGCTAGAACTGTAATAATTATACTTATTACTTATATTGTTAGCAATATAACGTGCATTATTACCCATATAATGCAGTTATTATCGCTAGAACAGTAATAATTATACTTATTACTTAGATTATTATCAATATAACATGCATTATTACCCATATTATGCAGTTATTATCGCTAGAACTATAATAAATATACGTATTACTTTTATTATCACCAATATAACATGCATTATTACCCATATTATGCAGTCATTATCGATAGAACTGTAATAAATATACTTATTACTTTTATTATTATCAATATAACATGCACTATTTGCCATATTTTACTATAATTATCGCTAGAACTATAATAATTATACTTATTACTCCCGATATTATCAATATAACATGCATTATTACCCATATTATGCAGTTATTATCGCTAGAACTATAATAAATATACGTATTATTTTTATTATCATCAATATGACATCCATTATTACCCATATTATGCAGTTATTCTCGATAGAACTGTAATAAATATATTTATTACTTTTATTATTATCAATATAACATGCACTATTTGCCATATTTTACTATTATTATCGCTAGAACTATAATAATTATACTTATTACTCCCGATATTATCAATATAACATGCATTATTACCCATATAATGCAGTTATTATCGCAAGAACTGTAATAATTATACTTATTACTTATGTTATTATCAATATAACATGCATTATTACCCATATAATGCAGTTATTATCGCTAGAACTGTAATAATTGTACTCATTACTTATATTATTAGCAATATAACGTGCATTATTACCCATATTATGCAGTTATTATCGCTAGAACTGTAATAATTATACTTATTACTTATATCATTATCAATATAACATGCATTTTTACCCATATAATGCAGTTATTATCGCTACAACTGTAATAATTATACTTATTACTTATATTGTTAGCAATATAACGTGCATTATTACCCATATAATGCAGTTATTATCGCTAGAACTGTAATAATTATACTTATTACTTATATTATTATCAATATAACATGCATTATTACCCATATTATGCAGTTATTATCGCTAGAACTATAATAAATATACGTATTACTTTTATTATCATCAATATAACATGCAGTATTACCCATATTATGCAGTTATTATCGATAGAACTGTAATAAATATACTTATTACTTTTATTATTATCAATATAACATGCACTATTTGCCATATTTTACTATAATTATCGCTAGAACTATAATAATTATACTTATTACTCCCGATATTATCAATATAACATGCATTATTACCCATATTATGCAGTTATTATCGCTAGAACTATAATAAACATACGTATTATTTTTATTATCATCAATATAACATCCATTATTACCCATATTATGCAGTTATTCTCGATAGAACTGTAATAAATATATTTATTACTTTTATTATTATCAATATAACATGCACTATTTGCCATATTTTACTATTATTATCGCTAGAACTATAAGAATTATACTTATAACTCCCGATATTATCAATATAACATGCATTATTACCCATATAATGCAATTATTATCGCTAGAACTGTAATAATTGTACTCATTACTTATATTATTAGCAATATAACGTGCATTATTACCCATATTATGCAGTTATTATCGATAGAACTGTAATAAATATACTTATTACTTTTATTATTATCAATATAACATGCACTATTTGCCATGTTTTACTATTATTATCGCTAGAACTATAATAATTATACTTATTACTCCCGATATTATCAATATAACATGCATTATTACCCATATAATGGAGGTATTATCGCTAGAACTGTAATAATTGTACTCATTACTTACATTATTAGCAATTTAACGTGCATTATTACCCATATTATGCAGTTATTATCGCTAGAACTGTAATAATTATACTTATTACTTATATTGTTAGCAATATAACGTGCATTATTACCCATATAATGCAGTTATTATCGCTAGAACTGTAATAATTATACTTATTACTTATGTTATTATCAATATAACATGCATTATTACCCATATAATGCAGTTATTATCGCTAGAACTGTAATAATTGTACTCATTACTTATATTATTAGCAATTTAACGTGCATTATTACCCATATTATGCAGTTATTATCGCTAGAACTGTAATAATTATACTTATTACTTATATCATTATCATTATAACATGCATTATTACCCATATAATGGAGGTATTATCGCTAGAACTGTAATAATTATACTTATTACTTATATTGTTAGCAATATAACGTGCATTATTACCCATATAATGCAGTTATTATCGCTAGAACTGTAATAATTATACTCATTACTTAGATTATTATCAATATAACATGCATTATTACCCATATTATGCAGTTATTATCGCTAGAACTATAATAAATATACGTATTACTTTTATTATCATCAATATAACATGCATTATTACCCATATTATGCAGTTATTCTCGATAGAACTGTAATAAATATATTTATTACTTTTATTATTATCAATATAACATGTACTATTTGCCATATTTTAATATTATTATCGCTAGAACTATAAGAATTATACTTATAACTCCCGATATTATCAATATAACATGCATTATTACCCATATAATGCAGTTATTATCGCTAGAACTGTAATAATTGTACTCATTACTTATATTATTAGCAATATAACGTGCATTATTACCCATATTATGCAGTTATTATCGCTAGAACTATAACAAATATTCGTATTACTTTCATTATCATCAATATAACATGCATTATTACCCATATAATGCAGTTATTATCGCTAGAACTGTAATAATTATACTTATTACTTATATTATCATCAATATAACATGCATTATTACCCATATAATGCAGTTATTATCGCTAGAACTGTAATAATTATACTTATTACTTATATTATTAGCAATATAACGTGCATTATTACCCATATAAAGCAGTTATTATCGCTAGAACTGTAATAATTATACTTATTACTTATATTATTATCAATATAACATGCATTATTACCCATATAATGGAGGTATTATCGCAAGAACTGTAATAATTATACTTATTACTTATACTATTAGCAATATAACGTGCATTATTACCCATATAATGCAGTTATTATCGCCAGAACTATAATAATTATACTTATTACTAATATTATTCTCAATATAACATGCATTATTACCCATATTATGCAGTTATTATCGCTAGAACTGTAATAATTATACTTATTACTTATATTATTATCAATATAACATGCATTATTACCCATATTATGCAGTTATTATCGATAGAACTGTAATAAATATACTTATTACTTTTATTATTATCAATATAACATGCACTATTTGCCATATTTTACTATTATTATCGCTAGAACTATAATAATTATACTTATTACTCCCGATATTATCAATATAACATGCATTATTACCCATATAATGCAGTCAGTATCGCTAGAACTGTAATAATTATACTTATTACTTATATTGTTAGCAATATAACGTGCATTATTACCCATATAATGCAGTTATTATCGCTAGAACTGTAATAATTATACTTAATACTTAGATTATTATCAATATAACATGCATTATTACCCATATTATGCAGTTATTATCGATAGAACTGTAATAAATATATTTGTTACTTTTATTATTATCAATATAACATGCACTATTTGCCATATTTTACTATTATTATCGCTAGAACTATAATAATTATACTTATTACTCCCGATATTATCAATATAACATGCATTATTACCCATATTATGCAGTTATTATCGCTAGAACTGTAATAATTATACTTATTACTTATATCATTATCAATATAACATGCATTATTACCCATATAATGGAGGTATTATCGCTAGAACTGTAATAATTATACTTATTACTTATACTATTAGCAATATAACGTGCATTATTACCCATATAATGCAGTTATTATCGCCAGAACTGTAATAATTATACTTATTACTTATATTATTCTCAATATAACATGCATTATTACCCATATTATGCAGTTATTACCGCTAGAACTATAATAAATATTCGTATTACTTTCATTATCATCAATATAACATGCATTATTACCCATATAATGCAGTCATTATCGCTAGAACTGTAATAATTATACTTATTACTTATATTGTTAGCAATATAACGTGCATTATTACCCATATAATGCAGTTATTATCGCTAGAACTGTAATAATTATACTTATTACTTATATTATTATCAATATAACATGCATTATTACCCATATTATGCAGTTATTATCGCTAGAACTATAATAAATATACGTATTACTTTTATTATCATCAATATAACATGCATTATTACCCATATTATGCAGTTATTATCGATAGAACTGTAATAAATATACTTATTACTTTTATTATTATCAATATAACATGCACTATTTGCCATATTTTACTATTATTATCGCTAGAACTATAACAAATATTCGTATTACTTTCATTATCATCAATATAACATGCATTATTACCCATATTATGCAGTTATTATCGATAGAACTGTAATAAATATACTTATTACTTTTATTATCATCAATATAACATGCACTATTTGCCATATTTTACTATTATTATCGCTAGAACTATAATAATTATACTTATTACTCCCGATATTATCAATATAACATGCATTATTACCCATATAATGCAGTTATTATCGCAAGAACTGTAATAATTATACTTATTACTTATGTTATTATCAATATAACATGCATTATTACCCATATAATGCAGTTATTATCGCTAGAACTGTAATAATTGTACTAATTACTTATATTATTAGCAATATAACGTGCATTATTACCCATATTATGCAGTTATTATCGCTAGAACTGTAATAATTATACTTATTACTTATATCATTATCAATATAACATGCATTATTACCCATATAATGGAGGTATTATCGCTAGAACTGTAATAATTATACTTATTACTTATATTGTTAGCAATATAACGTGCATTATTACCCATATAATGCAGTTATTATCGCTAGAACTATAATAAATATACGTATTACTTTTATTATCACCAATATAACATGCATTATTACCCATATTATGCAGTTATTATCGATAGAACTGTAATAAATATACTTATTACTTTTATTATTATCAATATAACATGCACTATTTGCCATATTTTACTATAATTATCGCTAGAACTATAATAATTATACTTATTACTCCCGATATTACCAATATAACATGCATTATTACCCATATTATGCAGTTATTATCGCTAGAACTATAATAAATATACGTATTATTTTTATTATCATCAATATAACATCCATTATTACCCATATTATGCAGTTATTCTCGATAGAACTGTAATAAATATATTTATTACTTTTATTATTATCAATATAACATGCACTATTTGCCATATTTTACTATTATTATCGCTAGAACTATAATAATTATACTTATTACTCCCGATATTATCAATATAACATGCATTATTACCCATATAATGCAGTTATTATCGCAAGAACTGTAATAATTATACTTATTACTTATGTTATTATCAATATAACATGCATTATTACCCATATAATGCAGTTATTATCGCTAGAACTGTAATAATTGTACTCATTACTTATATTATTAGCAATATAACGTGCATTATTACCCATATTATGCAGTTATTATCGCTAGAACTGTAATAATTATACTTATTACTTATATCATTATCAATATAACATGCATTTTTACCCATATAATGCAGTTATTATCGCTACAACTGTAATAATTATACTTATTACTTATATTGTTAGCAATATAACGTGCATTATTACCCATATAATGCAGTTATTATCGCTAGAACTGTAATAATTATAATTATTACTTATATTATTATCAATATAACATGCATTATTACCCATATTATGCAGTTATTATCGCTAGAACTATAATAAATATACGTATTACTTTTATTATCATCAATATAACATGCAGTATTACCCATATTATGCAGTTATTATCGATAGAAGTGTAATAAATATACTTATTACTTTTATTATTATCAATATAACATGCACTATTTGCCATATTTTACTATAATTATCGCTAGAACTATAATAATTATACTTATTACTCCCGATATTATCAATATAACATGCATTATTACCCATATTATGCAGTTATTATCGCTAGAACTATAATAAATATACGTATTATTTTTATTATCATCAATATAACATCCATTATTACCCATATTATGCAGTTATTCTCGATAGAACTGTAATAAATATATTTATTACTTTTATTATTATCAATATAACATGCACTATTTGCCATATTTTACTATTATTATCGCTAGAACTATAAGAATTATACTTATAACTCCCGATATTATCAATATAACATGCATTATTACCCATATAATGCAGTCATTATCGCTAGAACTGTAATAATTGTACTCATTACTTATATTATTAGCAATATAACGTGCATTATTACCCATATTATGCAGTTATTATCGATAGAACTGTAATAAATATACTTATTACTTTTATTATTATCAATATAACATGCATTATTACCCATATTATGCAGTTATTATCGCTAGAACTATAATAAATATACGTATTACTTTTATTATCATCAATATAACATGCATTATTACCCATATTATGCAGTTATTATCGATAGAACTGTAATAAATATACTTATTACTTTTATTATTATCAATATAACATGCACTATTTGCCATATTTTACTATAATTATCGCTAGAACTATAATAATTATACTTATTACTCCCGATATTATCAATATAACATGCATTATTACCCATATTATGCAGTTATTATCGCTAGAACTATAATAAATATACGTATTATTTTTATTATCATCAATATAACATCCATTATTACCCATATTATGCAGTTATTCTCGATAGAACTGTAATAAATATATTTATTACTTTTATTATTATCAATATAACATGCACTATTTGCCATATTTTACTATTATTATCGCTAGAACTATAAGAATTATACTTATAACTCCCGATATTATCAATATAACATGCATTATTACCCATATAATGCAGTTATTATCGCTAGAACTGTAATAATTGTACTCATTCCTTATATTATTAGCAATATAACGTGCATTATTACCCATATTATGCAGTTATTATCGCTAGAACTATAACAAATATTCGTATTACTTTCATTATCATCAATATAACGTGCATTATTACCCATATAATGCAGTTATTATCGCTAGAACTGTAATAATTATACTTATTACTTATATCATTATCAATATAACATGCATTATTACCCATATAATGGAGGTATTATCGCTAGAACTGTAATAATTATACTTATTACTTATATTGTTAGCAATATAACGTGCATTATTACCCATATAATGCAGTTATTATCGCTAGAACAGTAATAATTATACTTATTACTTAGATTATTATCAATATAACATGCATTATTACCCATATTATGCAGTTATTATCGCTAGAACTATAATAAATATACGTATTACTTTTATTATCACCAATATAACATGCATTATTACCCATATTATGCAGTCATTATCGATAGAACTGTAATAAATATACTTATTACTTTTATTATTATCAATATAACATGCACTATTTGCCATATTTTACTATAATTATCGCTAGAACTATAATAATTATACTTATTACTCCCGATATTATCAATATAACATGCATTATTACCCATATTATGCAGTTATTATCGCAAGAACTGTAATAATTATACTTATTACTTATGTTATTATCAATATAACATGCATTATTACCCATATAATGCAGTTATTATCGCTAGAACTGTAATAATTGTACTCATTACTTATATTATTAGCAATATAACGTGCATTATTACCCATATTATGCAGTTATTATCGCTAGAACTGTAATAATTATACTTATTACTTATATCATTATCAATATAACATGCATTTTTACCCATATAATGCAGTTATTATCGCTACAACTGTAATAATTATACTTATTACTTATATTGTTAGCAATATAACGTGCATTATTACCCATATAATGCAGTTATTATCGCTAGAACTGTAATAATTATACTTATTACTTATATTATTATCAATATAACATGCATTATTACCCATATTATGCAGTTATTATCGCTAGAACTATAATAAATATACGTATTACTTTTATTATCATCAATATAACATGCAGTATTACCCATATTATGCAGTTATTATCGATAGAACTGTAATAAATATACTTATTACTTTTATTATTATCAATATAACATGCACTATTTGCCATATTTTACTATAATTATCGCTAGAACTATAATAATTATACTTATTACTCCCGATATTATCAATATAACATGCATTATTACCCATATTATGCAGTTATTATCGCTAGAACTATAATAAACATACGTATTATTTTTATTATCATCAATATAACATCCATTATTACCCATATTATGCAGTTATTCTCGATAGAACTGTAATAAATATATTTATTACTTTTATTATTATCAATATAACATGCACTATTTGCCATATTTTACTATTATTATCGCTAGAACTATAAGAATTATACTTATAACTCCCGATATTATCAATATAACATGCATTATTACCCATATAATGCAGTTATTATCGCTAGAACTGTAATAATTGTACTCATTACTTATATTATTAGCAATATAACGTGCATTATTACCCATATTATGCAGTTATTATCGATAGAACTGTAATAAATATACTTATTACTTTTATTATTATCAATATAACATGCACTATTTGCCATGTTTTACTATTATTATCGCTAGAACTATAATAATTATACTTATTACTCCCGATATTATCAATATAACATGCATTATTACCCATATAATGGAGGTATTATCGCTAGAACTGTAATAATTGTACTCATTACTTACATTATTAGCAATTTAACGTGCATTATTACCCATATTATGCAGTTATTATCGCTAGAACTGTAATAATTATACTTATTACTTATATTGTTAGCAATATAACGTGCATTATTACCCATATAATGCAGTTATTATCGCTAGAACTGTAATAATTATACTTATTACTTATGTTATTATCAATATAACATGCATTATTACCCATATAATGCAGTTATTATCGCTAGAACTGTAATAATTGTACTCATTACTTATATTATTAGCAATTTAACGTGCATTATTACCCATATTATGCAGTTATTATCGCTAGAACTGTAATAATTATACTTATTACTTATATCATTATCATTATAACATGCATTATTACCCATATAATGGAGGTATTATCGCTAGAACTGTAATAATTATACTTATTACTTATATTGTTAGCAATATAACGTGCATTATTACCCATATAATGCAGTTATTATCGCTAGAACTGTAATAATTATACTCATTACTTAGATTATTATCAATATAACATGCATTATTACCCATATTATGCAGTTATTATCGCTAGAACTATAATAAATATACGTATTACTTTTATTATCATCAATATAACATGCATTATTACCTATATTATGCAGTTATTATCGATACTACTGTAATAAATATATTTATTACTTTTATTATTATCAATATAACATGCACTATTTGCCATATTTTACTATTATTATCGCTAGAACTATAATAATTATACTTATTACTCCCGATATTATCAATATAACATGCATTATTACCCATATAATGCAGTTATTATCGCTAGAACTGTAATAATTATACTTATTAGTTATATTGTTAGCAATATAACGTGCATTATTACCCATATAATGCAGTTATTATCGCTACAACTATAATAATTATACTTATTACTTATATTATTATCAATATAACATGCATTATTACCCATATTATGCAGTTATTATCGCTAGAACTATAATAAATACACTTATTACTCCCAATATTATCAATGTAACATGCATTATTACCCATATAATGCAGTTATTATCGCTAGAACTGTAATAATTATACTTATTACTTATATTATTAGCAATATAACGTGCATTATTACCCATATAATGCAGTTATTATCGCTAGAACTGTAATAAATATACTTATTACTTTTATTATTATCAATACAACATGCACTATTTGCCATATTTTACTATTATTATCGCTAGAACTATAATAATTATACTTATTACTCCCGATATTATCAATATAACATGCATTATTACCCATATAATGCAGTTATTATCGCAAGAACTGTAATAATTATACTTATTACTTATGTTATTATCAATATAACATGCATTATTACCCATATAATGCAGTTATTATCGCTAGAACTGTAATAATTGTACTAATTACTTATATTATTAGCAATATAACGTGCATTATTACCCATATTATGCAGTTATTATCGCTAGAACTGTAATAATTATACTTATTACTTATATCATTATCAATATAACATGCATTATTACCCATATAATGGAGGTATTATCGCTAGAACTGTAATAATTATACTTATTACTTATATTGTTAGCAATATAACGTGCATTATTACCCATATAATGCAGTAATTATCGCTAGAACAGTAATAATTATACTTATTACTTAGATTATTATCAATATAACATGCATTATTACCCATATTATGCAGTTATTATCGCTAGAACTATAATAAATATACGTATTACTTTTATTATCACCAATATAACATGCATTATTACCCATATTATGCAGTTATTATCGATAGAACTGTAATAAATATACTTATTACTTTTATTATTATCAATATAACATGCACTATTTGCCATATTTTACTATAATTATCGCTAGAACTATAATAATTATACTTATTACTCCCGATATTATCAATATAACATGCATTATTACCCATATTATGCAGTTATTATCGCTAGAACTATAATAAATATACGTATTATTTTTATTATCATCAATATAACATCCATTATTACCCATATTATGCAGTTATTCTCGATAGAACTGTAATAAATATATTTATTACTTTTATTATTATCAATATAACATGCATTATTACCCATATAATGCAGTTATTATCGCAAGAACTGTAATAATTATACTTATTACTTATGTTATTATCAATATAACATGCATTATTACCCATATAATGCAGTTATTATCGCTAGAACTGTAATAATTGTACTCATTACTTATATTATTAGCAATATAACGTGCATTATTACCCATATTATGCAGTTATTATCGCTAGAACTGTAATAATTATACTTATTACTTATATCATTATCAATATAACATGCATTTTTACCCATATAATGCAGTTATTATCGCTACAACTGTAATAATTATACTTATTACTTATATTGTTAGCAATATAACGTGCATTATTACCCATATAATGCAGTTATTATCGCTAGAACTGTAATAATTATACTTATTACTTATATTATTATCAATATAACATGCATTATTACCCATATTATGCAGTTATTATCGCTAGAACTATAATAAATATACGTATTACTTTTATTATCATCAATATAACATGCAGTATTACCCATATTATGCAGTTATTATCGATAGAAGTGTAATAAATATACTTATTACTTTTATTATTATCAATATAACATGCACTATTTGCCATATTTTACTATAATTATCGCTAGAACTATAATAATTATACTTATTACTCCCGATATTATCAATATAACATGCATTATTACCCATATTATGCAGTTATTATCGCTAGAACTATAATAAATATACGTATTATTTTTATTATCATCAATATAACATCCATTATTACCCATATTATGCAGTTATTCTCGATAGAACTGTAATAAATATATTTATTACTTTTATTATTATCAATATAACATGCACTATTTGCCATATTTTACTATTATTATCGCTAGAACTATAAGAATTATACTTATAACTCCCGATATTATCAATATAACATGCATTATTACCCATATAATGCAGTTATTATCGCTAGAACTGTAATAATTGTACTCATTACTTATATTATTAGCAATATAACGTGCATTATTACCCATATTATGCAGTTATTATCGATAGAACTGTAATAAATATACTTATTACTTTTATTATTATCAATATAACATGCATTATTACCCATATTATGCAGTTATTACCGCTAGAACTATAATAAATATACGTATTACTTTTATTATCATCAATATAGCATGCATTATTACCCATATTATGCAGTTATTATCGATAGAACTGTAATAAATATACTTATTACTTTTATTATTATCAATATAACATGCACTATTTGCCATATTTTACTATAATTATCGCTAGAACTATAATAATTATACTTATTACTCCCGATATTATCAATATAACATGCATTATTACCCATATTATGCAATTATTATCGCTAGAACTATAATAAATATACGTATTATTTTTATTATCATCAATATAACATCCATTATTACCCATATTATGCAGTTATTCTCGATAGAACTGTAATAAATATATTTATTACTTTTATTATTATCAATATAACATGCACTATTTGCCATATTTTACTATTATTATCGCTAGAACTATAAGAATTATACTTATAACTCCCGATATTATCAATATAACATGCATTATTACCCATAGAATGCAGTTATTATCGCTAGAACTGTAATAATTGTACTCATTACTTATATTATTAGCAATATAACGTGCATTATTACCCATATTATGCAGTTATTATCGCTAGAACTATAACAAATATTCGTATTACTTTCATTATCATCAATATAACGTGCATTATTACCCATATAATGCAGTTATTATCGCTAGAACTGTAATAATTATACTTATTACTTATATCATTATCAATATAACATGCATTATTACCCATATAATGGAGGTATTATCGCTAGAACTGTAATAATTATACTTATTACTTATACTATTAGCAATATAACGTGCATTATTACCCATATAATGCAGTTATTATCGCTAGAACTGTAATAATTATACTTATTACTTATATCATTATCAATATAACATGCATTTTTACCCATATAATGCAGTTATTATCGCTACAACTGTAATAATTATACTTATTACTTATATTGTTAGCAATATAACGTGCATTATTACCCATATAATGCAGTTATTATCGCTAGAACTGTAATAATTATACTTATTACTTATATTATTATCAATATAACATGCATTATTACCCATATTATGCAGTTATTATCGCTAGAACTATAATAAATATACGTATTACTTTTATTATCATCAATATAACATGCAGTATTACCCATATTATGCAGTTATTATCGATAGAAGTGTAATAAATATACTTATTACTTTTATTATTATCAATATAACATGCACTATTTGCCATATTTTACTATAATTATCGCTAGAACTATAATAATTATACTTATTACTCCCGATATTATCAATATAACATGCATTATTACCCATATTATGCAGTTATTATCGCTAGAACTATAATAAATATACGTATTATTTTTATTATCATCAATATAACATCCATTATTACCCATATTATGCAGTTATTCTCGATAGAACTGTAATAAATATATTTATTACTTTTATTATTATCAATATAACATGCACTATTTGCCATATTTTACTATTATTATCGCTAGAACTATAAGAATTATACTTATAACTCCCGATATTATCAATATAACATGCATTATTACCCATATAATGCAGTTATTATCGCTAGAACTGTAATAATTGTACTCATTACTTATATTATTAGCAATATAACGTGCATTATTACCCATATTATGCAGTTATTATCGCTAGAACTATAACAAATATTCGTATTACTTTCATTATCATCAATATAACGTGCATTATTACCCATATAATGCAGTTATTATCGCTAGAACTGTAATAATTATACTTATTACTTATATCATTATCAATATAACATGCATTATTACCCATATAATGGAGGTATTATCGCTAGAACTGTAATAATTATACTTATTACTTAGATTATTATCAATATAACATGCATTATTACCCATATTATGCAGTTATTATCGCTAGAACTATAATAAATATACGTATTACTTTTATTATCACCAATATAACATGCATTATTACCCATATTATGCAGTTATTATCGATAGAACTGTAATAAATATACTTATTACTTTTATTATTATCAATATAACATGCACTATTTGCCATATTTTACTATAATTATCGCTAGAACTATAATAATTATACTTATTACTCCCGATATTATCAATATAACATGCATTATTACCCATATTATGCAGTTATTATCGCTAGAACTATAATAAATATACGTATTATTTTTATTATCATCAATATAACATCCATTATTACCCATATTATGCAGTTATTCTCGATAGAACTGTAATAAATATATTTATTACTTTTATTATTATCAATATAACATGCATTATTACCCATATAATGCAGTTATTATCGCAAGAACTGTAATAATTATACTTATTACTTATGTTATTATCAATATAACATGCATTATTACCCATATAATGCAGTTATTATCGCTAGAACTGTAATAATTGTACTCATTACTTATATTATTAGCAATATAACGTGCATTATTACCCATATTATGCAGTTATTATCGCTAGAACTGTAATAATTATACTTATTACTTATATCATTATCAATATAACATGCATTTTTACCCATATAATGCAGTTATTATCGCTACAACTGTAATAATTATACTTATTACTTATATTGTTAGCAATATAACGTGCATTATTACCCATATAATGCAGTTATTATCGCTAGAACTGTAATAATTATACTTATTACTTATATTATTATCAATATAACATGCATTATTACCCATATTATGCAGTTATTATCGCTAGAACTATAATAAATATACGTATTACTTTTATTATCATCAATATAACATGCAGTATTACCCATATTATGCAGTTATTATCGATAGAAGTGTAATAAATATACTTATTACTTTTATTATTATCAATATAACATGCACTATTTGCCATATTTTACTATAATTATCGCTAGAACTATAATAATTATACTTATTACTCCCGATATTATCAATATAACATGCATTATTACCCATATTATGCAGTTATTATCGCTAGAACTATAATAAATATACGTATTATTTTTATTATCATCAATATAACATCCATTATTACCCATATTATGCAGTTATTCTCGATAGAACTGTAATAAATATATTTATTACTTTTATTATTATCAATATAACATGCACTATTTGCCATATTTTACTATTATTATCGCTAGAACTATAAGAATTATACTTATAACTCCCGATATTATCAATATAACATGCATTATTACCCATATAATGCAGTTATTATCGCTAGAACTGTAATAATTGTACTCATTACTTATATTATTAGCAATATAACGTGCATTATTACCCATATTATGCAGTTATTATCGATAGAACTGTAATAAATATACTTATTACTTTTATTATTATCAATATAACATGCATTATTACCCATATTATGCAGTTATTATCGCTAGAACTATAATAAATATACGTATTACTTTTATTATCATCAATATAGCATGCATTATTACCCATATTATGCAGTTATTATCGATAGAACTGTAATAAATATACTTATTACTTTTATTATTATCAATATAACATGCACTATTTGCCATATTTTACTATAATTATCGCTAGAACTATAATAATTATACTTATTACTCCCGATATTATCAATATAACATGCATTATTACCCATATTATGCAATTATTATCGCTAGAACTATAATAAATATACGTATTATTTTTATTATCATCAATATAACATCCATTATTACCCATATTATGCAGTTATTCTCGATAGAACTGTAATAAATATATTTATTACTTTTATTATTATCAATATAACATGCACTATTTGCCATATTTTACTATTATTATCGCTAGAACTATAAGAATTATACTTAAAACTCCCGATATTATCAATATAACATGCATTATTACCCATATAATGCAGTTATTATCGCTAGAACTGTAATAATTGTACTCATTACTTATATTATTAGCAATATAACGTGCATTATTACCCATATTATGCAGTTATTATCGCTAGAACTATAACAAATATTCGTATTACTTTCATTATCATCAATATAACGTGCATTATTACCCATATAATGCAGTTATTATCGCTAGAACAGTAATAATTATACTTATTACTTAGATTATTATCAATATAACATGCATTATTACCCATATTATGCAGTTATTATCGCTAGAACTATAATAAATATACGTATTACTTTTATTATCACCAATATAACATGCATTATTACCCATATTATGCAGTTATTATCGATAGAACTGTAATAAATATACTTATTACTTTTATTATTATCAATATAACATGCACTATTTGCCATATTTTACTATAATTATCGCTAGAACTATAATAATTATACTTATTACTCCCGATATTATCAATATAACATGCATTATTACCCATATTATGCAGTTATTATCGCTAGAACTATAATAAATATACGTATTATTTTTATTATCATCAATATAACATCCATTATTACCCATATTATGCAGTTATTCTCGATAGAACTGTAATAAATATATTTATTACTTTTATTATTATCAATATAACATGCATTATTACCCATATAATGCAGTTATTATCGCAAGAACTGTAATAATTATACTTATTACTTATGTTATTATCAATATAACATGCATTATTACCCATATAATGCAGTTATTATCGCTAGAACTGTAATAATTGTACTCATTACTTATATTATTAGCAATATAACGTGCATTATTACCCATATTATGCAGTTATTATCGCTAGAACTGTAATAATTATACTTATTACTTATATCATTATCAATATAACATGCATTTTTACCCATATAATGCAGTTATTATCGCTACAACTGTAATAATTATACTTATTACTTATATTGTTAGCAATATAACGTGCATTATTACCCATATAATGCAGTTATTATCGCTAGAACTGTAATAATTATACTTATTACTTATATTATTATCAATATAACATGCATTATTACCCATATTATGCAGTTATTATCGCTAGAACTATAATAAATATACGTATTACTTTTATTATCATCAATATAACATGCAGTATTACCCATATTATGCAGTTATTATCGATAGAAGTGTAATAAATATACTTATTACTTTTATTATTATCAATATAACATGCACTATTTGCCATATTTTACTATAATTATCGCTAGAACTATAATAATTATACTTATTACTCCCGATATTATCAATATAACATGCATTATTACCCATATTATGCAGTTATTATCGCTAGAACTATAATAAATATACGTATTATTTTTATTATCATCAATATAACATCCATTATTACCCATATTATGCAGTTATTCTCGATAGAACTGTAATAAATATATTTATTACTTTTATTATTATCAATATAACATGCACTATTTGCCATATTTTACTATTATTATCGCTAGAACTATAAGAATTATACTTATAACTCCCGATATTATCAATATAACATGCATTATTACCCATATAATGCAGTTATTATCGCTAGAACTGTAATAATTGTACTCATTACTTATATTATTAGCAATATAACGTGCATTATTACCCATATTATGCAGTTATTATCGATAGAACTGTAATAAATATACTTATTACTTTTATTATTATCAATATAACATGCATTATTACCCATATTATGCAGTTATTATCGCTAGAACTATAATAAATATACGTATTACTTTTATTATCATCAATATAGCATGCATTATTACCCATATTATGCAGTTATTATCGATAGAACTGTAATAAATATACTTATTACTTTTATTATTATCAATATAACATGCACTATTTGCCATATTTTACTATAATTATCGCTAGAACTATAATAATTATACTTATTACTCCCGATATTATCAATATAACATGCATTATTACCCATATTATGCAATTATTATCGCTAGAACTATAATAAATATACGTATTATTTTTATTATCATCAATATAACATCCATTA
This sequence comes from Megachile leachella, assembly GCA_963576845.1. Classification (NCBI taxonomy): domain Eukaryota; kingdom Metazoa; phylum Arthropoda; class Insecta; order Hymenoptera; family Megachilidae; genus Megachile; species Megachile leachella. The sequence goes on along the minus strand of CAUYWW010000231.1, from coordinate 1,701,267 downwards.
TTACCCATATTATGCAGTTATTCTCGATAGAACTGTAATAAATATATTTATTACTTTTATTATTATCAATATAACATGCACTATTTGCCATATTTTACTATTATTATCGCTAGAACTATAAGAATTATACTTATAACTCCCGATATTATCAATATAACATGCATTATTACCCATATAATGCAGTTATTATCGCTAGAACTGTAATAATTGTACTCATTACTTATATTATTAGCAATATAACGTGCATTATTACCCATATTATGCAGTTATTATCGCTAGAACTATAACAAATATTCGTATTACTTTCATTATCATCAATATAACGTGCATTATTACCCATATAATGCAGTTATTATCGCTAGAACTGTAATAATTATACTTATTACTTAGATTATTATCAATATAACATGCATTATTACCCATATTATGCAGTTATTATCGCTAGAACTGTAATAATTATACTTATTACTTATGTTATTATCAATATAACATGCATTATTACCCATATAATGCAGTTATTATCGCTAGAACTGTAATAATTGTACTCATTACTTATATTATTAGCAATATAACGTGCATTATTACCCATATTATGCAGTTATTATCGCTAGAACTGTAATAATTATACTTATTACTTATATCATTATCAATATAACATGCATTTTTACCCATATAATGCAGTTATTATCGCTACAACTGTAATAATTATACTTATTACTTATATTGTTAGCAATATAACGTGCATTATTACCCATATAATGCAGTTATTATCGCTAGAACTGTAATAATTATACTTATTACTTATATTATTATCAATATAACATGCATTATTACCCATATTATGCAGTTATTATCGCTAGAACTATAATAAATATACGTATTACTTTTATTATCATCAATATAACATGCAGTATTACCCATATTATGCAGTTATTATCGATAGAAGTGTAATAAATATACTTATTACTTTTATCATTATCAATATAACATGCACTATTTGCCATATTTTACTATAATTATCGCTAGAACTATAATAATTATACTTATTACTCCCGATATTATCAATATAACATGCATTATTACCCATATTATGCAGTTATTATCGCTAGAACTATAATAAATATACGTATTATTTTTATTATCATCAATATAACATCCATTATTACCCATATTATGCAGTTATTCTCGATAGAACTGTAATAAATATATTTATTACTTTTATTATTATCAATATAACATGCACTATTTGCCATATTTTACTATTATTATCGCTAGAACTATAAGAATTATACTTATAACTCCCGATATTATCAATATAACATGCATTATTACCCATATAATGCAGTTATTATCGCTAGAACTGTAATAATTGTACTCATTACTTATATTATTAGCAATATAACGTGCATTATTAGCCATATTATGCAGTTATTATCGATAGAACTGTAATAAATATACTTATTACTTTTATTATTATCAATATAACATGCATTATTACCCATATTATGCAGTTATTATCGCTAGAACTATAATAAATATACGTATTACTTTTATTATCATCAATATAGCATGCATTATTACCCATATTATGCAGTTATTATCGATAGAACTGTAATAAATATACTTATTACTTTTATTATTATCAATATAACATGCACTATTTGCCATATTTTACTATAATTATCGCTAGAACTATAATAATTATACTTATTACTCCCGATATTATCAATATAACATGCATTATTACCCATATTATGCAATTATTATCGCTAGAACTATAATAAATATACGTATTATTTTTATTATCATCAATATAACATCCATTATTACCCATATTATGCAGTTATTCTCGATAGAACTGTAATAAATATATTTATTACTTTTATTATTATCAATATAACATGCACTATTTGCCATATTTTACTATTATTATCGCTAGAACTATAAGAATTATACTTATAACTCCCGATATTATCAATATAACATGCATTATTACCCATATAATGCAGTTATTATCGCTAGAACTGTAATAATTGTACTCATTACTTATATTATTAGCAATATAACGTGCATTATTACCCATATTATGCAGTTATTATCGCTAGAACTATAACAAATATTCGTATTACTTTCATTATCATCAATATAACGTGCATTATTACCCATATAATGCAGTTATTATCGCTAGAACTGTAATAATTATACTTATTACTTATATCATTATCAATATAACATGCATTATTACCCATATAATGGAGGTATTATCGCTAGAACTGTAATAATTATACTTATTACTTAGATTATTATCAATATAACATGCATTATTACCCATATTATGCAGTTATTATCGCTAGAACTATAATAAATATACGTATTACTTTTATTATCACCAATATAACATGCATTATTACCCATATTATGCAGTTATTATCGATAGAACTGTAATAAATATACTTATTACTTTTATTATTATCAATATAACATGCACTATTTGCCATATTTTACTATAATTATCGCTAGAACTATAATAATTATACTTATTACTCCCGATATTATCAATATAACATGCATTATTACCCATATTATGCAGTTATTATCGCTAGAACTATAATAAATATACGTATTATTTTTATTATCATCAATATAACATCCATTATTACCCATATTATGCAGTTATTCTCGATAGAACTGTAATAAATATATTTATTACTTTTATTATTATCAATATAACATGCATTATTACCCATATAATGCAGTTATTATCGCAAGAACTGTAATAATTATACTTATTACTTATGTTATTATCAATATAACATGCATTATTACCCATATAATGCAGTTATTATCGCTAGAACTGTAATAATTGTACACATTACTTATATTATTAGCAATATAACGTGCATTATTACCCATATTATGCAGTTATTATCGCTAGAACTGTAATAATTATACTTATTACTTATATCATTATCAATATAACATGCATTTTTACCCATATAATGCAGTTATTATCGCTACAACTGTAATAATTATACTTATTACTTATATTGTTAGCAATATAACGTGCATTATTACCCATATAATGCAGTTATTATCGCTAGAACTGTAATAATTATACTTATTACTTATATTATTATCAATATAACATGCATTATTACCCATATTATGCAGTTATTATCGCTAGAACTATAATAAATATACGTATTACTTTTATTATCATCAATATAACATGCAGTATTACCCATATTATGCAGTTATTATCGATAGAAGTGTAATAAATATACTTATTACTTTTATTATTATCAATATAACATGCACTATTTGCCATATTTTACTATAATTATCGCTAGAACTATAATGATTATACTTATTACTCCCGATATTATCAATATAACATGCATTATTACCCATATTATGCAGTTATTATCGCTAGAACTATAATAAATATACGTATTATTTTTATTATCATCAATATAACATCCATTATTACCCATATTATGCAGTTATTCTCGATAGAACTGTAATAAATATATTTATTACTTTTATTATTATCAATATAACATGCACTATTTGCCATATTTTACTATTATTATCGCTAGAACTATAAGAATTATACTTATAACTCCCGATATTATCAATATAACATGCATTATTACCCATATAATGCAGTTATTATCGCTAGAACTGTAATAATTGTACTCATTACTTATATTATTAGCAATATAACGTGCATTATTACCCATATTATGCAGTTATTATCGATAGAACTGTAATAAATATACTTATTACTTTTATTATTATCAATATAACATGCATTATTACCCATATTATGCAGTTATTATCGCTAGAACTATAATAAATATACGTATTACTTTTATTATCATCAATATAGCATGCATTATTACCCATATTATGCAGTTATTATCGATAGAACTGTAATAAATATACTTATTACTTTTATTATTATCAATATAACATGCACTATTTGCCATATTTTACTATAATTATCGCTAGAACTATAATAATTATACTTATTACTCCCGATATTATCAATATAACATGCATTATTACCCATATTATGCAATTATTATCGCTAGAACTATAATAAATATACGTATTATTTTTATTATCATCAATATAACATCCATTATTACCCATATTATGCAGTTATTCTCGATAGAACTGTAATAAATATATTTATTACTTTTATTATTATCAATATAACATGCACTATTTGCCATATTTTACTATTATTATCGCTAGAACTATAAGAATTATACTTATAACTCCCGATATTATCAATATAACATGCATTATTACCCATATAATGCAGTTATTATCGCTAGAACTGTAATAATTGTACTCATTACTTATATTATTAGCAATATAACGTGCATTATTACCCATATTATGCAGTTATTATCGCTAGAACTATAACAAATATTCGTATTACTTTCATTATCATCAATATAACGTGCATTATTACCCATATAATGCAGTTATTATCGCTAGAACTGTAATAATTATACTTATTACTTAGATTATTATCAATATAACATGCATTATTACCCATATTATGCAGTTATTATCGCTAGAACTATAATAAATATACGTATTACTTTTATTATCACCAATATAACATGCATTATTACCCATATTATGCAGTCATTATCGATAGAACTGTAATAAATATACTTATTACTTTTATTATTATCAATATAACATGCACTATTTGCCATATTTTACTATAATTATCGCTAGAACTATAATAATTATACTTATTACTCCCGATATTATCAATATAACATGCATTATTACCCATATTATGCAGTTATTATCGCTAGAACTATAATAAATATACGTATTATTTTTATTATCATCAATATGACATCCATTATTACCCATATTATGCAGTTATTCTCGATAGAACTGTAATAAATATATTTATTACTTTTATTATTATCAATATAACATGCACTATTTGCCATATTTTACTATTATTATCGCTAGAACTATAATAATTATACTTATTACTCCCGATATTATCAATATAACATGCATTATTACCCATATAATGCAGTTATTATCGCAAGAACTGTAATAATTATACTTATTACTTATGTTATTATCAATATAACATGCATTATTACCCATATAATGCAGTTATTATCGCTAGAACTGTAATAATTGTACTCATTACTTATATTATTAGCAATATAACGTGCATTATTACCCATATTATGCAGTTATTATCGCTAGAACTGTAATAATTATACTTATTACTTATATCATTATCAATATAACATGCATTTTTACCCATATAATGCAGTTATTATCGCTACAACTGTAATAATTATACTTATTACTTATATTGTTAGCAATATAACGTGCATTATTACCCATATAATGCAGTTATTATCGCTAGAACTGTAATAATTATACTTATTACTTATATTATTATCAATATAACATGCATTATTACCCATATTATGCAGTTATTATCGCTAGAACTATAATAAATATACGTATTACTTTTATTATCATCAATATAACATGCAGTATTACCCATATTATGCAGTTATTATCGATAGAACTGTAATAAATATACTTATTACTTTTATTATTATCAATATAACATGCACTATTTGCCATATTTTACTATAATTATCGCTAGAACTATAATAATTATACTTATTACTCCCGATATTATCAATATAACATGCATTATTACCCATATTATGCAGTTATTATCGCTAGAACTATAATAAATATACGTATTATTTTTATTATCATCAATATAACATCCATTATTACCCATATTATGCAGTTATTCTCGATAGAACTGTAATAAATATATTTATTACTTTTATTATTATCAATATAACATGCACTATTTGCCATATTTTACTATTATTATCGCTAGAACTATAAGAATTATACTTATAACTCCCGATATTATCAATATAACATGCATTATTACCCATATAATGCAGTTATTATCGCTAGAACTGTAATAATTGTACTCATTACTTATATTATTAGCAATATAACGTGCATTATTACCCATATTATGCAGTTATTATCGATAGAACTGTAATAAATATACTTATTACTTTTATTATTATCAATATAACATGCACTATTTGCCATGTTTTACTATTATTATCGCTAGAACTATAATAATTATACTTATTACTCCCGATATTATCAATATAACATGCATTATTACCCATATAATGGAGGTATTATCGCTAGAACTGTAATAATTGTACTCATTACTTATATTATTAGCAATTTAACGTGCATTATTACCCATATTATGCAGTTATTATCGCTAGAACTGTAATAATTATACTTATTACTTATATTGTTAGCAATATAACGTGCATTATTACCCATATAATGCAGTTATTATCGCTAGAACTGTAATAATTATACTTATTACTTATGTTATTATCAATATAACATGCATTATTACCCATATAATGCAGTTATTATCGCTAGAACTGTAATAATTGTACTCATTACTTATATTATTAGCAATTTAACGTGCATTATTACCCATATTATGCAGTTATTATCGCTAGAACTGTAATAATTATACTTATTACTTATATCATTATCAATATAACATGCATTATTACCCATATAATGGAGGTATTATCGCTAGAACTGTAATAATTATACTTATTACTTATATTGTTAGCAATATAACGTGCATTATTACCCATATAATGCAGTTATTATCGCTAGAACTGTAATAATTATACTTATTACTTAGATTATTATCAATATAACATGCATTATTACCCATATTATGCAGTTATTATCGCTAGAACTATAATAAATATACGTATTACTTTTATTATCATCAATATAACATGCATTATTACCCATATTATGCAGTTATTATCGATAGTACTGTAATAAATATATTTATTACTTTTATTATTATCAATATAACATGCACTATTTGCCATATTTTACTATTATTATCGCTAGAACTATAATAATTATACTTATTACTCCCGATATTATCAATATTACATGCATTATTACCCATATAATGCAGTTATTATCGCTAGAACTGTAATAATTATACTTATTAGTTATATTGTTAGCAATATAACGTGCATTATTACCCATATAATGCAGTTATTATCGCTAGAACTATAATAAATATACGTATTACTTTTATTATCATCAATATAACATGCAGTATTACCCATATTATGCAGTTATTCTCGATAGAACTGTAATAAATATATTTATTACTTTTATTATTATCAATATAACATGCACTATTTGCCATATTTTACTATTATTATCGCTAGAACTATAAGAATTATACTTATAACTCCCGATATTATCAATATAACATGCATTATTACCCATATAATGCAGTTATTATCGCTAGAACTGTAATAATTGTACTCATTACTTATATTATTAGCAATATAACGTGCATTATTACCCATATTATGCAGTTATTATCGATAGAACTGTAATAAATATACTTATTACTTTTATTATTATCAATATAACATGCACTATTTGCCATGTTTTACTATTATTATCGCTAGAACTATAATAATTATACTTATTACTCCCGATATTATCAATATAACATGCATTATTACCCATATTATGCAGTTATTATCGCTAGAACTATAATAAATATACGTATTATTTTTATTATCATCAATATAACATCCATTATTACCCATATTATGCAGTTATTCTCGATAGAACTGTAATAAATATATTTATTACTTTTATTATTATCAATATAACATGCATTATTACCCATATAATGCAGTTATTATCGCAAGAACTGTAATAATTATACTTATTACTTATGTTATTATCAATATAACATGCATTATTACCCATATAATGCAGTTATTATCGCTAGAACTGTAATAATTGTACTCATTACTTATATTATTAGCAATATAACGTGCATTATTACCCATATTATGCAGTTATTATCGCTAGAACTGTAATAATTATACTTATTACTTATATCATTATCAATATAACATGCATTTTTACCCATATAATGCAGTTATTATCGCTACAACTGTAATAATTATACTTATTACTTATATTGTTAGCAATATAACGTGCATTATTACCCATATAATGCAGTTATTATCGCTGGAACTGTAATAATTATACTTATTACTTATATTATTATCAATATAACATGCATTATTACCCATATTATGCAGTTATTATCGCTAGAACTATAATAAATATACGTATTACTTTTATTATCATCAATATAACATGCAGTATTACCCATATTATGCAGTTATTATCGATAGAAGTGTAATAAATATACTTATTACTTTTATTATTATCAATATAACATGCACTATTTGCCATATTTTACTATAATTATCGCTAGAACTATAATAATTATACTTATTACTCCCGATATTATCAATATAACATGCATTATTACCCATATTATGCAGTTATTATCGCTAGAACTATAATAAATATACGTATTATTTTTATTATCATCAATATAACATCCATTATTACCCATATTATGCAGTTATTCTCGATAGAACTGTAATAAATATATTTATTACTTTTATTATTATCAATATAACATGCACTATTTGCCATATTTTACTATTATTATCGCTAGAACTATAAGAATTATACTTATAACTCCCGATATTATCAATATAACATGCATTATTACCCATATAATGCAGTTATTATCGCTAGAACTGTAATAATTGTACTCATTACTTATATTATTAGCAATATAACGTGCATTATTACCCATATTATGCAGTTATTATCGATAGAACTGTAATAAATATACTTATTACTTTTATTATTATCAATATAACATGCATTATTACCCATATTATGCAGTTATTATCGCTAGAACTATAATAAATATACGTATTACTTTTATTATCATCAATATAGCATGCATTATTACCCATATTATGCAGTTATTATCGATAGAACTGTAATAAATATACTTATTACTTTTATTATTATCAATATAACATGCACTATTTGCCATATTTTACTATAATTATCGCTAGAACTATAATAATTATACTTATTACTCCCGATATTATCAATATAACATGCATTATTACCCATATTATGCAATTATTATCGCTAGAACTATAATAAATATACGTATTATTTTTATTATCATCAATATAACATCCATTATTACCCATATTATGCAGTTATTCTCGATAGAACTGTAATAAATATATTTATTACTTTTATTATTATCAATATAACATGCACTATTTGCCATATTTTACTATTATTATCGCTAGAACTATAAGAATTATACTTATAACTCCCGATATTATCAATATAACATGCATTATTACCCATATAATGCAGTTATTATCGCTAGAACTGTAATAATTGTACTCATTACTTATATTATTAGCAATATAACGTGCATTATTACCCATATTATGCAGTTATTATCGATAGAACTGTAATAAATATACTTATTACTTTTATTATTATCAATATAACATGCACTATTTGCCATGTTTTACTATTATTATCGCTAGAACTATAATAATTATACTTATTACTCCCGATATTATCAATATAACATGCATTATTACCCATATAATGGAGGTATTATCGCTAGAACTGTAATAATTGTACTCATTACTTATATTATTAGCAATTTAACGTGCATTATTACCCATATTATGCAGTTATTATCGCTAGAACTGTAATAATTATACTTATTACTTATATTGTTAGCAATATAACGTGCATTATTACCCATATAATGCAGTTATTATCGCTAGAACTGTAATAATTATACTTATTACTTATGTTATTATCAATATAACATGCATTATTACCCATATAATGCAGTTATTATCGCTAGAACTGTAATAATTGTACTCATTACTTATATTATTAGCAATTTAACGTGCATTATTACCCATATTATGCAGTTATTATCGCTAGAACTGTAATAATTATACTTATTACTTATATCATTATCAATATAACATGCATTATTACCCATATAATGGAGGTATTATCGCTAGAACTGTAATAATTATACTTATTACTTATATTGTTAGCAATATAACGTGCATTATTACCCATATAATGCAGTTATTATCGCTAGAACTGTAATAATTATACTTATTACTTAGATTATTATCAATATAACATGCATTATTACCCATATTATGCAGTTATTATCGCTAGAACTATAATAAATATACGTATTACTTTTATTATCATCAATATAACATGCATTATTACCCATATTATGCAGTTATTATCGATAGTACTGTAATAAATATATTTATTACTTTTATTATTATCAATATAACATGCACTATTTGCCATATTTTACTATTATTATCGCTAGAACTATAATAATTATACTTATTACTCCCGATATTATCAATATAACATGCATTATTACCCATATAATGCAGTTATTATCGCTAGAACTGTAATAATTATACTTATTAGTTATATTGTTAGCAATATAACGTGCATTATTACCCATATAATGCAGTTATTATCGCTACAACTATAATAATTATACTTATTACTTATATTATTATCAATATAACATGCATTATTACCCATATTATGCAGTTATTATCGCTAGAACTATAATAAATACACTTATTACTCCCAATATTATCAATGTAACATGCATTATTACCCATATAATGCAGTTATTATCGCTAGAACTGTAATAATTATACTTATTACTTATATTATTAGCAATATAACGTGCATTATTACCCATATAATGCAGTTATTATCGCTAGAACTGTAATAAATATACTTATTACTTTTATTATTATCAATACAACATGCACTATTTGCCATATTTTACTATTATTATCGCTAGAACTATAATAATTATACTTATTACTCCCGATATTATCAATATAACATGCATTATTACCCATATAATGCAGTTATTATCGCTAGAACTGTAATAATTATACTTATTACTTATGTTATTATCAATATAACATGCATTATTACCCATATAATGCAGTTATTATCGCTAGAACTGTAATAATTGTACTCATTACTTATATTATTAGCAATTTAACGTGCATTATTACCCATATTATGCAGTTATTATCGCTAGAACTGTAATAATTATACTTATTACTTATATCATTATCAATATAACATGCATTATTACCCATATAATGGAGGTATTATCGCTAGAACTGTAATAATTATACTTATTACTTATATTGTTAGCAATATAACGTGCATTATTACCCATATAATGCAGTTATTATCGCTAGAACTGTAATAATTATACTTATTACTTAGATTATTATCAATATAACATGCGTTATTACCCATATTATGCAGTTATTATCGCTAGAACTATAATAAATATACGTATTACTTTTATTATCATCAATATAACATGCATTATTACCCATATTATGCAGTTATTATCGATAGTACTGTAATAAATATATTTATTACTTTTATTATTATCAATATAACATGCACTATTTGCCATATTTTCCTATTATTATCGCTAGAACTATAATAATTATACTTATTACTCCCGATATTATCAATATAACATGCATTATTACCCATATAATGCAGTTATTATCGCTAGAACTGTAATAATTATACTTATTACTTATATTGTTAGCAATATAACGTGCATTATTACCCATATAATGCAGTTATTATCGCTACAACTATAATAATTATACTTATTACTCCCGATATTATCAATATAACATGCATTATTACCCATATAATGCAGTTATTATCGCAAGAACTGTAATAATTATACTTATTACTTATGTTATTATCAATATAACATGCATTATTACCCACATAATGCAGTTATTATCGCTAGAACTGTAATAATTGTACTCATTACTTATATTATTAGCAATATAACGTGCATTATTACCCATATTATGCAGTTATTATCGCTAGAACTGTAATAATTATACTTATTACTTATATCATTATCAATATAACATGCATTTTTACCCATATAATGCAGTTATTATCGCTACAACTGTAATAATTATACTTATTACTTATACTACTAGCAATATAACGTGCATTATTACCCATATAATGCAGTTATTATCGCTAGAACTGTAATAATTATACTTCTTACTTAGATTATTATCAATATAACATGCATTATTACCCATATTATGCAGTTATTATCGCTAGAACTGTAATAATTATACTTAGTACTTATATCATTATCAATATAACATGCATTATTACCCATATAATGGAGGTATTATCGCTAGAACTGTAATAATTATACTTATTACTTATATTGTTAGCAATATAACGTGCATTATTACCCATATAATGCAGTTATTATCGCTAGAACTGTAATAATTATACTTATTACTTAGATTATTATCAATATAACATGCATTATTACCCATATTATGCAGTTATTATCGCTAGAACTATAATAAATATACGTATTACTTTTATTATCATCAATATAACATGCATTATTACCCATATTATGCAGTTATTATCGATAGAACTGTAATAAATATATTTATTACTTTTATTATTATCAATATAACATGCACTATTTGCCATATTTTACTATTATTATCGCTAGAACTATAATAATTATACTTATTACTCACGATATTATCAATATAACATGCATTATTACCCATATAATGCAGTTATTATCGCTAGAACTGTAATAATTATACTTATTACTTATATTATTAGCAATATAACGTGCATTATTACCCATATAATGCAGTTATTATCACTAGAACTGTAATAATTGTACTCATTACATATATTATTAGCAATATAACGTGCATTATTACCCATATAATGCAGTTATTATCGCTAGAACTGTAATAATTGTACTTATTACTTATATTATTAGCAATATAACGTGCATTATTACCCATATTATGCAGTTATTATCGCTAGAACTGTAATAACTATACTTATTACTTATATCATTATCAATATAACATGCATTTTTACCCATATAATGCAGTTATTATCGCTAGAACTGTAATAATTATACTTACTACTTATATTGTTAGCAATATAACGTGCATTATTACCCATATAATGCAGTTATTATCGCTAGAACTGTAATAATTATACTTATTACTTATATTATTATCAATATAACATGCATTATTACCCATATTATGCAGTTATTATCGCTAGAACTATAATAAATATACGTATTATTTTTATTATCATCAATATAACATCCATTATTACCCATATTATGCAGTTATTCTCGATAGAACTGTAATAAATATATTTATTACTTTTATTATTATCAATATAACATGCACTATTTGCCATATTTTACTATTATTATCGCTAGAACTATAAGAATTATACTTATAACTCCCGATATTATCAATATAACATGCATTATTACCCATATAATGCAGTTATTATCGCTAGAACTGTAATAATTATACTTATTACTTATGTTATTATCAATATAACATGCATTATTACCCATATAATGGAGGTATTATCGCTAGAACTGTAATAATTATACTTATTACTTATATTGTTAGCAATATAACGTGCATTATTACCCATATAATGCAGTTATTATCGCTAGAACTGTAATAATTATACTTATTACTTAGATTATTATCAATATAACATGCGTTATTACCCATATTATGCAGTTATTATCGCTAGAACTATAATAAATATACGTATTACTTTTATTATCATCAATATAACATGCATTATTACCCATATTATGCAGTTATTATCGATAGTACTGTAATAAATATATTTATTACTTTTATTATTATCAATATAACATGCACTATTTGCCATATTTTACTATTATTATCGCTAGAACTATAATAATTATACTTATTACTCCCGATATTATCAATATAACATGCATTATTACCCATATAATGCAGTTATTATCGCTAGAACTGTAATAATTATACTTATTACTTATATTATTATCAATATAACATGCATTATTACCTATATAATGCAGTTATTATCGCTAGAACTGTAATAATTATACTTATTACTTATATTATTAGCAATATAACGTGCATTATTACCCATATAATGATGTTATTATCGCTAGAACTGTAATAATTATACTTATTACTTATATTATTATCAATATAACATGCATTATTACCCATATAATGGAGGTATTATCGGAAGAACTGTAACAATTATACTTATTACTTATACTATTAGCAATATAACATGCATTATTACCCATATTATGCAGTTATTATCTCTAGAACCATAATAAATATACTTATTACTCCCAATATTATCAATATAACATGCATTATTACCCATATAATGCAGTTATTATCGCTAGAACTGTAAAAATTATACTTATTACTTATATTGTTAGCAATATAACGTGCATTATTACCCATATAATGCAGTTATTATCGCTAGAACTGTAATAATTATACTTCTTACTTAGATTATTATCAATATAACATGCATTATTACCCATATTATGCAGTTATTATCGCTAGAACTGTAATAATTATACTTAGTACTTATATCATTATCAATATAACATGCATTATTACCCATATAATGGAGGTATTATCGCTAGAACTGTAATAATTATACTTATTACTTATATTGTTAGCAATATAACGTGCATTATTACCCATATAATGCAGTTATTATCGCTAGAACTGTAATAATTATACTTATTACTTAGATTATTATCAATATAACATGCATTATTACCCATATTATGCAGTTATTATCGCTAGAACTATAATAAATATACGTATTACTTTTATTATCATCAATATAACATGCATTATTACCCATATTATGCAGTTATTATCGATAGAACTGTAATAAATATATTTATTACTTTTATTATTATCAATATAACATGCACTATTTGCCATATTTTACTATTATTATCGCTAGAACTATAATAATTATACTTATTACTCACGATATTATCAATATAACATGCATTATTACCCATATAATGCAGTTATTATCGCTAGAACTGTAATAATTATACTTATTACTTATATTATTAGCAATATAACGTGCATTATTACCCATATAATGCAGTTATTATCACTAGAACTGTAATAATTGTACTCATTACATATATTATTAGCAATATAACGTGCATTATTACCCATATAATGCAGTTATTATCGCTAGAACTGTAATAATTGTACTCATTACTTATATTATTAGCAATATAACGTGCATTATTACCCATATTATGCAGTTATTATCGCTAGAACTGTAATAACTATACTTATTACTTATATCATTATCAATATAACATGCATTTTTACCCACATAATGCAGTTATTATCGCTAGAACTGTAATAATTATACTTATTACTTATATTGTTAGCAATATAACGTGCATTATTACCCATATAATGCAGTTATTATCGCTAGAACTGTAATAATTATACTTATTACTTAGATTATTATCAATATAACATGCATTATTACCCATATTATGCAGTTATTATCGCTAGAACTATAATAAATATACGTATTACTTTTATTATCATCAATATAACATGCATTATTACCCATATTATGCAGTTATTATCGATAGAACTGTAATAAATATATTTATTACTTTTATTATTATCAATATAACATGCACTATTTGCCATATTTTACTATTATTATCGCTAGAACTATAATAATTATACTTATTACTCACGATATTATCAATATAACATGCATTATTACCCATATAATGCAGTTATTATCGCTAGAACTGTAATAATTATACTTATTACTTATATTATTAGCAATATAACGTGCATTATTACCCATATAATGCAGTTATTATCACTAGAACTGTAATAATTGTACTCATTACATATATTATTAGCAATATAACGTGCATTATTACCCATATAATGCAGTTATTATCGCTAGAACTGTAATAATTGTACTTATTACTTATATTATTAGCAATATAACGTGCATTATTACCCATATTATGCAGTTATTATCGCTAGAACTGTAATAACTATACTTATTACTTATATCATTATCAATATAACATGCATTTTTACCCATATAATGCAGTTATTATCGCTAGAACTGTAATAATTATACTTATTACTTATATTGTTAGCAATATAACGTGCATTATTACCCATATAATGCAGTTATTATCGCTAGAACTGTAATAATTATACTTATTACTTATATTATTATCAATATAACATGCATTATTACCCATATTATGCAGTTATTATCGCTAGAACTATAATAAATATACGTATTATTTTTATTATCATCAATATAACATCCATTATTACCCATATTATGCAGTTATTCTCGATAGAACTGTAATAAATATATTTATTACTTTTATTATTATCAATATAACATGCACTATTTGCCATATTTTACTATTATTATCGCTAGAACTATAAGAATTATACTTATAACTCCCGATATTATCAATATAACATGCATTATTACCCATATAATGCAGTTATTATCGCTAGAACTGTAATAATTATACTTATTACTTATGTTATTATCAATATAACATGCATTATTACCCATATAATGGAGGTATTATCGCTAGAACTGTAATAATTATACTTATTACTTATATTGTTAGCAATATAACGTGCATTATTACCCATATAATGCAGTTATTATCGCTAGAACTGTAATAATTATACTTATTACTTAGATTATTATCAATATAACATGCGTTATTACCCATATTATGCAGTTATTATCGCTAGAACTATAATAAATATACGTATTACTTTTATTATCATCAATATAACATGCATTATTACCCATATTATGCAGTTATTATCGATAGTACTGTAATAAATATATTTATTACTTTTATTATTATCAATATAACATGCACTATTTGCCATATTTTACTATTATTATCGCTAGAACTATAATAATTATACTTATTACTCCCGATATTATCAATATAACATGCATTATTACCCATATAATGCAGTTATTATCGCTAGAACTGTAATAATTATACTTATTACTTATATTATTATCAATATAACATGCATTATTACCCATATAATGCAGTTATTATCGCTAGAACTGTAATAATTATACTTATTACTTATATTATTAGCAATATAACGTGCATTATTACCCATATAATGATGTTATTATCGCTAGAACTGTAATAATTATACTTATTACTTATATTATTATCAATATAACATGCATTATTACCCATATAATGGAGGTATTATCGGAAGAACTGTAACAATTATACTTATTACTTATACTATTAGCAATATAACATGCATTATTACCCATATTATGCAGTTATTATCTCTAGAACCATAATAAATATACTTATTACTCCCAATATTATCAATATAACATGCATTATTACCCATATAATGCAGTTATTATCGCTAGAACTGTAAAAATTATACTTATTACTTATATTGTTAGCAATATAACGTGCATTATTACCCATATAATGCAGTTATTATCGCTAGAACTGTAATAATTATACTTCTTACTTAGATTATTATCAATATAACATGCATTATTACCCATATTATGCAGTTATTATCGCTAGAACTGTAATAATTATACTTAGTACTTATATCATTATCAATATAACATGCATTATTACCCATATAATGGAGGTATTATCGCTAGAACTGTAATAATTATACTTATTACTTATATTATTAGCAATATAACGTGCATTATTACCCATATAATGCAGTTATTATCACTAGAACTGTAATAATTGTACTCATTACATATATTATTAGCAATATAACGTGCATTATTACCCATATAATGCAGTTATTATCGCTAGAACTGTAATAATTGTACTCATTACTTATATTATTAGCAATATAACGTGCATTATTACCCATATTATGCAGTTATTATCGCTAGAACTGTAATAACTATACTTATTACTTATATCATTATCAATATAACATGCATTTTTACCCACATAATGCAGTTATTATCGCTAGAACTGTAATAATTATACTTATTACTTATATTGTTAGCAATATAACGTGCATTATTACCCATATAATGCAGTTATTATCGCTAGAACTGTAATAATTATACTTATTACTTATATTATTATCAATATAACATGCATTATTACCCATATTATGCAGTTATTATCGCTAGAACTATAATAAATATACGTATTATTTTTATTATCATCAATATAACATCCATTATTACCCATATTATGCAGTTATTCTCGATAGAACTGTAATAAATATATTTATTACTTTTATTATTATCAATATAACATGTACTATTTGCCATATTTTAATATTATTATCGCTAGAACTATAAGAATTATACTTATAACTCCCGATATTATCAATATAACATGCATTATTACCCATATAATGCAGTTATTATCGCTAGAACTGTAATAATTGTACTCATTACTTATATTATTAGCAATATAACGTGCATTATTACCCATATTATGCAGTTATTATCGCTAGAACTATAACAAATATTCGTATTACTTTCATTATCATCAATATAACATGCATTATTACCCATATAATGCAGTTATTATCGCTAGAACTGTAATAATTATACTTATTACTTATATTGTTAGCAATATAACGTGCATTATTACCCATATAATGCAGTTATTATCGCTAGAACTGTAATAATTATACTTATTACTTATATTATTATCAATATAACATGCATTATTACCCATATTATGCAGTTATTATCGCTAGAGCTATAATAAATATTCGTATTACTTTCATTATCATCAATATAACATGCATTATTACCCATATTATGCAGTTATTATCGCTAGAACTGTAATAATTATACTTATTACTTATATTATTAGCAATATAACGTGCATTATTACCCATATAATGATGTTATTATCGCTAGAACTGTAATAATTATACTTATTACTTATATTATTATCAATATAACATGCATTATTACCCATATAATGGAGGTATTATCGCAAGAACTGTAACAATTATACTTATTACTTATACTATTAGCAATATAACATGCATTATTACCCATATTATGCAGTTATTATCGCTAGAACTATAATAAATATACGTATTGCTTTCATTATCATCAATATAACATACATTATTACCCATATAATGGAGGTATTAACGCTAGAACTGTAATAATTATACTTATTACTTATATTATTATCAATATAACATGCATTATTACCCATATTATGCAGTTATGATCGCCAGAACTATAATAAATATACTTATTACTCTCAATATTATCAATGTAACATGCATTATTACCCATATAATGCAGTTATTATCGCTAGAACTGTAATAATTATACTTATTACTTATATTGTTAGCAATATAACGTGCATTATTACCCATATTATGCAGTTATTATCGCTAGAACTATAATAAATATACCTATTACATTTATTATCATCAATATAACATGCATTATTACCCATATTATGCAGTTATTATCGATAGAACTGTAATAAATATACTTATTACTTATATCATTATCAATATAACATGCATTATTACCCATATTATGCAGTTATTATCTCTAGAACCATAATAAATATACTTATTACTCCCAATATTATCAATATAACATGCATTTTTACCCATATAATGCAGTTATTATCGCTAGAACTGTAATAATTATACTTATTACTTATATTGTTAGCAATATAACGTGCATTATTACCCATATTATGCAGTTATTATCGCTAGAACTATAATAAATATACGTATTACATTTATTATCATCAATATAACATGCATTATTACCCATATTATGCAGTTATTATCGATAGAACTGTAATAAATATACTTATTACTTATATCATTATCAATATAACATGCATTATTACCCATATTATGCAGTTATTATCTCTAGAACCATAATAAATATACTTATTACTCCCAATATTATCAATATAACATGCATTTTTACCCATATAATGCAGTTATTATCGCTAGAACTGTAATAATTGTACTCATTACTTATATTATTAGCAATATAACGTGCATTATTACCCATATTATGCAGTTATTATCGCTAGAACTGTAATAATTATACTTATTACTTATATCATTATCAATATAACATGCATTATTACCCATATAATGGAGGTATTATCGCTAGAACTGTAATAATTATACTTATTACTTATATTATTCTCAATATAACATGCATTATTACCCATATTATGCAGTTATTATCGCTAGAACTATAACAAATATTCGTATTACTTTCATTATCATCAATATAACATGCATTATTACCCATATAATGCAGTTATTATCGCTAGAACTGTAATAATTATACTTATTACTTATATTGTTAGCAATATAACGTGCATTATTACCCATATAATGCAGTTATTATCGCTAGAACTGTAATAATTATACTTATTACTTAGATTATTATCAATATAACATGCATTATTACCCATATTATGCAGTTATTATCGCTAGAACTATAATAAATATACGTATTACTTTTATTATCATCAATATAACATGCATTATTACCCATATTATGCAGTTATTATCGATAGAACTGTAATAAATATATTTATTACTTTTATTATTATCAACATAACATGCACTATTTGCCATATTTTACTATTATTATCGCTAGAACTATAATAATTATACTTATTACTCCCGATATTATCAATACAACATGCATTATTAGCCATATAATGCAGTTATTATCGCTAGAACTGTAATAACTATACTTATTACTTATATTATTATCAATATAACATGCATTGTTACCCATATTATGCAGTTATTATCGCTAGAACTATAATAAATATACGTATTACTTTTATTATCATCAATATAACATGCATTATTACCCATATTATGCAGTTATTATCGATAGAACTGTAATAAATATACTTATTACTTTTATTATTATCAATATAACATGCACTATTTGCCATATTTTACTATAATTATCGCTAGAACTATAATAATTATACTTATTACTCCCGATATTATCAATATAACATGTATTATTACCCATATTATGCAGTTATTATCGCTAGAACTATAATAAATATACGTATTATTTTTATTATCATCAATATAACATCCATTATTACCCATATTATGCAGTTATTCTCGATAGAACTGTAATAAATATATTTATTACTTTTATTATTATCAACATAACATGCACTATTTGCCATATTTTACTATTATTATCGCTAGAACTATAATAATTATACTTATTACTCCCGATATTATCAATATAACATGCATTATTAGCCATATAATGCAGTTATTATCGCTAGAACTGTAATAATTATACTTATTACTTATATTGTTAGCAATATAACGTGCATTATTACCCATATAATGCAGTTATTATCGCTAGAACTGTAATAATTATACTTATTACTTATATTATTATCAATATAACATGCATTATTACCCATATTATGCAGTTATTATCGCTAGAGCTATAATAAATATTCGTATTACTTTCATTATCATCAATATAACATGCATTATTACCCATATTATGCAGTTATTATCGATAGAACTGTAATAAATATACTTATTACTTTTATTATCATCAATATAACATGCACTATTTGCCATATTTTACTATTATTATCGCTAGAACTATAATAATTATACTTATTACTCCCGATATTATCAATATAACATGCATTATTACCCATATAATGCAGTTATTATCGCAAGAACTGTAATAATTATACTTATTACTTATGTTATTATCAATATAACATGCATTATTACCCATATAATGCAGTTATTATCGCTAGAACTGTAATAATCATACTTATTACTTATATTGTTAGCAATATAACGTGCATTATTACCCATATAATGCAGTTATTATCGCTAGAACTGTAATAATTATACTTATTACTTATATTATTATCAATATAACATGCATTATTACCCATATTATGCAGTTATTATCGCTAGAGCTATAATAAATATTCGTATTACTTTCATTATCATCAATATAACATGCATTATTACCCATATTATGCAGTTATTATCGCTAGAACTGTAATAATTATACTTATTACTTATATTATTAGCAATATAACGTGCATTAATACCCATATAATGATGTTATTATCGCTAGAACTGTAATAATTATACTTATTACTTATATTATTATCAATATAACATGCATTATTACCCATATAATGGAGGTATTATCGCAAGAACTGTAACAATTATACTTATTACTTATACTATTAGCAATATAACATGCATTATTACCCATATTATGCAGTTATTATCGCTAGAACTATAATAAATATACGTATTGCTTTCATTATCATCAATATAACATACATTATTACCCATATAATGGAGGTATTAACGCTAGAACTGTAATAATTATACTTATTACTTATATTATTATCAATATAACATGCATTATTACCCATATT
Organism: Megachile leachella; assembly: GCA_963576845.1. NCBI lineage: Eukaryota > Metazoa > Arthropoda > Insecta > Hymenoptera > Megachilidae > Megachile > Megachile leachella. Next base: position 1,678,763 of record CAUYWW010000231.1, on the reverse strand, counting down.
ATGCAGTTATTATCTCTTGAACCATAATAAATATACTTATTACTCCCAATATTATCAATATAACATGCATTATTACCCATATAATGCAGTTATTATCGCTAGAACTGTAATAATTATACTTATTACTTATATTGTTAGCAATATAACGTGCATTATTACCCATATAATGCAGTTATTATCGCTAGAACTGTAATAATTATACTTATTACTTAGATTATTATCAATATAACATGCATTATTACCCATATTATGCAGTTATTATCGCTAGAACTATAATAAATATACGTATTACTTTTATTATCATCAATATAACATGCATTATTACCCATATTATGCAGTTATTATCGATAGAACTGTAATAAATATATTTATTACTTTTATTATTATCAATATAACATGCACTATTTGCCGTATTTTACTATTATTATCGCTAGAACTATAATAATTATACTTATTACTCCCGATATTATCAATATAACATGCATTATTACCCATATAATGCAGTTATTATCGCTAGAACTGTAATAATTATACTTATTACTTATATTATTAGCAATATAACGTGCATTATTACCCATATAATGCAGTTATTATCACTAGAACTGTAATAATTGTACTCATTACATATATTATTAGCAATATAACGTGCATTATTACCCATATTATGCAGTTATTATCGCTAGAACTGTAATAATTATACTTATTACTTATACTACTAGCAATATAACGTGCATTATTACCCATATAATGCAGTTATTATCGCTAGAGCTGTAATAATTATACTTATTACTTATATTATTATCAATATAACATGCATTATTACCCATATAATGCAGTTATTATCGCTAGAACTGTAATAATTATACTTATTACTTATATTATTAGCAATATAACGTGCATTATTACCCATATAATGCAGTTATTATCGCTAGAACTGTAATAATTATACTTATTACTTATATTATTATCAATGTAACATGCATTATTACCCATATAATGGAGGTATTATCGCAAGAACTGTAACAATTATACTTATTACTTATACTATTAGCAATATAACGTGCATTATTACCCATATAATGCAGTTATTATCGCCAGAACTGTAATAATTATACTTATTACTTATATTATTCTCAATATAACATGCATTATTACCCATATTATGCAGTTATTATCGCTAGAGCTATAATAAATATACGTATTACTTTCATTATCATCAATATAACATGCATTATTACCCATATAATGCAGTTATTATCGCTAGAACTGTAATAATTATACTTATTACTTATATCATTATCAATATAACATGCATTATTACCCATATAATGGAGGTATTATTGCTAGAACTGTAATAATTATACTTATTACTTATATTATTATCAATATAACATGCATTATTACCCATATTATGCAGTTATGATCGCCAGAACTATAATAAATATACTTATTACTCTCAATATTATCAATGTAACATGCATTATTACCCATATAATGCAGTTATTATCGCTAGAACTGTAATAATTATACTTATTACTTATATTGTTAGCAATATAACGTGCATTATTACCCATATTATGCAGTTATTATCGCTAGAACTATAATAAATATACGTATTACATTTATTATCATCAATATAACATGCATTATTACCCATATTATGCAGTTATTATCGACAGAACTGTAATAAATATACTTATTACTTATATCATTATCAATATAACATGCATTATTACCCATATTATGCAGTTATTATCTCTAGAACCATAATAAATATACTTATTACTCCCAATATTATCAATATAACATGCATTTTTACCCATATAATGCAGTTATTATCGCTAGAACTGTAATAATTATACTTACTACTTATATTGTTAGCAATATAACGTGCATTATTACCCATATAATGCAGTTATTATCGCTAGAACTGTAATAATTATACTTATTACTTATATTATTATCAATATAACATGCATTATTACCCATATAATGCAGTTATTATCGCTAGAACTGTAATAATTATACTTATTACTTATATTGTTAGGAATATAACGTGCATTATTACCCATATAATGCAGTTATTATCGCTAGAACTGTAATAATTATACTTATTACTTATATTATTATCAATATAACATGCATTATTACCCATATTATGCAGTTATTATCGCTAGAACTATAATAAATATACGTATTACTTTTATTATCATCAATATAACATGCATTATTACCCACATTATGCAGTTATTATCGATAGAACTGTAATAAATATACTTATTACTTTTATTATTATCAACATAACATGCACTATTTGCCATATTTTACTATTATTATCGCTAGAACTATAATAATTATACTTATTACTCCCGATATTATCAATATAACATGCATTATAAGCCATATAATGCAGTTATTTTCGCTAGAACTGTAATAACTATACTTATTACTTATATCATTATCAATATAACATGCATTTTTACCCATATGATGCAGTTATTATCGCTAGAACTGTAATAATTATACTTATTACTTATATTGTTAGCAATATAACGTGCATTATTACCCATATAATGCAGTTATTATCGCTAGAACTGTAATAATTATACTTATTACTTATATTATTATCAATATAACATGCATTATTACCCATATTATGCAGTTATTATCGCTAGAGCTATAATAAATATTCGTATTACTTTCATTATCATCAATATAACATGCATTATTACCCATATTATGCAGTTATTATCGATAGAACTGTAATAAATATACTTATTACTTTTATTATCATCAATATAACATGCACTATTTGCCATATTTTACTATTATTATCGCTAGAACTATAATAATTATACTTATTACTCCCGATATTATCAATATAACATGCATTATTACCCATATAATGCAGTTATTATCGCAAGAACTGTAATAATTATACTTATTACTTATGTTATTATCAATATAACATGCATTATTACCCATATAATGCAGTTATTATCGCTAGAACTGTAATAATCATACTTATTACTTATATTGTTAGCAATATAACGTGCATTATTACCCATATAATGCAGTTATTATCGCTAGAACTGTAATAATTATACTTATTACTTATATTATTATCAATATAACATGCATTATTACCCATATTATGCAGTTATTATCGCTAGAGCTATAATAAATATTCGTATTACTTTCATTATCATCAATATAACATGCATTATTACCCATATTATGCAGTTATTATCGCCAGAACTGTAATAATTATACTTATTACTTATATTATTAGCAATATAACGTGCATTAATACCCATATAATGATGTTATTATCGCTAGAACTGTAATAATTATACTTATTACTTATATTATTATCAATATAACATGCATTATTACCCATATAATGGAGGTATTATCGCAAGAACTGTAACAATTATACTTATTACTTATACTATTAGCAATATAACATGCATTATTACCCATATTATGCAGTTATTATCGCTAGAACTATAATAAATATACGTATTGCTTTCATTATCATCAATATAACATACATTATTACCCATATAATGGAGGTATTAACGCTAGAACTGTAATAATTATACTTATTACTTATATTATTATCAATATAACATGCATTATTACCCATATTATGCAGTTATTATCTCTTGAACCATAATAAATATACTTATTACTCCCAATATTATCAATATAACATGCATTATTACCCATATAATGCAGTTATTATCGCTAGAACTGTAATAATTATACTTATTACTTATATTGTTAGCAATATAACGTGCATTATTACCCATATAATGCAGTTATTATCGCTAGAACTGTAATAATTATACTTATTACTTAGATTATTATCAATATAACATGCATTATTACCCATATTATGCAGTTATTATCGCTAGAACTATAATAAATATACGTATTACTTTTATTATCATCAATATAACATGCATTATTACCCATATTATGCAGTTATTATCGATAGAACTGTAATAAATATATTTATTACTTTTATTATTATCAATATAACATGCACTATTTGCCGTATTTTACTATTATTATCGCTAGAACTATAATAATTATACTTATTACTCCCGATATTATCAATATAACATGCATTATTACCCATATAATGCAGTTATTATCGCTAGAACTGTAATAATTATACTTATTACTTATATTATTAGCAATATAACGTGCATTATTACCCATATAATGCAGTTATTATCACTAGAACTGTAATAATTGTACTCATTACATATATTATTAGCAATATAACGTGCATTATTACCCATATTATGCAGTTATTATCGCTAGAACTGTAATAATTATACTTATTACTTATACTACTAGCAATATAACGTGCATTATTACCCATATAATGCAGTTATTATCGCTAGAGCTGTAATAATTATACTTATTACTTATATTATTATCAATATAACATGCATTATTACCCATATAATGCAGTTATTATCGCTAGAACTGTAATAATTATACTTATTACTTATATTATTAGCAATATAACGTGCATTATTACCCATATAATGCAGTTATTATCGCTAGAACTGTAATAATTATACTTATTACTTATATTATTCTCAATATAACATGCATTATTACCCATATTATGCAGTTATTATCGCTAGAACTATAACAAATATTCGTATTACTTTCATTATCATCAATATAACATGCATTATTACCCATATAATGCAGTTATTATCGCTAGAACTGTAATAATTATACTTATTACTTATATTGTTAGCAATATAACGTGCATTATTACCCATATAATGCAGTTATTATCGCTAGAACTGTAATAATTATACTTATTACTTAGATTATTATCAATATAACATGCATTATTACCCATATTATGCAGTTATTATCGCTAGAACTATAATAAATATACGTATTACTTTTATTATCATCAATATAACATGCATTATTACCCATATTATGCAGTTATTATCGATAGAACTGTAATAAATATATTTATTACTTTTATTATTATCAACATAACATGCACTATTTGCCATATTTTACTATTATTATCGCTAGAACTATAATAATTATACTTATTACTCCCGATATTATCAATACAACATGCATTATTAGCCATATAATGCAGTTATTATCGCTAGAACTGTAATAACTATACTTATTACTTATATTATTATCAATATAACATGCATTGTTACCCATATTATGCAGTTATTATCGCTAGAACTATAATAAATATACGTATTACTTTTATTATCATCAATATAACATGCATTATTACCCATATTATGCAGTTATTATCGATAGAACTGTAATAAATATACTTATTACTTTTATTATTATCAATATAACATGCACTATTTGCCATATTTTACTATAATTATCGCTAGAACTATAATAATTATACTTATTACTCCCGATATTATCAATATAACATGTATTATTACCCATATTATGCAGTTATTATCGCTAGAACTATAATAAATATACGTATTATTTTTATTATCATCAATATAACATCCATTATTACCCATATTATGCAGTTATTCTCGATAGAACTGTAATAAATATATTTATTACTTTTATTATTATCAACATAACATGCACTATTTGCCATATTTTACTATTATTATCGCTAGAACTATAATAATTATACTTATTACTCCCGATATTATCAATATAACATGCATTATTAGCCATATAATGCAGTTATTATCGCTAGAACTGTAATAATTATACTTATTACTTATATTGTTAGCAATATAACGTGCATTATTACCCATATAATGCAGTTATTATCGCTAGAACTGTAATAATTATACTTATTACTTATATTATTATCAATATAACATGCATTATTACCCATATTATGCAGTTATTATCGCTAGAGCTATAATAAATATTCGTATTACTTTCATTATCATCAATATAACATGCATTATTACCCATATTATGCAGTTATTATCGATAGAACTGTAATAAATATACTTATTACTTTTATTATCATCAATATAACATGCACTATTTGCCATATTTTACTATTATTATCGCTAGAACTATAATAATTATACTTATTACTCCCGATATTATCAATATAACATGCATTATTACCCATATAATGCAGTTATTATCGCAAGAACTGTAATAATTATACTTATTACTTATGTTATTATCAATATAACATGCATTATTACCCATATAATGCAGTTATTATCGCTAGAACTGTAATAATCATACTTATTACTTATATTGTTAGCAATATAACGTGCATTATTACCCATATAATGCAGTTATTATCGCTAGAACTGTAATAATTATACTTATTACTTATATTATTATCAATATAACATGCATTATTACCCATATTATGCAGTTATTATCGCTAGAGCTATAATAAATATTCGTATTACTTTCATTATCATCAATATAACATGCATTATTACCCATATTATGCAGTTATTATCGCTAGAACTGTAATAATTATACTTATTACTTATATTATTAGCAATATAACGTGCATTAATACCCATATAATGATGTTATTATCGCTAGAACTGTAATAATTATACTTATTACTTATATTATTATCAATATAACATGCATTATTACCCATATAATGGAGGTATTATCGCAAGAACTGTAACAATTATACTTATTACTTATACTATTAGCAATATAACATGCATTATTACCCATATTATGCAGTTATTATCGCTAGAACTATAATAAATATACGTATTGCTTTCATTATCATCAATATAACATACATTATTACCCATATAATGGAGGTATTAACGCTAGAACTGTAATAATTATACTTATTACTTATATTATTATCAATATAACATGCATTATTACCCATATTATGCAGTTATTATCTCTTGAACCATAATAAATATACTTATTACTCCCAATATTATCAATATAACATGCATTATTACCCATATAATGCAGTTATTATCGCTAGAACTGTAATAATTATACTTATTACTTATATTGTTAGCAATATAACGTGCATTATTACCCATATAATGCAGTTATTATCGCTAGAACTGTAATAATTATACTTATTACTTAGATTATTATCAATATAACATGCATTATTACCCATATTATGCAGTTATTATCGCTAGAACTATAATAAATATACGTATTACTTTTATTATCATCAATATAACATGCATTATTACCCATATTATGCAGTTATTATCGATAGAACTGTAATAAATATATTTATTACTTTTATTATTATCAATATAACATGCACTATTTGCCGTATTTTACTATTATTATCGCTAGAACTATAATAATTATACTTATTACTCCCGATATTATCAATATAACATGCATTATTACCCATATAATGCAGTTATTATCGCTAGAACTGTAATAATTATACTTATTACTTATATTATTAGCAATATAACGTGCATTATTACCCATATAATGCAGTTATTATCACTAGAACTGTAATAATTGTACTCATTACATATATTATTAGCAATATAACGTGCATTATTACCCATATTATGCAGTTATTATCGCTAGAACTGTAATAATTATACTTATTACTTATACTACTAGCAATATAACGTGCATTATTACCCATATAATGCAGTTATTATCGCTAGAGCTGTAATAATTATACTTATTACTTATATTATTATCAATATAACATGCATTATTACCCATATAATGCAGTTATTATCGCTAGAACTGTAATAATTATACTTATTACTTATATTATTAGCAATATAACGTGCATTATTACCCATATAATGCAGTTATTATCGCTAGAACTGTAATAATTATACTTATTACTTATATTATTATCAATGTAACATGCATTATTACCCATATAATGGAGGTATTATCGCAAGAACTGTAACAATTATACTTATTACTTATACTATTAGCAATATAACGTGCATTATTACCCATATAATGCAGTTATTATCGCCAGAACTGTAATAATTATACTTATTACTTATATTATTCTCAATATAACATGCATTATTACCCATATTATGCAGTTATTATCGCTAGAGCTATAATAAATATACGTATTACTTTCATTATCATCAATATAACATGCATTATTACCCATATAATGCAGTTATTATCGCTAGAACTGTAATAATTATACTTATTACTTATATCATTATCAATATAACATGCATTATTACCCATATAATGGAGGTATTATTGCTAGAACTGTAATAATTATACTTATTACTTATATTATTATCAATATAACATGCATTATTACCCATATTATGCAGTTATGATCGCCAGAACTATAATAAATATACTTATTACTCTCAATATTATCAATGTAACATGCATTATTACCCATATAATGCAGTTATTATCGCTAGAACTGTAATAATTATACTTATTACTTATATTGTTAGCAATATAACGTGCATTATTACCCATATTATGCAGTTATTATCGCTAGAACTATAATAAATATACGTATTACATTTATTATCATCAATATAACATGCATTATTACCCATATTATGCAGTTATTATCGACAGAACTGTAATAAATATACTTATTACTTATATCATTATCAATATAACATGCATTATTACCCATATTATGCAGTTATTATCTCTAGAACCATAATAAATATACTTATTACTCCCAATATTATCAATATAACATGCATTTTTACCCATATAATGCAGTTATTATCGCTAGAACTGTAATAATTATACTTATTACTTATATTGTTAGCAATATAACGTGCATTATTACCCATATAATGCAGTTATTATCGCTAGAACTGTAATAATTATACTTATTACTTATATTATTATCAATATAACATGCATTATTACCCATATAATGCAGTTATTATCGCTAGAACTGTAATAATTATACTTATTACTTATATTGTTAGGAATATAACGTGCATTATTACCCATATAATGCAGTTATTATCGCTAGAACTGTAATAATTATACTTATTACTTATATTATTATCAATATAACATGCATTATTACCCATATTATGCAGTTATTATCGCTAGAACTATAATAAATATACGTATTACTTTTATTATCATCAATATAACATGCATTATTACCCACATTATGCAGTTATTATCGATAGAACTGTAATAAATATACTTATTACTTTTATTATTATCAACATAACATGCACTATTTGCCATATTTTACTATTATTATCGCTAGAACTATAATAATTATACTTATTACTCCCGATATTATCAATATAACATGCATTATAAGCCATATAATGCAGTTATTTTCGCTAGAACTGTAATAACTATACTTATTACTTATATCATTATCAATATAACATGCATTTTTACCCATATGATGCAGTTATTATCGCTAGAACTGTAATAATTATACTTATTACTTATATTGTTAGCAATATAACGTGCATTATTACCCATATAATGCAGTTATTATCGCTAGAACTGTAATAATTATACTTATTACTTATATTATTATCAATATAACATGCATTATTACCCATATTATGCAGTTATTATCGCTAGAGCTATAATAAATATTCGTATTACTTTCATTATCATCAATATAACATGCATTATTACCCATATTATGCAGTTATTATCGATAGAATTGTAATAAATATACTTATTACTTTTATTATCATCAATATAACATGCACTATTTGCCATATTTTACTATTATTATCGCTAGAACTATAATAATTATACTTATTACTCCCGATATTATCAATATAACATGCATTATTACCCATATAATGCAGTTATTATCGCAAGAACTGTAATAATTATACTTATTACTTATGTTATTATCAATATAACATGCATTATTACCCATATAATGCAGTTATTATCGCTAGAACTGTAATAATCATACTTATTACTTATATTGTTAGCAATATAACGTGCATTATTACCCATATAATGCAGTTATTATCGCTAGAACTGTAATAATTATACTTATTACTTATATTATTATCAATATAACATGCATTATTACCCATATTATGCAGTTATTATCGCTAGAGCTATAATAAATATTCGTATTACTTTCATTATCATCAATATAACATGCATTATTACCCATATTATGCAGTTATTATCGCCAGAACTGTAATAATTATACTTATTACTTATATTATTAGCAATATAACGTGCATTAATACCCATATAATGATGTTATTATCGCTAGAACTGTAATAATTATACTTATTACTTATATTATTATCAATATAACATGCATTATTACCCATATAATGGAGGTATTATCGCAAGAACTGTAACAATTATACTTATTACTTATACTATTAGCAATATAACATGCATTATTACCCATATTATGCAGTTATTATCGCTAGAACTATAATAAATATACGTATTGCTTTCATTATCATCAATATAACATACATTATTACCCATATAATGGAGGTATTAACGCTAGAACTGTAATAATTATACTTATTACTTATATTATTATCAATATAACATGCATTATTACCCATATTATGCAGTTATTATCTCTTGAACCATAATAAATATACTTATTACTCCCAATATTATCAATATAACATGCATTATTACCCATATAATGCAGTTATTATCGCTAGAACTGTAATAATTATACTTATTACTTATATTGTTAGCAATATAACGTGCATTATTACCCATATAATGCAGTTATTATCGCTAGAACTGTAATAATTATACTTATTACTTAGATTATTATCAATATAACATGCATTATTACCCATATTATGCAGTTATTATCGCTAGAACTATAATAAATATACGTATTACTTTTATTATCATCAATATAACATGCATTATTACCCATATTATGCAGTTATTATCGATAGAACTGTAATAAATATATTTATTACTTTTATTATTATCAATATAACATGCACTATTTGCCGTATTTTACTATTATTATCGCTAGAACTATAATAATTATACTTATTACTCCCGATATTATCAATATAACATGCATTATTACCCATATAATGCAGTTATTATCGCTAGAACTGTAATAATTATACTTATTACTTATATTATTAGCAATATAACGTGCATTATTACCCATATAATGCAGTTATTATCACTAGAACTGTAATAATTGTACTCATTACATATATTATTAGCAATATAACGTGCATTATTACCCATATTATGCAGTTATTATCGCTAGAACTGTAATAATTATACTTATTACTTATACTACTAGCAATATAACGTGCATTATTACCCATATAATGCAGTTATTATCGCTAGAGCTGTAATAATTATACTTATTACTTATATTATTATCAATATAACATGCATTATTACCCATATAATGCAGTTATTATCGCTAGAACTGTAATAATTATACTTATTACTTATATTATTAGCAATATAACGTGCATTATTACCCATATAATGCAGTTATTATCGCTAGAACTGTAATAATTATACTTATTACTTATATTATTATCAATGTAACATGCATTATTACCCATATAATGGAGGTATTATCGCAAGAACTGTAACAATTATACTTATTACTTATACTATTAGCAATATAACGTGCATTATTACCCATATAATGCAGTTATTATCGCCAGAACTGTAATAATTATACTTATTACTTACATTATTCTCAATATAACATGCATTATTACCCATATTATGCAGTTATTATCGCTAGAGCTATAATAAATATACGTATTACTTTCATTATCATCAATATAACATGCATTATTACCCATATAATGCAGTTATTATCGCTAGAACTGTAATAATTATACTTATTACTTATATCATTATCAATATAACATGCATTATTACCCATATAATGGAGGTATTATTGCTAGAACTGTAATAATTATACTTATTACTTATATTATTATCAATATAACATGCATTATTACCCATATTATGCAGTTATGATCGCCAGAACTATAATAAATATACTTATTACTCTCAATATTATCAATGTAACATGCATTATTACCCATATAATGCAGTTATTATCGCTAGAACTGTAATAATTATACTTATTACTTATATTGTTAGCAATATAACGTGCATTATTACCCATATTATGCAGTTATTATCGCTAGAACTATAATAAATATACGTATTACATTTATTATCATCAATATAACATGCATTATTACCCATATTATGCAGTTATTATCGACAGAACTGTAATAAATATACTTATTACTTATATCATTATCAATATAACATGCATTATTACCCATATTATGCAGTTATTATCTCTAGAACCATAATAAATATACTTATTACTCCCAATATTATCAATATAACATGCATTTTTACCCATATAATGCAGTTATTATCGCTAGAACTGTAATAATTATACTTATTACTTATATTGTTAGCAATATAACGTGCATTATTACCCATATAATGCAGTTATTATCGCTAGAACTGTAATAATTATACTTATTACTTATATTATTATCAATATAACATGCATTATTACCCATATAATGCAGTTATTATCGCTAGAACTGTAATAATTATACTTATTACTTATATTGTTAGGAATATAACGTGCATTATTACCCATATAATGCAGTTATTATCGCTAGAACTGTAATAATTATACTTATTACTTATATTATTATCAATATAACATGCATTATTACCCATATTATGCAGTTATTATCGCTAGAACTATAATAAATATACGTATTACTTTTATTATCATCAATATAACATGCATTATTACCCACATTATGCAGTTATTATCGATAGAACTGTAATAAATATACTTATTACTTTTATTATTATCAACATAACATGCACTATTTGCCATATTTTACTATTATTATCGCTAGAACTATAATAATTATACTTATTACTCCCGATATTATCAATATAACATGCATTATAAGCCATATAATGCAGTTATTTTCGCTAGAACTGTAATAACTATACTTATTACTTATATCATTATCAATATAACATGCATTTTTACCCATATGATGCAGTTATTATCGCTAGAACTGTAATAATTATACTTATTACTTATATTGTTAGCAATATAACGTGCATTATTACCCATATAATGCAGTTATTATCGCTAGAACTGTAATAATTATACTTATTACTTATATTATTATCAATATAACATGCATTATTACCCATATTATGCAGTTATTATCGCTAGAACTATAATAAATATACGTATTACTTTTATTATCATCAATATAACATGCATTATTACCCATATTATGCAGTTATTATCGATAGAACTGTAATAAATATACTTATTACTTTTATTATTATCAATATAACATGCACTATTTGCCATATTTTACTATAATTATCGCTAGAACTATAATAATTATACTTATTACTCCCGATATTATCAATATAACATGCATTATTACCCATATTATGCAGTTATTATCGCTAGAACTATAATAAATATACGTATTATTTTTATTATCATCAATATAACATCCATTATTACCCATATTATGCAGTTATTCTCGATAGAACTGTAATAAATATATTTATTACTTTTATTATTATCAATATAACATGCACTATTTGCCATATTTTACTATTATTATCGCTAGAACTATAAGAATTATACTTATAACTCCCGATATTATCAATATAACATGAATTATTACCCATATAATGCAGTTATTATCGCTAGAACTGTAATAATTGTACTCATTACTTATATTATTAGCAATATAACGTGCATTATTACCCATATTATGCAGTTATTATCGCTAGAACTGTAACAAATATTCGTATTACTTTCATTATCATCAATATAACATGCATTATTACCCATATAATGGAAGTATTATCGCTAGAACTGTAATAATTATACTTATTACTTATATTGTTAGCAATATAACGCGCATTATTACCCATATAATGCAGTTATTATCGCTAGAACAGTAATAATTATACTTATTACTTAGATTATTATCAATATAACATGCATTATTACCCATATTATGCAGTTATTATCGCTAGAACTATAATAAATATACGTATTACTTTTATTATCATCAATATAACATGCATTATTACCCATATTATGCAGTTATTATCGATAGAACTGTAATAAATATATTTATTACTTTTATTATTATCAATATAACATGCACTATTTGCCATATTTTACTATTATTATCGCTAGAACTATAATAACTATACTTATTACTCCCGATATTATCAATATAACATGCATTATTACCCATATAATGCAGTTATTATCGCTAGAACTGTAATAATTATACTTATTACTTATATTGTTAGCAATATAACGTGCATTATTACCCATATAATGCAGTTATTATCGCTAGAACTGTAATAATTATACTTATTACTTATATTATTATCAATATAACATGCATTATTACCCATATTATGCAGTTATTATCGCTAGAACTATAATAAATATACGTATTACTTTTATTATCATCAATATATCATGCATTATTACCCATATTATGCAGTTATTATCGATAGAACTGTAATAAATATACTTATTACTTTTATTATTATCAATATAACATGCACTATTTGCCATATTTTACTATAATTATCGCTAGAACTATAATAATTATACTTATTACTCCCGATATTATCAATATAACATGCATTATTACCCATATTATGCAGTTATTATCGCTAGAACTATAATAAATATACGTATTATTTTTATTATCATCAATATAACATCCATTATTACCCATATTATGCAGTTATTCTCGATAGAACTGTAATAAATATATTTATTACTTTTATTATTATCAATATAACATGCACTATTTGCCATATTTTACTATTATTATCGCTAGAACTATAAGAATTATACTTATAACTCCCGATATTATCAATATAACATGCATTATTACCCATATAATGCAGTTATTATCGCTAGAACTGTAATAATTGTACTCATTACTTATATTATTAGCAATATAACGTGCATTATTACCCATATTATGCAGTTATTATCGCTAGAACTATAACAAATATTCGTATTACTTTCATTATCATCAATATAACATGCATTATTACCCATATAATGGAAGTATTATCGCTAGAACTGTAATAATTATACTTATTACTTATATTGTTAGCAATATAACGCGCATTATTACCCATATAATGCAGTTATTATCGCTAGAACAGTAATAATTATACTTATTACTTAGATTATTATCAATATAACATGCATTATTACCCATATTATGCAGTTATTATCGCTAGAACTATAATAAATATACGTATTACTTTTATTATCATCAATATAACATGCATTATTACCCATATTATGCAGTTATTATCGATAGAACTGTAATAAATATATTTATTACTTTTATTATTATCAATATAACATGCACTATTTGCCATATTTTACTATTATTATCGCTAGAACTATAATAACTATACTTATTACTCCCGATATTATCAATATAACATGCATTATTACCCATATAATGCAGTTATTATCGCTAGAACTGTAATAATTATACTTATTACTTATATTGTTAGCAATATAACGTGCATTATTACCCATATAATGCAGTTATTATCGCTAGAACTATAATAATTATACTTATTACTTATATTATTATCAATATAACATGCATTATTACCCATATTATGCAGTTATTATCGCTAGAACTGTAATAATTATACTTATTACTTATACTACTAGCAATATAACGTGCATTATTACCCATATAATGCAGTTATTATCGCTAGAACTGTAATAATTATACTTATTACTTATATTATTATCAATATAACATGCATTATTACCCATATAATGCAGTTATTATCGCTAGAACTGTAATAATTATACTTATTACTTATATTGTTAGCAATATAACGTGCATTATTACCCATATAATGCAGTTATTATCGCTAGAACTGTAATAATTATACTTCTTACTTAGATTATTATCAATATAACATGCATTATTACCCATATTATGCAGTTATTATAGCTAGAACTGTAATAATTATACTTATTACTTATATTATTATCAATATAACATGCATTATTACCCATATAATGCAGTTATTATCGCTAGAACTGTAATAATTGTACTCATTACTTATATTATTAGCAATAGAACGTGCATTATTACCCATATTATGCAGTTATTATCGCTAGAAGTGTAATAATTATACTTATTACTTATATCATTATCAATATAACATGCATTATTACCCATATAATGGAGGTATTATCGCTAGAACTGTAATAATTATACTTATTACTTATACTATTAGCAATATAACGTGCATTATTACCCATATAATGCAGTTATTATCGCCAGAACTGTAATAATTATACTTATTACTTATATTATTCTCAATATAACATGCATTATTACCAATATTATGCAGTTATTATCGCTAGAGCTATAATAAATATACGTATTACTTTCATTATCATCAATATAACATGCATTATTACCCATATAATGCAGTTATTATCGCTAGAACTGTAATAATTGTACCCATTACTTATATTATTAGCAATATAACGTGCATTATTACCCATATTATGCAGTTATTATCGCTAGAACTGTAATAATTATACTTATTACTTATATCATTATCAATATAACATGCATTATTACCCATATAATGGAGGTATTATCGCTAGAACTGTAATAATTATACTTATTACCTATACTATTAGCAATATAACGTGCATTATTACCCATATAATGCAGTTATTATCGCCAGAACTGTAATAATTATACTTATTACTTACATTATTCTCAATATAACATGCATTATTACCCATATTATGCAGTTATTATCGCTAGAGCTATAATAAATATACGTATTACTTTCATTATCATCAATATAACATGCATTATTACCCATATAATGCAGTTATTATCGCTAGAACTGTAATAATTATACTTATTACTTATATTGTTAGCAATATAACGTGCATTATTACCCATATAATGCAGTTACTATCGCTAGAACTGTAATAATTATACTTATTACTCATATTGTTATCAATATAACATGCATTATTACCCATATTATGCA
Source organism: Megachile leachella (assembly GCA_963576845.1). NCBI lineage: Eukaryota > Metazoa > Arthropoda > Insecta > Hymenoptera > Megachilidae > Megachile > Megachile leachella. Next base: position 1,661,660 of record CAUYWW010000231.1, on the reverse strand, counting down.
GTTATTATCGCTAGAACTATAATAAATATACGTATTACATTTATTATCATCAATATAACATGCATTATTACCCATATTATGCAGTTATTATCGATAGAACTGTAATAAATATATTTATTACTTTTATTATTATTAATATAACATGCACTATTTGAGATATTTTACTATTATTATCGCTAGAACTATAATAATTATACTTATTACTCCCGATATTATCAATATAACATGCATTATTACCCATATAATGCAGTTATTATCGCTAGAACTGTAATAATTATACTTATTACTTATATTATTCTCAATATAACATGCATTATTACCCATATTATGCAGTTATTATCGCTAGAGCTATAATAAATATACGTATTACTTTCATTATCATCAATATAACATGCATTATTACCCATATAATGCAGTTATTATCGCTAGAACTGTAATAATTATACTTATTACTTATATTGTTAGCAATATAACGTGCATTATTACCCATATAATGGAGGTATTATTGCTAGAACTGTAATAATTATACTTATTACTTATATTATTATCAATATAACATGCATTATTACCCATATAATGCAGTTATTATCGCTAGAACTGTAATAATTATACTTATTACTTGTATTGTTAGCAATATAACGTGCATTATTACCCATATAATGCAGTTACTATCGCTAGAACTGTAATAATTATACTTATTACTCATATTGTTATCAATATAACATGCATTATTACCCATATTATGCAGTTATTATCGCTAGAACTATAATAAATATACGTATTACATTTATTATCATCAATATAACATGCATTATTACCCATATTATGCAGTTATTATCGATAGAACTGTAATAAATATACTGATTACTTTTATTATTTTCAATATAACATGCACTATTTGCCGTATTTTACTATTATTATCGCTAGAACTATAATAATTATACTTATTACTCCCGATATTATCAATATAACATGCATTATTACCCATATAATGCAGTTATTATCGCTAGAACTGTAATAATTGTACTCATTACTTATATTATTAGCAATATAACGTGCATTATTACCCATATTATGCAGTTATTATCGCTAGAACTGTAATAATTGTACTCATTACTTATATTATTAGCAATATAACGTGCACTATTACCCATATTATGCAGTTATTATCGCTAGAACTGTAATAATTATACTTATTACTTATATTTTTATCAATATAACATGCATTATTACCCATATAATGCAGTTATTATCGCTAGAACTGTAATAATTGTACTCATTACTTATATTATTAGCAATATAACGTGCATTATTACCCATATTATGCAGTTATTATCGCTAGAACTGTAATAATTGTACTCATTACTTATATTATTAGCAATATAACGTGCATTATTACCCATATTATGCAGTTATTATCGCTAGAACTATAACAAATATTCGTATTACTTTCATTATCATCAATATAACATGCATTATTACCCATATAATGCAGTTATTATCGCTAGAACTGTAACAATTATACTTATTACTTATATTGTTAGCAATATAACGTGCATTATTACCCATATAATGGAGGTATTAACGCTAGAACTGTAATAATTATACTTATTACTTATATTATTATCAATATAACATGCATTATTACCCATATTATGCAGTTATCATCGCTAGAGCTATAATAAATATTCGTATTACTTTCATTATCATCAATATAACATGCATTATTACCCATATTATGCAGTTATTATCGATAGAACTGTAATAAGTATATTTATTACTTTTATTATTATCAATATAACATGCACTATTTGCCGTATTTTACTATTATTATCGCTAGAACTGTAATAATTATACTTATTACTCCCGATATTATCAATATAACATGCATTATTACCCATATAATGCAGTTATTATCGCTAGAACTGTAATAATTATACTTATTACTTATATTATTAGCAATATAACGTGCATTATTACCCATATAATGCAGTTATTATCACTAGAACTGTAATAATTGTACTCATTACATATATTATTAGCAATATAACGTGCATTATTACCCATATTATGCAGTTATTATCGCTAGAACTGTAATAATTATACTTATCACTTATACTACTAGCAATATAACGTGCATTATTACCCATATAATGCAGTTATTATCGCTAGAGCTGTAATAATTATACTTATTACTTATATTATTATCAATATAACATGCATTATTACCCATATAATGCAGTTATTATCGCTAGAACTGTAATAATTATACTTATTACTTATATTATTAGCAATATAACGTGCATTATTACCCATATAATGCAGTTATTATCGCTAGAACTGTAATAATTATACTTATTACTTATATTATTATCAATATAACATGCATTATTACCCATATAATGGAGGCATTATCGCAAGAACTGTAACAATTATACTTATTACTTATACTATAAGCAATATAACGTGCATTATTACCCATATAATGCAGTTATTATCGCCAGAACTGTAATAATTATACTTATTACTTATATTATTCTCAATATAACATGCATTATTACCCATATTATGCAGTTATTATCGCTAGAGCTATAATAAATATACGTATTACTTTCATTATCATCAATATAACATGCATTATTACCCATATAATGCAGTTATTATCGCTAGAACTGTAATAATTATACTTATTACTTATATCATTATCAATATAACATGCATTATTACCCATATAATGGAGGTATTATTGCTAGAACTGTAATAATTATACTTATTACTTATATTATTATCAATATAACATGCATTATTACCCATATTATGCAGTTATGATCGCCAGAACTATAATAAATATACTTATTACTCTCAATATTATCAATGTAACATGCATTATTACCCATATAATGCAGTTATTATCGCTAGAACTGTAATAATTATACTTATTACTTATATTGTTAGCAATATAACGTGCATTATTACCCATATTATGCAGTTATTATCGCTAGAACTATAATAAATATACGTATTACATTTATTATCATCAATATAACATGCATTATTACCCATATTATGCAGTTATTATCGATAGAACTGTAATAAATATACTTATTACTTATATCATTATCAATATAACATGCATTATTACCCATATTATGCAGTTATTATCTCTAGAACCATAATAAATATACTTATTACTCCCAATATTATCAATATAACATGCATTTTTACCCATATAATGCAGTTATTATCGCTAGAACTGTAATAATTATACTTATTACTTATATTGTTAGCAATATAACGTGCATTATTACCCATATAATGCAGTTATTATCGCTAGAACTGTAATAATTATACTTATTACTTATATTATTATCAATATAACATGCATTATTACCCATATTATGCAGTTATTAACGCTAGAACTATAATAAATATACGTATTACTTTTATTATCATCAATATAACATGCATTATTACCCATATTATGCAGTTATTATCGATAGAACTGTAATAAATATACTTATTACTTTTATTATTATCAATATAACATGCACTATTTGCCATATTTTACTATTATTATCGCTAGAACTATAATAATTATACTTATTACTCCCGATATTATCAATATAACATGCATTATTACCCATATAATGCAGTTATTATCGCTAGAACTGTAATAATTATACTTATTACTTATATTATTATCAATATAACATGCATTATTACCCATATAATGCAGTTATTATCGCTAGAACTGTAATAATTATACTTAATACTTATATTGTTAGCAATATAACGTGCATTATTACCCATATAATGCAGTTATTATCGCTAGAACTGTAATAATTATACTTATTACTTATATTATTATCAATATAACATGCATTATTACCCATATTATGCAGTTATTATCGCTAGAACTATAATAAATATACGTATTACTTTTATTATCATCAATATAACATGCATTATTACCCATATTATGCAGTTATTATCGATAGAACTGTAATAAATATACTTATTACTTTCATTATTATCAACATAACATGCACTATTTGCCATATTTTACTATTATTATCGCTAGAACGATAATAATTATACTTATTACTCCCGATATTATCAATATAACATGCATTATTAGCCATATAATGCAGTTATTATCGCTAGAACTGTAATAACTATACTTATTACTTATATCATTATCAATATAACATGCATTTTTACCCATATGATGCAGTTATTATCGCTAGAACTATAATAAATATACGTATTACTTTTATTATCATCAATATAACATGCATTATTACCCATATTATGCAGTTATTATCGATAGAACTGTAATAAATATACTTATTACTTTCATTATTATCAACATAACATGCACTATTTGCCATATTTTACTATTATTATCGCTAGAACGATAATAATTATACTTATTACTCCCGATATTATCAATATAACATGCATTATTAGCCATATAATGCAGTTATTATCGCTAGAACTGTAATAACTATACTTATTACTTATATCATTATCAATATAACATGCATTTTTACCCATATGATGCAGTTATTATCGCTAGAACTGTAATAATTATACTTATTACTTATATTGTTAGCAATATAACGTGCATTATTACCCATATAATGCAGTTATTATCGCTAGAACTGTAATAATTATACTTATTACTTATATTATTATCAATATAACATGCATTATTACCCATATTATGCAGTTATTATCGCTAGAACTATAATAAATATACGTATTACTTTTATTATCATCAATATAACATGCATTATTACCCATATTATGCAGTTATTATCGATAGAACTGTAATAAATATACTTATTACTTTTATTATTATCAATATAACATGCACTATTTGCCATATGTTACTATAATTATCGCTAGAACTATAATAATTATACTTATTACTCCCGATATTATCAATATAACATGCATTATTACCCATATTATGCAGTTATTATCGCTAGAACTATAACAAATATTCGTATTACTTTCATTATCATCAATATAACATGCATTGTTACCCATATAATGCAGTTATTATCGCTAGAACTGTAATAATTATACTTATTACTTATATTGTTAGCAATATAACGTGCATTATTACCCATATAATGCAGTTATTATCGCTAGAACTGTAATAATTATACTTATTACTTATATTATTATCAATATAACATGAATTATTACCCATATTATGCAGTTATTATCGCTAGAGCTATAATAAATATTCGTATTACTTTCATTATCATCAATATAACATGCATTATTACCCATACTATGCAGTTATTATCGATAGAGCTATAATAAATATACGTATTACTTTCATTATCATCAATATAACATGCATTATTACCCATATAATGCAGTTATTATCGCTAGAACTGTAATAATTATACTTATTACTTATATCATTATCAATATAACATGCATTATTACCCATATAATGGAGGTATTATTGCTAGAACTGTAATAATTATACTTATTACTTATATTATTATCAATATAACATGCATTATTACCCATATTATGCAGTTATGATCGCCAGAACTATAATAAATATACTTATTACTCTCAATATTATCAATATAACATGCATTATTACCCATATAATGCAGTTATTATCGCTAGAACTGTAATAATTACACTTATTACTTATATTGTTAGCAATATAACGTGCATTATTACCCATATAATGCAGTTATTATCGCTAGAACTGTAATAATTATACTTATTACTTATATTATTATCAATATAACATGCATTATTACCCATATTATGCAGTTATTATCGCTAGAACTATAATAAATATACGTATTACTTTTATTATCATCAATATAACATGCATTATTACCCATATTATGCAGTTATTATCGATAGAACTGTAATAAATATACTTATTACTTTTATTATTATCAACATAACATGCACTATTTGCCATATTTTACTATTATTATCGCTAGAACGATAATAATTATACTTATTACTCCCGATATTATCAATATAACATGCATTATTAGCCATATAATGCAGTTATTATCGCTAGAACTGTAATAACTATACTTATTACTTATATCATTATCAATATAACATGCATTTTTACCCATATGATGCAGTTATTATCGCTAGAACTGTAATAATTATACTTATTACTTATATTGTTAGCAATATAACGTGCATTATTACCCATATAATGCAGTTATTATCGCTAGAACTGTAATAATTATACTTATTACTTATATTATTATCAATATAACATGCATTATTACCCATATTATGCAGTTATTATCGCTAGAACTATAATAAATATACTTATTACTTATATCATTATCAATATAACATGCATTTTTACCCATATGATGCAGTTATTATCGCTAGAACTGTAATAATTATACTTATTACTTATATTGTTAGCAATATAACGTGCATTATTACCCATATAATGCAGTTATTATCGCTAGAACTGTAATAATTATACTTATTACTTATATTATTATCAATATAACATGCATTATTACCCATATTATGCAGTTATTATCGCTAGAACTATAATAAATATACGTATTACTTTTATTATCATCAATATAACATGCATTATTACCCATATTATGCAGTTATTATCGATAGAACTGTAATAAATATACTTATTACTTTTATTAGTATCAATATAACATGCACTATTTGCCATATGTTACTATAATTATCGCTAGAACTATAATAATTATACTTATTACTCCCGATATTATCAATATAACATGCATTATTACCCATATTATGCAGTTATTATCGCTAGAACTATAATAAATATACGTATTATTTTTATTATCATCAATATAACATCCATTATTACCCATATTATGCAGTTATTCTCGATAGAACTGTAATAAATATATTTATTACTTTTATTATTATCAATATAACATGCACTATTTGCCATATTTTACTATTATTATCGCTAGAACTATAAGAATTATACTTATAACTCCCGATATTATCAATATAACATGCATTATTACCCATATAATGCAGTTATTATCGCTAGAACTGTAATAATTGTACTCATTACTTATATTATTAGCAATATAACGTGCATTATAACCCATATTATGCAGTTATTATCGCTAGAACTATAACAAATATTCGTATTACTTTCATTATCATCAATATAACATGCATTATTACCCATATAATGCAGTTATTATCGCTAGAACTGTAATAATTATACTTATTACTTATATTGTTAGCAATATAACGTGCATTATTACCCATATAATGCAGTTATTATCGCTAGAACTGTAATAATTATACTTATTACTTATATTATTATCAATATAACATGAATTATTACCCATATTATGCAGTTATTATCGCTAGAGCTATAATAAATATTCGTATTACTTTCATTATCATCAATATAACATGCATTATTACCCATATTATGCAGTTATTATCGATAGAACTGTAATAAATATACTTATTACTTTTATTAGTATCAATATAACATGCACTATTTGCCATATGTTACTATAATTATCGCTAGAACTATAATAATTATACTTATTACTCCCGATATTATCAATATAACATGCATTATTACCCATATTATGCAGTTATTATCGCTAGAACTATAATAAATATACGTATTATTTTTATTATCATCAATATAACATCCATTATTACCCATATTATGCAGTTATTCTCGATAGAACTGTAATAAATATATTTATTACTTTTATTATTATCAATATAACATGCACTATTTGCCATATTTTACTATTATTATCGCTAGAACTATAAGAATTATACTTATAACTCCCGATATTATCAATATAACATGCATTATTACCCATATAATGCAGTTATTATCGCTAGAACTGTAATAATTGTACTCATTACTTATATTATTAGCAATATAACGTGCATTATAACCCATATTATGCAGTTATTATCGCTAGAACTATAACAAATATTCGTATTACTTTCATTATCATCAATATAACATGCATTATTACCCATATAATGCAGTTATTATCGCTAGAACTGTAATAATTATACTTATTACTTATATTGTTAGCAATATAACGTGCATTATTACCCATATAATGCAGTTATTATCGCTAGAACTGTAATAATTATACTTATTACTTATATTATTATCAATATAACATGAATTATTACCCATATTATGCAGTTATTATCGCTAGAGCTATAATAAATATTCGTATTACTTTCATTATCATCAATATAACATGCATTATTACCCATATTATGCAGTTATTATCGATAGAACTGTAATAAATATACTTATTACTTTTATTATCATCAATATAACATGCACTATTTGCCATATTTTACTATTATTATCGCTAGAACTATAATAATTATACTTATTACTCCCGATATTATCAATATAACATGCATTATTACCCATATAATGCAGTTATTATCGCAAGAACTGTAATAATTATACTTATTACTTATGTTATTATCAATATAACATGCATTATTACCCATATAATGCAGTTATTATCGCTAGAACTGTAATAATTGTACTCATTACTTATATTATTAGCAATATAACGTGCATTATTACCCATATTATGCAGTTATTATCGCTAGAACTGTAATAATTATACTTATTACTTATATCATTATCAATATAACATGCATTTTTACCCATATAATGGAGGTATTATCGCTAGAACTGTAATAATTATACTTATTACTTATATTGTTAGCAATATAACGTGCATTATTACCCATATAATGCAGTTATTATCGCTAGAACTGTAATAATTGTACTCATTACTTATATCATTAGCAATATAACGTGCATTATAACCCATATTATGCAGTTATTATCGCTAGAACTATAACAAATATTCGTATTACTTTCATTATCATCAATATAACATGCATTATTACCCATATAATGCAGTTATTATCGCTAGAACTGTAATAATTATACTTATTACTTATATTGTTAGCAATATAACGTGCATTATTACCCATATAATGCAGTTATTATCGCTAGAACTGTAATAATTATACTTATTACTTATATTATTATCAATATAACATGAATTATTACCCATATTATGCAGTTATTATCGCTAGAGCTATAATAAATATTCGTATTACTTTCATTATCATCAATATAACATGCATTATTACCCATATTATGCAGTTATTATCGATAGAACTGTAATAAATATACTTATTACTTTTATTATCATCAATATAACATGCACTATTTGCCATATTTTACTATTATTATCGCTAGAACTATAATAATTATACTTATTACTCCCGATATTATCAATATAACATGCATTATTACCCATATAATGCAGTTATTATCGCAAGAACTGTAATAATTATACTTATTACTTATGTTATTATCAATATAACATGCATTATTACCCATATAATGCAGTTATTATCGCTAGAACTGTAATAATTGTACTCATTACTTATATTATTAGCAATATAACGTGCATTATTACCCATATTATGCAGTTATTATCGCTAGAACTGTAATAATTATACTTATTACTTATATCATTATCAATATAACATGCATTTTTACCCATATAATGGAGGTATTATCGCTAGAACTGTAATAATTATACTTATTACTTATATTGTTAGCAATATAACGTGCATTATTACCCATATAATGCAGTTATTATCGCTAGAACTATAATAAATATACGTATTACTTTTATTATCATCAATATAACATGCATTATTACCCATATTATGCAGTTATTATCGATAGAACTGTAATAAATATACTTATTACTTTTATTATTATCAATATAACATGCACTATTTGCCATATTTTACTATAATTATCGCTAGAACTATAATAATTATACTTATTACTCCCGATATTATCAATATAACATGCATTATTACCCATATTATGCAGTTATTATCGCTAGAACTATAATAAATATACGTATTATTTTTATTATCATCAATATAACATCCATTATTACCCATATTATGCAGTTATTCTCGATAGAACTGTAATAAATATATTTATTACTTTTATTATTATCAATATAACATGCACTATTTGCCATATTTTACTATTATTATCGCTAGAACTATAAGAATTATACTTATAACTCCCGATATTATCAATATAACATGCATTATTACCCATATAATGCAGTTATTATCGCTAGAACTGTAATAATTGTACTCATTACTTATATTATTAGCAATATAACGTGCATTATTACCCATATTATGCAGTTATTATCGCTAGAACTATAACAAATATTCGTATTACTTTCATTATCATCAATATAACATGCATTATTACCCATATAATGGAAGTATTATCGCTAGAACTGTAATAATTATACTTATTACTTATATTGTTAGCAATATAACGCGCATTATTACCCATATAATGCAGTTATTATCGCTAGAACAGTAATAATTATACTTATTACTTAGATTATTATCAATATAACATGCATTATTACCCATATTATGCAGTTATTATCGCTAGAACTATAATAAATATACGTATTACTTTTATTATCATCAATATAACATGCATTATTACCCATATTATGCAGTTATTATCGATAGAACTGTAATAAATATATTTATTACTTTTATTATTATCAATATAACATGCACTATTTGCCATATTTTACTATTATTATCGCTAGAACTATAATAAATACACTTATTACTCCCAATATTATCAATGTAACATGCATTATTACCCATATAATGCAGTTATTATCGCTAGAACTGTAATAATTATACTTATTACTTATATTATTAGCAATATAACGTGCATTATTACCCATATAATGCAGTTATTATCGCTAGAACTGTAATAATTGTACTGATTACTTATATTATTAGCAATATAACGTGCATTATTACCCATATTATGCAGTTATTATCGCTAGAACTGTAATAATTATACTTATTACTTATACTACTAGCAATATAACGTGCATTATTACCCATATAATGCAGTTATTATCGCTAGAACTGTAATAATTATACTTATTACTTATATTATTATCAATATAACATGCATTATTACCCATATAATGCAGTTATTATCGCTAGAACTGTAATAATTATACTTATTACTTATATTGTTAGCAATATAACGTGCATTATTACCCATATAATGCAGTTATTATCGCTAGAACTGTAATAATTATACTTCTTACTTAGATTATTATCAATATAACATGCATTATTACCCATATTATGCAGTTATTATAGCTAGAACTGTAATAATTATACTTATTACTTATATTATTATCAATATAACATGCATTATTACCCATATAATGCAGTTATTATCGCTAGAACTGTAATAATTGTACTCATTACTTATATTATTAGCAATAGAACGTGCATTATTACCCATATTATGCAGTTATTATCGCTAGAACTGTAATAATTATACTTATTACTTATATCATTATCAATATAACATGCATTATTACCCATATAATGGAGGTATTATCGCTAGAACTGTAATAATTATACTTATTACTTATACTATTAGCAATATAACGTGCATTATTACCCATATAATGCAGTTATTATCGCCAGAACTGTAATAATTATACTTATTACTTACATTATTCTCAATATAACATGCATTATTACCCATATTATGCAGTTATTATCGCTAGAGCTATAATAAATATACGTATTACTTTCATTATCATCAATATAACATGCATTATTACCCATATAATGCAGTTATTATCGCTAGAACTGTAATAATTATACTTATTACTCATATTGTTATCAATATAACATGCATTATTACCCATATTATGCAGTTATTATCGCTAGAACTATAATAAATATACGTATTACATTTATTATCATCAATATAACATGCATTATTACCCATATTATGCAGTTATTATCGATAGAACTGTAATAAATATATTTATTACTTTTATTATTATTAATATAACATGCACTATTTGAGATATTTTACTATTATTATCGCTAGAACTATAATAATTATACTTATTACTCCCGATATTATCAATATAACATGCATTATTACCCATATAATGCAGTTATTATCGCTAGAACTGTAATAATTATACTTATTACTTATATTTTTATCAATATAACATGCATTATTACCCATATAATGCAGTTATTATCGCTAGAACTGTAATAATTGTACTCATTACTTATATTATTAGCAATATAACGTGCATTATTACCCATATTATGCAGTTATTATCGCTAGAACTGTAATAATTATACTTATTACTTATATCATTATCAATATAACATGCATTATTACCCATATAATGGAGGTATTATCGCTAGAACTGTAATAATTATACTTATTACTTATATTGTTAGCAATATAACGTGCATTATTACCCATATAATGCAGTTATTATCGCTAGAACTGTAATAATTATACTTATTACTTATATTATTATCAATATAACATGAATTATTACCCATATTATGCAGTTATTATCGCTAGAGCTATAATAAATATTCGTATTACTTTCATTATCATCAATATAACATGCATTATTACCCATATTATGCAGTTATTATCGATAGAACTGTAATAAATATACTTATTACTTTTATTATCATCAATATAACATGCACTATTTGCCATATTTTACTATTATTATCGCTAGAACTATAATAATTATACTTATTACTCCCGATATTATCAATATAACATGCATTATTACCCATATAATGCAGTTATTATCGCAAGAACTGTAATAATTATACTTATTACTTATGTTATTATCAATATAACATGCATTATTACCCATATAATGCAGTTATTATCGCTAGAACTGTAATAATTGTACTCATTACTTATATTATTAGCAATATAACGTGCATTATTACCCATATTATGCAGTTATTATCGCTAGAACTGTAATAATTATACTTATTACTTATATCATTATCAATATAACATGCATTTTTACCCATATAATGGAGGTATTATCGCTAGAACTGTAATAATTATACTTATTACTTATATTGTTAGCAATATAACGTGCATTATTACCCATATAATGCAGTTATTATCGCTAGAACTGTAATAATTGTACTCATTACTTATATCATTAGCAATATAACGTGCATTATAACCCATATTATGCAGTTATTATCGCTAGAACTATAACAAATATTCGTATTACTTTCATTATCATCAATATAACATGCATTATTACCCATATAATGCAGTTATTATCGCTAGAACTGTAATAATTATACTTATTACTTATATTGTTAGCAATATAACGTGCATTATTACCCATATAATGCAGTTATTATCGCTAGAACTGTAATAATTATACTTATTACTTATATTATTATCAATATAACATGAATTATTACCCATATTATGCAGTTATTATCGCTAGAGCTATAATAAATATTCGTATTACTTTCATTATCATCAATATAACATGCATTATTACCCATATTATGCAGTTATTATCGATAGAACTGTAATAAATATACTTATTACTTTTATTATCATCAATATAACATGCACTATTTGCCATATTTTACTATTATTATCGCTAGAACTATAATAATTATACTTATTACTCCCGATATTATCAATATAACATGCATTATTACCCATATAATGCAGTTATTATCGCAAGAACTGTAATAATTATACTTATTACTTATGTTATTATCAATATAACATGCATTATTACCCATATAATGCAGTTATTATCGCTAGAACTGTAATAATTGTACTCATTACTTATATTATTAGCAATATAACGTGCATTATTACCCATATTATGCAGTTATTATCGCTAGAACTGTAATAATTATACTTATTACTTATATCATTATCAATATAACATGCATTTTTACCCATATAATGGAGGTATTATCGCTAGAACTGTAATAATTATACTTATTACTTATATTGTTAGCAATATAACGTGCATTATTACCCATATAATGCAGTTATTATCGCTAGAACTATAATAAATATACGTATTACTTTTATTATCATCAATATAACATGCATTATTACCCATATTATGCAGTTATTATCGATAGAACTGTAATAAATATACTTATTACTTTTATTATTATCAATATAACATGCACTATTTGCCATATTTTACTATAATTATCGCTAGAACTATAATAATTATACTTATTACTCCCGATATTATCAATATAACATGCATTATTACCCATATTATGCAGTTATTATCGCTAGAACTATAATAAATATACGTATTATTTTTATTATCATCAATATAACATCCATTATTACCCATATTATGCAGTTATTCTCGATAGAACTGTAATAAATATATTTATTACTTTTATTATTATCAATATAACATGCACTATTTGCCATATTTTACTATTATTATCGCTAGAACTATAAGAATTATACTTATAACTCCCGATATTATCAATATAACATGCATTATTACCCATATAATGCAGTTATTATCGCTAGAACTGTAATAATTGTACTCATTACTTATATTATTAGCAATATAACGTGCATTATTACCCATATTATGCAGTTATTATCGCTAGAACTATAACAAATATTCGTATTACTTTCATTATCATCAATATAACATGCATTATTACCCATATAATGGAAGTATTATCGCTAGAACTGTAATAATTATACTTATTACTTATATTGTTAGCAATATAACGCGCATTATTACCCATATAATGCAGTTATTATCGCTAGAACAGTAATAATTATACTTATTACTTAGATTATTATCAATATAACATGCATTATTACCCATATTATGCAGTTATTATCGCTAGAACTATAATAAATATACGTATTACTTTTATTATCATCAATATAACATGCATTATTACCCATATTATGCAGTTATTATCGATAGAACTGTAATAAATATATTTATTACTTTTATTATTATCAATATAACATGCACTATTTGCCATATTTTACTATTATTATCGCTAGAACTATAATAAATACACTTATTACTCCCAATATTATCAATGTAACATGCATTATTACCCATATAATGCAGTTATTATCGCTAGAACTGTAATAATTATACTTATTACTTATATTATTAGCAATATAACGTGCATTATTACCCATATAATGCAGTTATTATCGCTAGAACTGTAATAATTGTACTGATTACTTATATTATTAGCAATATAACGTGCATTATTACCCATATTATGCAGTTATTATCGCTAGAACTGTAATAATTATACTTATTACTTATACTACTAGCAATATAACGTGCATTATTACCCATATAATGCAGTTATTATCGCTAGAACTGTAATAATTATACTTATTACTTATATTATTATCAATATAACATGCATTATTACCCATATAATGCAGTTATTATCGCTAGAACTGTAATAATTATACTTATTACTTATATTGTTAGCAATATAACGTGCATTATTACCCATATAATGCAGTTATTATCGCTAGAACTGTAATAATTATACTTCTTACTTAGATTATTATCAATATAACATGCATTATTACCCATATTATGCAGTTATTATAGCTAGAACTGTAATAATTATACTTATTACTTATATTATTATCAATATAACATGCATTATTACCCATATAATGCAGTTATTATCGCTAGAACTGTAATAATTGTACTCATTACTTATATTATTAGCAATAGAACGTGCATTATTACCCATATTATGCAGTTATTATCGCTAGAACTGTAATAATTATACTTATTACTTATATCATTATCAATATAACATGCATTATTACCCATATAATGGAGGTATTATCGCTAGAACTGTAATAATTATACTTATTACTTATACTATTAGCAATATAACGTGCATTATTACCCATATAATGCAGTTATTATCGCCAGAACTGTAATAATTATACTTATTACTTACATTATTCTCAATATAACATGCATTATTACCCATATTATGCAGTTATTATCGCTAGAGCTATAATAAATATACGTATTACTTTCATTATCATCAATATAACATGCATTATTACCCATATAATGCAGTTATTATCGCTAGAACTGTAATAATTATACTTATTACTCATATTGTTATCAATATAACATGCATTATTACCCATATTATGCAGTTATTATCGCTAGAACTATAATAAATATACGTATTACATTTATTATCATCAATATAACATGCATTATTACCCATATTATGCAGTTATTATCGATAGAACTGTAATAAATATATTTATTACTTTTATTATTATTAATATAACATGCACTATTTGAGATATTTTACTATTATTATCGCTAGAACTATAATAATTATACTTATTACTCCCGATATTATCAATATAACATGCATTATTACCCATATAATGCAGTTATTATCGCTAGAACTGTAATAATTATACTTATTACTTATATTTTTATCAATATAACATGCATTATTACCCATATAATGCAGTTATTATCGCTAGAACTGTAATAATTGTACTCATTACTTATATTATTAGCAATATAACGTGCATTATTACCCATATTATGCAGTTATTATCGCTAGAACTGTAATAATTATACTTATTACTTATATCATTATCAATATAACATGCATTATTACCCATATAATGGAGGTATTATCGCTAGAACTGTAATAATTATACTTATTACTTACACTGTTAGCAATATAACGTGCACTATTACCCATATAATGCAGTTATTTTCGCCAGAACTGTAATAATTATACTTATTACTTATATTATTCTCAATATAACATGCATTATTACCCATATTATGCAGTTATTATCGCTAGAGCTATAATAAATATACGTATTACTTTCATTATCATCAATATAACATGCATTATTACCCATATAATGCAGTTATTATCGCTAGAACTGTAATAATTATACTTATTACTTATATTGTTAGCAATATAACGTGCATTATTACCCATATAATGGAGGTATTATTGCTAGAACTGTAATAATTATACTTATTACTTATATTATTATCAATATAACGTGCATTATTACCCATATAATGCAGTTATTATCGCCAGAACTGTAATAATTATACTTATTACTTATATTATTCTCAATATAACATGCATTATTACCCATATTATGCAGTTATTATCGCTAGAGCTATAATAAATATACGTATTACTTTCATTATCATCAATATAACATGCATTATTACCCATATAATGCAGTTATTATCGCTAGAACTGTAATAATTATACTTATTACTTACATTGTTAGCAATATAACGTGCATTATTACCCATATAATGGAGGTATTATTGCTAGAACTGTAATAATTATACTTATTACTTATGTTATTATCAATATAACATGCATTATTACCCATATAATGCAGTTATTATCGCTAGAACTGTAATAATTATACTTATTACTTATATTGTTAGCAATATAACGTGCATTATTACCCATATAATGCAGTTACTATCGCTAGAACTGTAATAATTATACTTATTACTCATATTGTTATCAATATAACATGCATTATTACCCATATTATGCAGTTATTATCGATAGAACTGTAATAAATATACTGATTACTTTTATTATTTTCAATATAACATGGACTATTTGCCGTATTTTACTATTATTATCGCTAGAACTATACTAATTATACTTATTACTCCCGATATTATCAATATAACATGCATTATTACCCATATAATGCAGTTATTATCGCTAGAACTGTAATAATTATACTTATTACTTATATTGTTAGCAATATAACGTGCATTATTACACATATAATGCAGTTATTATCGCTAGAACTGTAATAATTATACTTCTTACTTAGATTATTATCAATATAACATGCATTATTACCCATATTATGCAGTTATTATAGCTAGAACTGTAATAATTATACTTATTACTTATATTATTATCAATATAACATGCATTATTACCCATATAATGCAGTTATTATCGCTAGAACTGTAATAATTGTACTCATTACTTATATTATTAGCAATAGAACGTGCATTATTACCCATATTATGCAGTTATTATCGCTAGAACTGTAATAATTATACTTATTACTTATATCATTATCAATATAACATGCATTATTACCCATATAATGGAGGTATTATCGCTAGAACTGTAATAATTATACTTATTACTTATACTATTAGCAATATAACGTGCATTATTACCCATATAATGCAGTCATTATCGCCAGAACTGTAATAATTATACTTATTACTTACATTATTCTCAATATAACATGCATTATTACCCATATTATGCAGTTATTATCGCTAGAGCTATAATAAATATACGTATTACTTTCATTATCATCAATATAACATGCATTATTACCCATATAATGCAGTTATTATCGCTAGAACTGTAATAATTATACTTATTACTTATATTGTTAGCAATATAACGTGCATTATTACCCATATAATGCAGTTACTATCGCTAGAACTGTAATAATTATACTTATTACTCATATTGTTATCAATATAACATGCATTATTACCCATATTATGCAGTTATTATCGCTAGAACTATAATAAATATACGTATTACATTTATTATCATCAATATAACATGCATTATTACCCATATTATGCAGTTATTATCGATAGAACTGTAATAAATATATTTATTACTTTTATTATTATTAATATAACATGCACTATTTGAGATATTTTACTATTATTATCGCTAGAACTATAATAATTATACTTATTACTCCCGATATTATCAATATAACATGCATTATTACCCATATAATGCAGTTATTATCGCTAGAACTGTAATAATTATACTTATTACTTATATTTTTATCAATATAACATGCATTATTACCCATATAATGCAGTTATTATCGCTAGAACTGTAATAATTGTACTCATTACTTATATTATTAGCAATATAACGTGCATTATTACCCATATTATGCAGTTATTATCGCTAGAACTGTAATAATTATACTTATTACTTATATCATTATCAATATAACATGCATTATTACCCATATAATGGAGGTATTATCGCTAGAACTGTAATAATTATACTTATTACTTATACTGTTAGCAATATAACGTGCACTATTACCCATATAATGCACTTATTATCGCCAGAACTGTAATAATTATACTTATTACTTATATTATTCTCAATATAACATGCATTATTACCCATATTATGCAGTTATTATCGCTAGAGCTATAATAAATATACGTATTACTTTCATTATCATCAATATAACATGCATTATTACCCATATAATGCAGTTATTATCGCTAGAACTGTAATAATTATACTTATTACTTATATTGTTAGCAATATAACGTGCATTATTACCCATATAATGGAGGTATTATTGCTAGAACTGTAATAATTATACTTATTACTTATATTATTATCAATATAACGTGCATTATTACCCATATAATGCAGTTATTATCGCCAGAACTGTAATAATTATACTTATTACTTATATTATTCTCAATATAACATGCATTATTACCCATATTATGCAGTTATTATCGCTAGAGCTATAATAAATATACGTATTACTTTCATTATCATCAATATAACATGCATTATTACCCATATAATGCAGTTATTATCGCTAGAACTGTAATAATTATACTTATTACTTATATTGTTAGCAATATAACGTGCATTATTACCCATATAATGGAGGTATTATTGCTAGAACTGTAATAATTATACTTATTACTTATATTATTATCAATATAACATGCATTATTACCCATATAATGCAGTTATTATCGCTAGAACTGTAATAATTATACTTATTACTTATATTGTTAGCAATATAACGTGCATTATTACCCATATAATGCAGTTACTATCGCTAGAACTGTAATAATTATACTTATTACTCATATTGTTATCAATATAACATGCATTATTACCCATACTATGCAGTTATTATCGCTAGAACTATAATAAATATACGTATTACATTTATTATCATCAATATAACATGCATTATTACCCATATTATGCAGTTATTATCGATAGAACTGTAATAAATATACTGATTACTTTTATTATTTTCAATATAACATGGACTATTTGCCGTATTTTACTATTATTATCGCTAGAACTATAATAATTATACTTATTGCTCCCGATATTATCAATATAACATGCATTATTACCCATATAATGCAGTTATTATCGCTAGAACTGTAATAATTATACTTATTACTTATATTGTTAGCAATATAACGTGCATTATTACCCATATAATGCAGTTATTATCGCTAGAACTGTAATAATTATACTTCTTACTTAGATTATTATCAATATAACATGCACTATTACCCATATTATGCAGTTATTATAGCTAGAACTGTAATAATTATACTTATTACTTATATTATTATCAATATAACATGCATTATTACCCATATAATGCAGTTATTATCGCTAGAACTGTAATAATTGTACTCATTACTTATATTATTAGCAATATAACGTGCATTATTACCCATATTATGCAGTTATTATCGCTAGAACTGTAATAATTATACTTATTACTTATATCATTATCCATATAACATGCATTATTACCCATATAATGGAGGTATTATCGCTAGAACTGTAATAATTATACGTATTACTTATACTGTTAGCAATATAACGTGCACTATTACCCATATAATGCAGTTATTATCGCCAGAACTGTAATAATTATACTTATTACTTATATTATTCTCAATATAACATGCATTATTACCCATATTATGCAGTTATTATCGCTAGAGCTATAATAAATATACGTATTACTTTCATTATCATCAATATAACATGCATTATTACCCATATAATGCAGTTATTATCGCTAGAACTGTAATAATTATACTTATTACTTTATTGTTAGCAATATAACGTGCATTATTACCCATATAATGGAGGTATTATTGCTAGAACTGTAATAATTATACTTATTACTTATATTATTATCAATATAACGTGCATTATTACCCATATAATGCAGTTATTATCGCCAGAACTGTAATAATTATACTTATTACTTATATTATTCTCAATATAACATGCATTATTACCCATATTATGCAGTTATTATCGCTAGAGCTATAATAAATATACGTATTACTTTCATTATCATCAATATAACATGCATTATTACCCATATAATGCAGTTATTATCGCTAGAACTGTAATAATTATACTTATTACTTATATTGTTAGCAATATAACGTGCATTATTACCCATATAATGGAGGTATTATTGCTAGAACTGTAATAATTATACTTATTACTTATATTACTATCAATATAACATGCATTATTACCCATATAATGCAGTTATTATCGCTAGAACTGTAATAATTATACTTATTACTTATATTGTTAGCAATATAACGTGCATTATTACCCATATAATGCAGTTACTATCGCTAGAACTGTAATAATTATACTTATTACTCATATTGTTATCAATATAACATGCATTATTACCCATATTATGCAGTTATTATCGCCAGAACTATAATAAATATACGTATTACATTTATTATCATCAATATAACATGCATTATTACCCATATTATGCAGTTATTATCGATAGAACTGTAATAAATATACTGATTACTTTTATTATTTTCAATATAACATGGACTATTTGCCGTATTTTACTATTATTATCGCTAGAACTATACTAATTATACTTATTACTCCCGATATTATCAATATAACATGCATTATTACCCATATAATGCAGTTATTATCGCTAGAACTGTAATAATTATACTTATTACTTATATTGTTAGCAATATAACGTGCATTATTACCCATATAATGCAGTTATTATCGCTAGAACTATAATAATTATACTTATTACTCCCGATATTATCAATATAACATGCATTATTACCCATATAATGCAGTTATTATCGCTAGAACTGTAATAATTATACTTATTACTTATATTGTTAGCAATATAACGTGCATTATTACCCATATAATGCAGTTATTATCGCTAGAACTGTAATAAATATACTTCTTACTTAGATTATTATCAATATAACATGCACTATTACCCATATTATGCAGTTATTATAGCTAGAACTGTAATAATTATACTTATTACTTATATTATTATCAATATAACATGCATTATTACCCATATAATGCAGTTATTATCGCTAGAACTGTAATAATTGTACTCATTACTTATATTATTAGCAATATAACGTGCATTATTACCCATATTATGCAGTTATTATCGCTAGAACTGTAATAATTATACTTATTACTTATATCATTATCAATATAACATGCATTATTACCCATATAATGGAGGTATTATCGCTAGAACTGTAATAATTATACTTATTACTTATACTATTAGCAATATAACGTGCATTATTACCCATATAATGCAGTTATTATCGCCAGAACTGTAATAATTATACTTATTACTTACATTATTCTCAATATAACATGCATTATTACCCATATTATGCAGTTATTATCGCTAGAGCTATAATAAATATACGTATTACTTTCACTATCATCAATATAACATGCATTATTACCCATATAATGCAGTTATTATCGCTAGAACTGTAATAATTATACTTATTACTTATATTGTTAGCAATATAACGTGCATTATTACCCATATAATGGAGGTATTATTGCTAGAACTGTAATAATTATACTTATTACTTATATTATTATCAATATAACGTGCATTATTACCCATATAATGCAGTTATTATCGCCAGAACTGTAATAATTATACTTATTACTTATATTATTCTCAATATAACATGCATTATTACCCATATTATGCAGTTATTATCGCTAGAGCTATAATAAATATACGTATTACTTTCATTATCATCAATATAACATGCATTATTACCCATATAATGCAGTTATTATCGCTAGAACTGTAATAATTATACTTATTACTTATATTGTTAGCAATATAACGTGCATTATTACCCATATAATGGAGGTATTATTGCTAGAACTGTAATAATTATACTTATTACTTATATTATTATCAATATAACGTGCATTATTACCCATATAATGCAGTTATTATCGCCAGAACTGTAATAATTATACTTATTACTTACATTATTCTCAATATAACATGCATTATTACCCATATTATGCAGTTATTATCGCTAGAGCTATAATAAATATACGTATTACTTTCATTATCATAAATATAACATGCATTATTACCCATATAATGCAGTTATTATCGCTAGAACTGTAATAATTATACTTATTACTTATATTATTAGCAATATAACGTGCATTATTACCCATATTATGCAGTTATTATCGCTAGAACTGTAATAATTATACTTATTACTTATATCATTATCAATATAACATGCATTATTACCCATATAATGGAGGTATTATCGCTAGAACTGTAATAATTATACTTATTACTTATACTGTTAGCAATATAACGTGCACTATTACCCATATAATGGAGTTATTATCGCCAGAACTGTAATAATTATACTTATTACTTATATTATTCTCAATATAACATGCATTATTACCCATATTATGCAGTTATTATCGCTAGAGCTATAATAAATATACGTATTACTTTCATTATCATCAATATAACATGCATTATTACCCATATAATGCAGTTATTATCGCTAGAACTGTAATAATTATACTTATTACTTATATTGTTAGCAATATAACGTGCATTATTACCCATATAATGGAGGTATTATTGCTAGAACTGTAATAATTATACTTATTACTTATATTATTATCAATATAACGTGCATTATTACCCATATAATGCAGTTATTATCGCCAGAACTGTAATAATTATACTTATTACCTATATTATTCTCAATATAACATGCATTATTACCCATATTATGCAGTTATTATCGCTAGAGCTATAATAAATATACGTATTACTTTCATTATCATCAATATAACATGCATTATTACCCATATAATGCAGTTATTATCGCTAGAACTGTAATAATTATACTTATTACTTATATTGTTAGCAATATAACGTGCATTATTACCCATATAATGGAGGTATTATTGCTAGAACTGTAATAATTATACTTATTACTTATATTATTATCAATATAACATGCATTATTACCCATATTATGCAGTTATTATCGCTAGAACTGTAATAATTATACTTATTACTTATATCATTATCAATATAACATGCATTATTACCCATATAATGGAGGTATTATCGCTAGAACTGTAATAATTATACTTATTACTTATACTATTAGCAATATAACGTGCATTATTACCCATATAATGCAGTTATTATCGCCAGAACTGTAATAATTATACTTATTACTTACATTATTCTCAATATAACATGCATTATTACCCATATTATGCAGTTATTATCGCTAGAGCTATAATAAATATACGTATTACTTTCATTATCATCAATATAACATGCATTATTACCCATATAATGCAGTTATTATCGCTAGAACTGTAATAATTATACTTATTACTTATATTGTTAGCAATATAACGTGCATTATTACCCATATAATACAGTTACTATCGCTAGAACTGTAATAATTATACTTATTACTCATATTGTTATCAATATAACATGCATTATTACCCATATTATGCAATTATTATCGCTAGAACTATAATAAATATACGTATTACATTTATTATCATCAATATAACATGCATTATTACCCATATTATGCAGTTATTATCGATAGAACTGTAATAAATATATTTATTACTTTTATTATTATTAATATAACATGCACTATTTGAGATATTTTACTATTATTATCGCTAGAACTATAATAATTATACTTATTACTCCCGATATTATCAATATAACATGCATTATTACCCATATAATGCAGTTATTATCGCTAGAACTGTAATAATTATACTTATTACTTATATTTTTATCAATATAACATGCATTATTACCCATATAATGCAGTTATTATCGCTAGAACTGTAATAATTGTACTCATTACTTATATTATTAGCAATATAACGTGCATTATTACCCATATTATGCAGTTATTATCGCTAGAACTGTAATAATTGTACTCATTACTTATATTATTAGCAATATAACGTGCATTATTACCCATATTATGCAGTTATTATCGCTAGAACTGTAATAATTATACTTATTACTTATATCATTATCAATATAACATGCATTATTACCCATATAATGGAGGTATTATCGCTAGAACTGTAATAATTATACGTATTACTTATACTGTTAGCAATATAACGTGCACTATTACCCATATAATGCAGTTATTATCGCCAGAACTGTAATAATTATACTTATTACTTACATTATTCTCAATATAACATGCATTATTACCCATATTATGCAGTTATTATCGCTAGAGCTATAATAAATATACGTATTACTTTCATTATCATCAATATAACATGCATTATTACCCATATAATGCAGTTATTATCGCTAGAACTGTAATAATTATACTTATTACTTATATTGTTAGCAATATAACGTGCATTATTACCCATATAATACAGTTACTATCGCTAGAACTGTAATAATTATACTTATTACTCATATTGTTATCAATATAACATGCATTATTACCCATATTATGCAATTATTATCGCTAGAACTATAATAAATATACGTATTACATTTATTATCATCAATATAACATGCATTATTACCCATATTATGCAGTTATTATCGATAGAACTGTAATAAATATATTTATTACTTTTATTATTATTAATATAACATGCACTATTTGAGATATTTTACTATTATTATCGCTAGAACTATAATAATTATACTTATTACTCCCGATATTATCAATATAACATGCATTATTACCCATATAATGCAGTTATTATCGCTAGAACTGTAATAATTATACTTATTACTTATATTTTTATCAATATAACATGCATTATTACCCATATAATGCAGTTATTATCGCTAGAACTGTAATAATTGTACTCATTACTTATATTATTAGCAATATAACGTGCATTATTACCCATATTATGCAGTTATTATCGCTAGAACTGTAATAATTGTACTCATTACTTATATTATTAGCAATATAACGTGCATTATTACCCATATTATGCAGTTATTATCGCTAGAACTGTAATAATTATACTTATTACTTATATCATTATCAATATAACATGCATTATTACCCATATAATGGAGGTATTATCGCTAGAACTGTAATAATTATACGTATTACTTATACTGTTAGCAATATAACGTGCACTATTACCCATATAATGCAGTTATTATCGCCAGAACTGTAATAATTATACTTATTACTTATATTATTCTCAATATAACATGCATTATTACCCATATTATGCAGTTATTATCGCTAGAGCTATAATAAATATACGTATTACTTTCATTATCATCAATATAACATGCATTATTACCCATATAATGCAGTTATTATCGCTAGAACTGTAATAATTATACTTATTACTTATATTGTTAGCAATATAACGTGCATTATTACCCATATAATACAGTTACTATCGCTAGAACTGTAATAATTATACTTATTACTCATATTGTTATCAATATAACATGCATTATTACCCATATTATGCAGTTATTATCGCTAGAACTATAATAAATATACGTATTACATTTATTATCATCAATATAACATGCATTATTACCCATATTATGCAGTTATTATCGATAGAACTGTAATAAATATACTGATTACTTTTATTATTTTCAATATAACATGGACTATTTGCCGTATTTTACTATTATTATCGCTAGAACTATAATAATTATACTTATTACTCCCGATATTATCAATATAACATGCATTATTACCCATATAATGCAGTTATTATCGCTAGAACTGTAATAATTATACTTATTACTTATATTGTTAGCAATATAACGTGCATTATTACCCATATAATGCAGTTATTATCGCTAGAACTGTAATAAATATACTTCTTACTTAGATTATTATCAATATAACATGCACTATTACCCATATTATGCAGTTATTATAGCTAGAACTGTAATAATTATACTTATTACTTATATTATTATCAATATAACATGCATTATTACCCATATAATGCAGTTATTATCGCTAGAACTGTAATAATTGTACTCATTACTTATATTATTAGCAATATAACGTGCATTATTACCCATATTATGCAGTTATTATCGCTAGAACTGTAATAATTATACTTATTACTTATATCATTATCAATATAACATGCATTATTACCCATATAATGGAGGTATTATCGCTAGAACTGTAATAATTATACTTATTACTTATACTATTAGCAATATAACGTGCATTATTACCCATATAATGCAGTTATTATCGCCAGAACTGTAATAATTATACTTATTACTTACATTATTCTCAATATAACATGCATTATTACCCATATTATGCAGTTATTATCGCTAGAGCTATAATAAATATACGTATTACTTTCACTATCATCAATATAACATGCATTATTACCCATATAATGCAGTTATTATCGCTAGAACTGTAATAATTATACTTATTACTTATATTGTTAGCAATATAACGTGCATTATTACCCATATAATGGAGGTATTATTGCTAGAACTGTAATAATTATACTTATTACTTATATTATTATCAATATAACGTGCATTATTACCCATATAATGCAGTTATTATCGCCAGAACTGTAATAATTATACTTATTACCTATATTATTCTCAATATAACATGCATTATTACCCATATTATGCAGTTATTATCGCTAGAGCTATAATAAATATACGTATTACTTTCATTATCATCAATATAACATGCATTATTACCCATATAATGCAGTTATTATCGCTAGAACTGTAATAATTATACTTATTACTTATATTGTTAGCAATATAACGTGCATTATTACCCATATAATGGAGGTATTATTGCTAGAACTGTAATAATTATACTTATTACTTATATTATTATCAATATAACATGCATTATTACCCATATTATGCAGTTATTATCGCTAGAACTGTAATAATTATACTTATTACTTATATCATTATCAATATAACATGCATTATTACCCATATAATGGAGGTATTATCGCTAGAACTGTAATAATTATACTTATTACTTATACTATTAGCAATATAACGTGCATTATTACCCATATAATGCAGTTATTATCGCCAGAACTGTAATAATTATACTTATTACTTACATTATTCTCAATATAACATGCATTATTACCCATATTATGCAGTTATTATCGCTAGAGCTATAATAAATATACGTATTACTTTCATTATCATCAATATAACATGCATTATTACCCATATAATGCAGTTATTATCGCTAGAACTGTAATAATTATACTTATTACTTATATTGTTAGCAATATAACGTGCATTATTACCCATATAATACAGTTACTATCGCTAGAACTGTAATAATTATACTTATTACTCATATTGTTATCAATATAACATGCATTATTACCCATATTATGCAATTATTATCGCTAGAACTATAATAAATATACGTATTACATTTATTATCATCAATATAACATGCATTATTACCCATATTATGCAGTTATTATCGATAGAACTGTAATAAATATATTTATTACTTTTATTATTATTAATATAACATGCACTATTTGAGATATTTTACTATTATTATCGCTAGAACTATAATAATTATACTTATTACTCCCGATATTATCAATATAACATGCATTATTACCCATATAATGCAGTTATTATCGCTAGAACTGTAATAATTATACTTATTACTTATATTTTTATCAATATAACATGCATTATTACCCATATAATGCAGTTATTATCGCTAGAACTGTAATAATTGTACTCATTACTTATATTATTAGCAATATAACGTGCATTATTACCCATATTATGCAGTTATTATCGCTAGAACTGTAATAATTGTACTCATTACTTATATTATTAGCAATATAACGTGCATTATTACCCATATTATGCAGTTATTATCGCTAGAACTGTAATAATTATACTTATTACTTATATCATTATCAATATAACATGCATTATTACCCATATAATGGAGGTATTATCGCTAGAACTGTAATAATTATACGTATTACTTATACTGTTAGCAATATAACGTGCACTATTACCCATATAATGCAGTTATTATCGCCAGAACTGTAATAATTATACTTATTACTTATATTATTCTCAATATAACATGCATTATTACCCATATTATGCAGTTATTATCGCTAGAGCTATAATAAATATACGTATTACTTTCATTATCATCAATATAACATGCATTATTACCCATATAATGCAGTTATTATCGCTAGAACTGTAATAATTATACTTATTACTTATATTGTTAGCAATATAACGTGCATTATTACCCATATAATACAGTTACTATCGCTAGAACTGTAATAATTATACTTATTACTCATATTGTTATCAATATAACATGCATTATTACCCATATTATGCAGTTATTATCGCTAGAACTATAATAAATATACGTATTACATTTATTATCATCAATATAACATGCATTATTACCCATATTATGCAGTTATTATCGATAGAACTGTAATAAATATACTGATTACTTTTATTATTTTCAATATAACATGGACTATTTGCCGTATTTTACTATTATTATCGCTAGAACTATAATAATTATACTTATTACTCCCGATATTATCAATATAACATGCATTATTACCCATATAATGCAGTTATTATCGCTAGAACTGTAATAATTATACTTATTACTTATATTGTTAGCAATATAACGTGCATTATTACCCATATAATACAGTTACTATCGCTAGAACTGTAATAATTATACTTATTACTCATATTGTTATCAATATAACATGCATTATTACCCATATTATGCAATTATTATCGCTAGAACTATAATAAATATACGTATTACATTTATTATCATCAATATAACATGCATTATTACCCATATTATGCAGTTATTATCG
This sequence comes from Megachile leachella, assembly GCA_963576845.1. Classification (NCBI taxonomy): domain Eukaryota; kingdom Metazoa; phylum Arthropoda; class Insecta; order Hymenoptera; family Megachilidae; genus Megachile; species Megachile leachella. The sequence continues at coordinate 1,631,522 of CAUYWW010000231.1, read as the reverse complement.
ATAGAACTGTAATAAATATATTTATTACTTTTATTATTATTAATATAACATGCACTATTTGAGATATTTTACTATTATTATCGCTAGAACTATAATAATTATACTTATTACTCCCGATATTATCAATATAACATGCATTATTACCCATATAATGCAGTTATTATCGCTAGAACTGTAATAATTATACTTATTACTTATATTTTTATCAATATAACATGCATTATTACCCATATAATGCAGTTATTATCGCTAGAACTGTAATAATTGTACTCATTACTTATATTATTAGCAATATAACGTGCATTATTACCCATATTATGCAGTTATTATCGTTAGAACTGTAATAATTGTACTCATTACTTATATTATTAGCAATATAACGTGCATTATTACCCATATTATGCAGTTATTATCGCTAGAACTGTAATAATTATACTTATTACTTATATCATTATCAATATAACATGCATTATTACCCATATAATGGAGGTATTATCGCTAGAACTGTAATAATTATACGTATTACTTATACTGTTAGCAATATAACGTGCACTATTACCCATATAATGCAGTTATTATCGCCAGAACTGTAATAATTATACTTATTACTTACATTATTCTCAATATAACATGCATTATTACCCATATTATGCAGTTATTATCGCTAGAGCTATAATAAATATACGTATTACTTTCATTATCATCAATATAACATGCATTATTACCCATATAATGCAGTTATTATCGCTAGAACTGTAATAATTATACTTATTACTTATATTGTTAGCAATATAACGTGCATTATTACCCATATAATACAGTTACTATCGCTAGAACTGTAATAATTATACTTATTACTCATATTGTTATCAATATAACATGCATTATTACCCATATTATGCAATTATTATCGCTAGAACTATAATAAATATACGTATTACATTTATTATCATCAATATAACATGCATTATTACCCATATTATGCAGTTATTATCGATAGAACTGTAATAAATATATTTATTACTTTTATTATTATTAATATAACATGCACTATTTGAGATATTTTACTATTATTATCGCTAGAACTATAATAATTATACTTATTACTCCCGATATTATCAATATAACATGCATTATTACCCATATAATGCAGTTATTATCGCTAGAACTGTAATAATTATACTTATTACTTATATTTTTATCAATATAACATGCATTATTACCCATATAATGCAGTTATTATCGCTAGAACTGTAATAATTGTACTCATTACTTATATTATTAGCAATATAACGTGCATTATTACCCATATTATGCAGTTATTATCGCTAGAACTGTAATAATTGTACTCATTACTTATATTATTAGCAATATAACGTGCATTATTACCCATATTATGCAGTTATTATCGCTAGAACTGTAATAATTATACTTATTACTTATATCATTATCAATATAACATGCATTATTACCCATATAATGGAGGTATTATCGCTAGAACTGTAATAATTATACGTATTACTTATACTGTTAGCAATATAACGTGCACTATTACCCATATAATGCAGTTATTATCGCCAGAACTGTAATAATTATACTTATTACTTATATTATTCTCAATATAACATGCATTATTACCCATATTATGCAGTTATTATCGCTAGAGCTATAATAAATATACGTATTACTTTCATTATCATCAATATAACATGCATTATTACCCATATAATGCAGTTATTATCGCTAGAACTGTAATAATTATACTTATTACTTATATTGTTAGCAATATAACGTGCATTATTACCCATATAATACAGTTACTATCGCTAGAACTGTAATAATTATACTTATTACTCATATTGTTATCAATATAACATGCATTATTACCCATATTATGCAGTTATTATCGCTAGAACTATAATAAATATACGTATTACATTTATTATCATCAATATAACATGCATTATTACCCATATTATGCAGTTATTATCGATAGAACTGTAATAAATATACTGATTACTTTTATTATTTTCAATATAACATGGACTATTTGCCGTATTTTACTATTATTATCGCTAGAACTATAATAATTATACTTATTACTCCCGATATTATCAATATAACATGCATTATTACCCATATAATGCAGTTATTATCGCTAGAACTGTAATAATTATACTTATTACTTATATTGTTAGCAATATAACGTGCATTATTACCCATATAATGCAGTTATTATCGCTAGAACTGTAATAAATATACTTCTTACTTAGATTATTATCAATATAACATGCACTATTACCCATATTATGCAGTTATTATAGCTAGAACTGTAATAATTATACTTATTACTTATATTATTATCAATATAACATGCATTATTACCCATATAATGCAGTTATTATCGCTAGAACTGTAATAATTGTACTCATTACTTATATTATTAGCAATATAACGTGCATTATTACCCATATTATGCAGTTATTATCGCTAGAACTGTAATAATTATACTTATTACTTATATCATTATCAATATAACATGCATTATTACCCATATAATGGAGGTATTATCGCTAGAACTGTAATAATTATACTTATTACTTATACTATTAGCAATATAACGTGCATTATTACCCATATAATGCAGTTATTATCGCCAGAACTGTAATAATTATACTTATTACTTACATTATTCTCAATATAACATGCATTATTACCCATATTATGCAGTTATTATCGCTAGAGCTATAATAAATATACGTATTACTTTCACTATCATCAATATAACATGCATTATTACCCATATAATGCAGTTATTATCGCTAGAACTGTAATAATTATACTTATTACTTATATTGTTAGCAATATAACGTGCATTATTACCCATATAATGGAGGTATTATTGCTAGAACTGTAATAATTATACTTATTACTTATATTATTATCAATATAACGTGCATTATTACCCATATAATGCAGTTATTATCGCCAGAACTGTAATAATTATACTTATTACCTATATTATTCTCAATATAACATGCATTATTACCCATATTATGCAGTTATTATCGCTAGAGCTATAATAAATATACGTATTACTTTCATTATCATCAATATAACATGCATTATTACCCATATAATGCAGTTATTATCGCTAGAACTGTAATAATTATACTTATTACTTATATTGTTAGCAATATAACGTGCATTATTACCCATATAATGGAGGTATTATTGCTAGAACTGTAATAATTATACTTATTACTTATATTATTATCAATATAACATGCATTATTACCCATATTATGCAGTTATTATCGCTAGAACTGTAATAATTATACTTATTACTTATATCATTATCAATATAACATGCATTATTACCCATATAATGGAGGTATTATCGCTAGAACTGTAATAATTATACTTATTACTTATACTATTAGCAATATAACGTGCATTATTACCCATATAATGCAGTTATTATCGCCAGAACTGTAATAATTATACTTATTACTTACATTATTCTCAATATAACATGCATTATTACCCATATTATGCAGTTATTATCGCTAGAGCTATAATAAATATACGTATTACTTTCACTATCATCAATATAACATGCATTATTACCCATATAATGCAGTTATTATCGCTAGAACTGTAATAATTATACTTATTACTTATATTGTTAGCAATATAACGTGCATTATTACCCATATAATACAGTTACTATCGCTAGAACTGTAATAATTATACTTATTACTCATATTGTTATCAATATAACATGCATTATTACCCATATTATGCAATTATTATCGCTAGAACTATAATAAATATACGTATTACATTTATTATCATCAATATAACATGCATTATTACCCATATTATGCAGTTATTATCGATAGAACTGTAATAAATATATTTATTACTTTTATTATTATTAATATAACATGCACTATTTGAGATATTTTACTATTATTATCGCTAGAACTATAATAATTATACTTATTACTCCCGATATTATCAATATAACATGCATTATTACCCATATAATGCAGTTATTATCGCTAGAACTGTAATAATTATACTTATTACTTATATTTTTATCAATATAACATGCATTATTACCCATATAATGCAGTTATTATCGCTAGAACTGTAATAATTGTACTCATTACTTATATTATTAGCAATATAACGTGCATTATTACCCATATTATGCAGTTATTATCGCTAGAACTGTAATAATTGTACTCATTACTTATATTATTAGCAATATAACGTGCATTATTACCCATATTATGCAGTTATTATCGCTAGAACTGTAATAATTATACTTATTACTTATATCATTATCAATATAACATGCATTATTACCCATATAATGGAGGTATTATCGCTAGAACTGTAATAATTATACGTATTACTTATACTGTTAGCAATATAACGTGCACTATTACCCATATAATGCAGTTATTATCGCCAGAACTGTAATAATTATACTTATTACTTATATTATTCTCAATATAACATGCATTATTACCCATATTATGCAGTTATTATCGCTAGAGCTATAATAAATATACGTATTACTTTCATTATCATCAATATAACATGCATTATTACCCATATAATGCAGTTATTATCGCTAGAACTGTAATAATTATACTTATTACTTATATTGTTAGCAATATAACGTGCATTATTACCCATATAATACAGTTACTATCGCTAGAACTGTAATAATTATACTTATTACTCATATTGTTATCAATATAACATGCATTATTACCCATATTATGCAGTTATTATCGCTAGAACTATAATAAATATACGTATTACATTTATTATCATCAATATAACATGCATTATTACCCATATTATGCAGTTATTATCGATAGAACTGTAATAAATATACTGATTACTTTTATTATTTTCAATATAACATGGACTATTTGCCGTATTTTACTATTATTATCGCTAGAACTATAATAATTATACTTATTACTCCCGATATTATCAATATAACATGCATTATTACCCATATAATGCAGTTATTATCGCTAGAACTGTAATAATTATACTTATTACTTATATTGTTAGCAATATAACGTGCATTATTACCCATATAATGCAGTTATTATCGCTAGAACTGTAATAAATATACTTCTTACTTAGATTATTATCAATATAACATGCACTATTACCCATATTATGCAGTTATTATAGCTAGAACTGTAATAATTATACTTATTACTTATATTATTATCAATATAACATGCATTATTACCCATATAATGCAGTTATTATCGCTAGAACTGTAATAATTGTACTCATTACTTATATTATTAGCAATATAACGTGCATTATTACCCATATTATGCAGTTATTATCGCTAGAACTGTAATAATTATACTTATTACTTATATCATTATCAATATAACATGCATTATTACCCATATAATGGAGGTATTATCGCTAGAACTGTAATAATTATACTTATTACTTATACTATTAGCAATATAACGTGCATTATTACCCATATAATGCAGTTATTATCGCCAGAACTGTAATAATTATACTTATTACTTACATTATTCTCAATATAACATGCATTATTACCCATATTATGCAGTTATTATCGCTAGAGCTATAATAAATATACGTATTACTTTCACTATCATCAATATAACATGCATTATTACCCATATAATGCAGTTATTATCGCTAGAACTGTAATAATTATACTTATTACTTATATTGTTAGCAATATAACGTGCATTATTACCCATATAATGGAGGTATTATTGCTAGAACTGTAATAATTATACTTATTACTTATATTATTATCAATATAACGTGCATTATTACCCATATAATGCAGTTATTATCGCCAGAACTGTAATAATTATACTTATTACTTGTATTATTCTCAATATAACATGCATTATTACCCATATTATGCAGTTATTATCGCTAGAGCTATAATAAATATACGTATTACTTTCATTATCATCAATATAACATGCATTATTACCCATATAATGCAGTTATTATCGCTAGAACTGTAATAATTATACTTATTACTTATATTGTTAGCAATATAACGTGCATTATTACCCATATAATGGAGGTATTATTGCTAGAACTGTAATAATTATACTTATTACTTATATTATTATCAATATAACATGCATTATTACCCATATTATGCAGTTATTACCGCTAGAACTGTAATAATTATACTTATTACTTATATCATTATCAATATAACATGCATTATTACCCATATAATGGAGGTATTATCGCTAGAACTGTAATAATTATACTTATTACTTATACTATTAGCAATATAACGTGCATTATTACCCATATAATGCAGTTATTATCGCCAGAACTGTAATAATTATACTTATTACTTACATTATTCTCAATATAACATGCATTATTACCCATATTATGCAGTTATTATCGCTAGAGCTATAATAAATATACGTATTACTTTCATTATCATCAATATAACATGCATTATTACCCATATAATGCAGTTATTATCGCTAGAACTGTAATAATTATACTTATTACTTATATTATTAGCAATATAACGTGCATTATTACCCATATTATGCAGTTATTATCGCTAGAACTGTAATAATTATACTTATTACTTATATCATTATCAATATAACATGCATTATTACCCATATAATGGAGGTATTATCGCTAGAACTGTAATAATTATACTTATTACTTATACTGTTAGCAATATAACGTGCACTATTACCCATATAATGGAGTTATTATCGCCAGAACTGTAATAATTATACTTATTACTTATATTATTCTCAATATAACATGCATTATTACCCATATTATGCAGTTATTATCGCTAGAGCTATAATAAATATACGTATTACTTTCATTATCATCAATATAACATGCATTATTACCCATATAATGCAGTTATTATCGCTAGAACTGTAATAATTATACTTATTACTTATATTGTTAGCAATATAACGTGCATTATTACCCATATAATGGAGGTATTATTGCTAGAACTGTAATAATTATACTTATTACTTATATTATTATCAATATAACATGCATTATTACCCATATTATGCAGTTATTATCGCTAGAACTGTAATAATTATACTTATTACTTATATCATTATCAATATAACATGCATTATTACCCATATAATGGAGGTATTATCGCTAGAACTGTAATAATTATACTTATTACTTATACTATTAGCAATATAACGTGCATTATTACCCATATAATGCAGTTATTATCGCCAGAACTGTAATAATTATACTTATTACTTACATTATTCTCAATATAACATGCATTATTACCCATATTATGCAGTTATTATCGCTAGAGCTATAATAAATATACGTATTACTTTCATTATCATCAATATAACATGCATTATTACCCATATAATGCAGTTATTATCGCTAGAACTGTAATAATTATACTTATTACTTATATTGTTAGCAATATAACGTGCATTATTACCCATATAATACAGTTACTATCGCTAGAACTGTAATAATTATACTTATTACTCATATTGTTATCAATATAACATGCATTATTACCCATATTATGCAATTATTATCGCTAGAACTATAATAAATATACGTATTACATTTATTATCATCAATATAACATGCATTATTACCCATATTATGCAGTTATTATCGATAGAACTGTAATAAATATATTTATTACTTTTATTATTATTAATATAACATGCACTATTTGAGATATTTTACTATTATTATCGCTAGAACTATAATAATTATACTTATTACTCCCGATATTATCAATATAACATGCATTATTACCCATATAATGCAGTTATTATCGCTAGAACTGTAATAATTATACTTATTACTTATATTTTTATCAATATAACATGCATTATTACCCATATAATGCAGTTATTATCGCTAGAACTGTAATAATTGTACTCATTACTTATATTATTAGCAATATAACGTGCATTATTACCCATATTATGCAGTTATTATCGCTAGAACTGTAATAATTGTACTCATTACTTATATTATTAGCAATATAACGTGCATTATTACCCATATTATGCAGTTATTATCGCTAGAACTGTAATAATTATACTTATTACTTATATCATTATCAATATAACATGCATTATTACCCATATAATGGAGGTATTATCGCTAGAACTGTAATAATTATACGTATTACTTATACTGTTAGCAATATAACGTGCACTATTACCCATATAATGCAGTTATTATCGCCAGAACTGTAATAATTATACTTATTACTTATATTATTCTCAATATAACATGCATTATTACCCATATTATGCAGTTATTATCGCTAGAGCTATAATAAATATACGTATTACTTTCATTATCATCAATATAACATGCATTATTACCCATATAATGCAGTTATTATCGCTAGAACTGTAATAATTATACTTATTACTTATATTGTTAGCAATATAACGTGCATTATTACCCATATAATACAGTTACTATCGCTAGAACTGTAATAATTATACTTATTACTCATATTGTTATCAATATAACATGCATTATTACCCATATTATGCAGTTATTATCGCTAGAACTATAATAAATATACGTATTACATTTATTATCATCAATATAACATGCATTATTACCCATATTATGCAGTTATTATCGATAGAACTGTAATAAATATACTGATTACTTTTATTATTTTCAATATAACATGGACTATTTGCCGTATTTTACTATTATTATCGCTAGAACTATAATAATTATACTTATTACTCCCGATATTATCAATATAACATGCATTATTACCCATATAATGCAGTTATTATCGCTAGAACTGTAATAATTATACTTATTACTTATATTGTTAGCAATATAACGTGCATTATTACCCATATAATGCAGTTATTATCGCTAGAACTGTAATAAATATACTTCTTACTTAGATTATTATCAATATAACATGCACTATTACCCATATTATGCAGTTATTATAGCTAGAACTGTAATAATTATACTTATTACTTATATTATTATCAATATAACATGCATTATTACCCATATAATGCAGTTATTATCGCTAGAACTGTAATAATTGTACTCATTACTTATATTATTAGCAATATAACGTGCATTATTACCCATATTATGCAGTTATTATCGCTAGAACTGTAATAATTATACTTATTACTTATATCATTATCAATATAACATGCATTATTACCCATATAATGGAGGTATTATCGCTAGAACTGTAATAATTATACTTATTACTTATACTATTAGCAATATAACGTGCATTATTACCCATATAATGCAGTTATTATCGCCAGAACTGTAATAATTATACTTATTACTTACATTATTCTCAATATAACATGCATTATTACCCATATTATGCAGTTATTATCGCTAGAGCTATAATAAATATACGTATTACTTTCACTATCATCAATATAACATGCATTATTACCCATATAATGCAGTTATTATCGCTAGAACTGTAATAATTATACTTATTACTTATATTGTTAGCAATATAACGTGCATTATTACCCATATAATGGAGGTATTATTGCTAGAACTGTAATAATTATACTTATTACTTATATTATTATCAATATAACGTGCATTATTACCCATATAATGCAGTTATTATCGCCAGAACTGTAATAATTATACTTATTACTTGTATTATTCTCAATATAACATGCATTATTACCCATATTATGCAGTTACTATCGCTAGAGCTATAATAAATATACGTATTACTTTCATTATCATCAATATAACATGCATTATTACCCATATAATGCAGTTATTATCGCTAGAACTGTAATAATTATACTTATTACTTATATTGTTAGCAATATAACGTGCATTATTACCCATATAATGGAGGTATTATTGCTAGAACTGTAATAATTATACTTATTACTTATATTATTATCAATATAACATGCATTATTACCCATATTATGCAGTTATTACCGCTAGAACTGTAATAATTATACTTATTACTTATATCATTATCAATATAACATGCATTATTACCCATATAATGGAGGTATTATCGCTAGAACTGTAATAATTATACTTATTACTTATACTATTAGCAATATAACGTGCATTATTACCCATATAATGCAGTTATTATCGCCAGAACTGTAATAATTATACTTATTACTTACATTATTCTCAATATAACATGCATTATTACCCATATTATGCAGTTATTATCGCTAGAGCTATAATAAATATACGTATTACTTTCATTATCATCAATATAACATGCATTATTACCCATATAATGCAGTTATTATCGCTAGAACTGTAATAATTATACTTATTACTTATATTATTAGCAATATAACGTGCATTATTACCCATATTATGCAGTTATTATCGCTAGAACTGTAATAATTATACTTATTACTTATATCATTATCAATATAACATGCATTATTACCCATATAATGGAGGTATTATCGCTAGAACTGTAATAATTATACTTATTACTTATACTGTTAGCAATATAACGTGCACTATTACCCATATAATGGAGTTATTATCGCCAGAACTGTAATAATTATACTTATTACTTATATTATTCTCAATATAACATGCATTATTACCCATATTATGCAGTTATTATCGCTAGAGCTATAATAAATATACGTATTACTTTCATTATCATCAATATAACATGCATTATTACCCATATAATGCAGTTATTATCGCTAGAACTGTAATAATTATACTTATTACTTATATTGTTAGCAATATAACGTGCATTATTACCCATATAATGGAGGTATTATTGCTAGAACTGTAATAATTATACTTATTACTTATATTATTATCAATATAACGTGCATTATTACCCATATAATGCAGTTATTATCGCCAGAACTGTAATAATTATACTTATTACTTATATTATTCTCAATATAACGTGCATTATTACCCATATTATGCAGTTATTATCGCTAGAGCTATAATAAATATACGTATTACTTTCATTATCATCAATATAACATGCATTATTACCCATATAATGCAGTTATTATCGCTAGAACTGTAATAATTATACTTATTACTTATATTGTTAGCAATATAACGTGCATTATTACCCATATAATGGAGGTATTATTGCTAGAACTGTAATAATTATACTTATTACTTATATTATTATCAATATAACATGCATTATTACCCATATTATGCAGTTATTATCGCTAGAACTGTAATAATTATACTTATTACTTATATCATTATCAATATAACATGCATTATTACCCATATAATGGAGGTATTATCGCTAGAACTGTAATAATTATACTTATTACTTATACTATTAGCAATATAACGTGCATTATTACCCATATAATGCAGTTATTATCGCCAGAACTGTAATAATTATACTTATTACTTATATTATTCTCAATATAACATGCATTATTACCCATATTATGCAGTTATTATCGCTAGAGCTATAATAAATATACGTATTACTTTCATTATCATCAATATAACATGCATTATTACCCATATAATGCAGTTATTATCGCTAGAACTGTAATAATTGTACTCATTACTTATATTATTAGCAATATAACGTGCATTATTACCCATATTATGCAGTTATTATCGCTAGAACTATAACAAATATTCGTATTACTTTCATTATCATCAATATAACATGCATTATTACCCATATAATGGAAGTATTATCGCTAGAACTGTAATAATTATACTTATTACTTATATTGTTAGCAATATAACGCGCATTATTACCCATATAATGCAGTTATTATCGCTAGAACAGTAATAATTATACTTATTACTTAGATTTTTATCAATATAACATGCATTATTACCCATATTATGCAGTTATTATCGCTAGAACTACAATAAATATACGTATTACTTTTATTATCATCAATATAACATGCATTATTACCCATATTATGCAGTTATTATCGATAGAACTGTAATAAATATATTTATTACTTTTATTATTATCAATATAACATGCACTATTTGCCATATTTTACTATTATTATCGCTAGAACTATAATAACTATACTTATTACTCCCGATATTATCAATATAACATGCATTATTACCCATATAATGCAGTTATTATCGCTAGAACAGTAATAATTATACTTATTACTTAGATTATTATCAATATAACATGCATTATTACCCATATTATGCAGTTATTATCGCTAGAACTATAATAAATATACGTATTACTTTTATTATCATCAATATAACATGAATTATTACCCATATTATGCAGTTATTATCGATAGAACTGTAATAAATATATTTATTACTTTTATTATTATCAATATAACATGCACTATTTGCCATATTTTACTATTATTATCGCTAGAACTATAATAACTATACTTATTACTCCCGATATTATCAATATAACATGCATTATTACCCATATAATGCAGTTATTATCGCTAGAACTGTAATAATTATACTTATTACTTATATTGTTAGCAATATAACGTGCATTATTACCCATATAATGCAGTTATTATCGCTAGAACTATAATAATTATACTTATTACTTATATTATTATCAATATAACATGCATTATTACCCATACTATGCAGTTATTATCGCTAGAACTATAATAAATACACTTATTACTCCCAATATTATCAATGTAACATGCATTATTACCCATATAATGCAGTTATTATCGCTAGAACTGTAATAATTATACTTATTACTTATATTATTAGCAATATAACGTGCATTATTAGCCATATAATGCAGTTATTATCGCTAGAACTGTAATAATTGTACTGATTACTTATATTATTAGCAATATAACGTGCATTATTACCCATATTATGCAGTTATTATCGCTAGAACTGTAATAATTATACTTATTACTTATACTACTAGCAATATAACGTGCATTATTACCCATATAATGCAGTTATTATCGCTAGAACTGTAATAATTATACTTATTACTTATATTATTATCAATATAACATGCATTATTACCCATATAATGCAGTTATTATCGCTAGAACTGTAATAATTATACTTATTACTTATATTGTTAGCAATATAACGTGCATTATTACCCATATAATGCAGTTATTATCGCTAGAACTGTAATAATTATACTTCTTACTTAGATTATTATCAATATAACATGCATTATTACCCATATTATGCAGTTATTATAGCTAGAACTGTAATAATTATACTTATTACTTATATTATTATCAATATAACATGCATTATTACCCATATAATGCAGTTATTATCGCTAGAACTGTAATAATTGTACTCATTACTTATATTATTAGCAATAGAACGTGCATTATTACCCATATTATGCAGTTATTATCGCTAGAACTGTAATAATTATACTTATTACTTATATCATTATCAATATAACATGCATTATTACCCATATAATGGAGGTATTATCGCTAGAACTGTAATAATTATACTTATTACTTATATTTTTATCAATATAACATGCATTATTACCCATATAATGCAGTTATTATCGCTAGAACTGTAATAATTGTACTCATTACTTATATTATTCTCAATATAACATGCATTATTACCCATATTATGCAGTTATTATCGCTAGAGCTATAATAAATATACGTATTACTTTCATTATCATCAATATAACATGCATTATTACCCATATAATGCAGTTATTATCGCTAGAACTGTAATAATTATACTTATTACTTATATTGTTAGCAATATAACGTGCATTATTACCCATATAATGCAGTTACTATCGCTAGAACTGTAATAATTATACTTATTACTTATATCATTATCAATATAACATGCATTATTACCCATATAATGGAGGTATTATCGCTAGAACTGTAATAATTATACTTATTACTTATACTGTTAGCAATATAACGAGCACTATTGCCCATATAATGCAGTTATTTTCGCCAGAACTGTAATAATTATACTTATTACTTATATTATTCTCAATATAACATGCATTATTACCCATATTATGCAGTTATTATCGCTAGAGCTATAATAAATATACGTATTACTTTCATTATCATCAATATAACATGCATTATTACCCATATAATGCAGTTATTATCGCTAGAACTGTAATAATTATACTTATTACTTATATTGTTAGCAATATAACGTGCATTATTACCCATATAATGGAGGTATTATTGCTAGAACTGTAATAATTATACTTATTACTTATATTATTATCAATATAACGTGCATTATTACCCATATAATGCAGTTATTATCGCCAGAACTGTAATAATTATACTTATTACTTATATTATTCTCAATATAACATGCATTATTACCCATATTATGCAGTTATTATCGCTAGAGCTATAATAAATATACGTATTACTTTCATTATCATCAATATAACATGCATTATTACCCATATAATGCAGTTATTATCGCTAGAACTGTAATAATTATACTTATTACTTATATTGTTAGCAATATAACGTGCATTATTACCCATATAATGGAGGTATTATTGCTAGAACTGTAATAATTATACTTATTACTTATATTATTATCAATATAACATGCATTATTACCCATATAATGCAGTTACTATCGCTAGAACTGTAATAATTATACTTATTACTCATATTGTTATCAATATAACATGCATTATTACCCATATTATGCAGTTATTATCGCTAGAACTATAATAAATATACGTATTACATTTATTATCATCAATATAACATGCATTATTACCCATATTATGCAGTTATTATCGATAGAACTGTAATAAATATACTGATTACTTTTATTATTTTCAATATAACATGGACTATTTGCCGTATTTTACTATTATTATCGCTAGAACTATAATAATTATACTTATTACTCCCGATATTATCAATATAACATGCATTATTACCCATATAATGCAGTTATTATCGCTAGAACTGTAATAATTATACTTATTACTTATATTGTTAGCAATATAACGTGCATTATTACCCATATAATGCAGTTATTATCGCTAGAACTGTAATAATTATACTTCTTACTTAGATTATTATCAATATAACATGCATTATTACCCATATTATGCAGTTATTATAGCTAGAACTGTAATAATTATACTTATTACTTATATTATTATCAATATAACATGCATTATTACCCATATAATGCAGTTATTATCGCTAGAACTGTAATAATTGTACTCATTACTTATATTATTAGCAATATAACGTGCATTATTACCCATATTATGCAGTTATTATCGCTAGAACTGTAATAATTATACTTATTACTTATATCATTATCAATATAACATGCATTATTACCCATATAATGGAGGTATTATCGCTAGAACTGTAATAATTATACTTATTACTTATACTATTAGCAATATAACGTGCATTATTACCCATATAATGCAGTTATTATCGCCAGAACTGTAATAATTATACTTATTACTTACATTATTCTCAATATAACATGCATTATTACCCATATTATGCAGTTATTATCGCTAGAGCTATAATAAATATACGTATTACTTTCATTATCATCAATATAACATGCATTATTACCCATATAATGCAGTTATTATCGCTAGAACTGTAATAATTATACTTATTACTTATATTGTTAGCAATATAACGTGCATTATTACCCATATAATACAGTTACTATCGCTAGAACTGTAATAATTATACTTATTACTCATATTGTTATCAATATAACATGCATTATTACCCATATTATGCAGTTATTGTCGCTAGAACTATAATAAATATACGTATTACATTTATTATCATCAATATAACATGCATTATTACCCATATTATGCAGTTATTATCGATAGAACTGTAATAAATATATTTATTACTTTTATTATTATTAATATAACATGCACTATTTGAGATATTTTACTATTATTATCGCTAGAACTATAATAATTATACTTATTACTCCCGATATTATCAATATAACATGCATTATTACCCATATAATGCAGTTATTATCGCTAGAACTGTAATAATTATACTTATTACTTATATTTTTATCAATATAACATGCATTATTACCCATATAATGCAGTTATTATCGCTAGAACTGTAATAATTGTACTCATTACTTATATTATTAGCAATATAACGTGCATTATTACCCATATTATGCAGTTATTATCGCTAGAACTGTAATAATTATACTTATTACTTATATCATTATCAATATAACATGCATTATTACACATATAATGGAGGTATTATCGCTAGAACTGTAGTAATTATACTTATTACTTATACTGTTAGCAATATAACGTGCACTATTACCCATATAATGCAGTTATTATCGCCAGAACTGTAATAATTATACTTATTACTTATATTATTCTCAATATAACATGCATTATTACCCATATTATGCAGTTATTATCGCTAGAGCTATAATAAATATACGTATTACTTTCATTATCATCAATATAACATGCATTATTACCCATATAATGCAGTTATTATCGCTAGAACTGTAATAATTATACTTATTACTTATATTGTTAGCAATATAACGTGCATTATTACCCATATAATGGAGGTATTATTGCTAGAACTGTAATAATTATACTTATTACTTATATTATTATCAATATAACGTGCATTATTACCCATATAATGCAGTTATTATCGCCAGAACTGTAATAATTATACTTATTACTTATATTATTCTCAATATAACATGCATTATTACCCATATTATGCAGTTATTATCGCTAGAGCTATAATAAATATACGTATTACTTTCATTATCATCAATATAACATGCATTATTACCCATATAATGCAGTTATTATCGCTAGAACTGTAATAATTATACTTATTACTTATATTGTTAGCCATATAACGTGCATTATTACCCATATAATGGAGGTATTATTGCTAGAACTGTAATAATTATACTTATTACTTATATTATTATCAATATAACATGCATTATTACCCATATAATGCAGTTACTATCGCTAGAACTGTAATAATTATACTTATTACTCATATTGTTATCAATATAACATGCATTATTACCCATATTATGCAGTTATTATCGATAGAACTGTAATAAATATACTGATTACTTTTATTATTTTCGATATAACATGGACTATTTGCCGTATTTTACTATTATTATCGCTAGAACTATAATAATTATACTTATTACTCCCGATATTATCAATATAACATGCATTATTACCCATATAATGCAGTTATTATCGCTAGAACTGTAATAATTATACTTATTACTTATATTGTTAGCAATATAACGTGCATTATTACCCATATAATGCAGTTATTATCGCTAGAACTGTAATAATTGTACTTCTTACTTAGATTATTATCAATATAACATGCACTATTACCCATATTATGCAGTTATTATAGCTAGAACTGTAATAATTATACTTATTACTTATATTATTATCAATATAACATGCATTATTGCCCATATAATGCAGTTATTATCGCTAGAACTGTAATAATTGTACTCGTTACTTATATTATTAGCAATATAACGTGCATTATTACCCATATTATGCAGTTATTATCGCTAGAACTGTAATAATTATACTTATTACTTATATCATTATCAATATAACATGCATTATTACCCATATAATGGAGGTATTATCGCTAGAACTGTAATAATTATACTTATTACTTATACTATTAGCAATATAACGTGCATTATTACCCATATAATGCAGTTATTATCGCCAGAACTGTAATAATTATACTTATTACTTACATTATTCTCAATATAACATGCATTATTACCCATATTATGCAGTTATTATCGCTAGAGCTATAATAAATATACGTATTACTTTCATTATCATCAATATAACATGCATTATTACCCATATAATGCAGTTATTATCGCTAGAACTGTAATAATTATACTTATTACTTATATTGTTAGCAATATAACGTGCATTATTACCCATATAATACAGTTACTATCGCTAGAACTGTAATAATTATACTTATTACTCATATTGTTATCAATATAACATGCATTATTACCCATATTATGCAGTTATTATCGCTAGAACTATAATAAATATACGTATTACATTTATTATCATCAATATAACATGCATTATTACCCATATTATGCAGTTATTATCGATAGAACTGTAATAAATATATTTATTACTTTTATTATTATTAATATAACATGCACTATTTGAGATATTTTACTATTATTATCGCTAGAACTATAATAATTATACTTATTACTCCCGATATTATCAATATAACATGCATTATTACCCATATAATGCAGTTATTATCGCTAGAACTGTAATAATTATACTTATTACTTATATTTTTATCAATATAACATGCATTATTACCCATATAATGCAGTTATTATCGCTAGAACTGTAATAATTGTACTCATTACTTATATTATTAGCAATATAACGTGCATTATTACCCATATTATGCAGTTATTATCGCTAGAACTGTAATAATTATACTTATTACTTATATCATTATCAATATAACATGCATTATTACCCATATAATGGAGGTATTATCGCTAGAACTGTAATAATTATACGTATTACTTATACTGTTAGCAATATAACGTGCATTATTACCCATATAATGCAGTTATTATCGCTAGAACTGTAATAATTATACTTCTTACTTAGATTATTATCAATATAACATGCACTATTACCCATATTATGCAGTTATTATAGCTAGAACTGTAATAATTATACTTATTACTTATATTATTATCAATATAACATGCATTATTACCCATATAATGCAGTTATTATCGCTAGAACTGTAATAATTGTACTCATTACTTATATTATTAGCAATATAACGTGCATTATTACCCATATTATGCAGTTATTATCGCTAGAACTGTAATAATTATACTTATTACTTATATCATTATCAATATAACATGCATTATTACCCATATAATGGAGGTATTATCGCTAGAACTGTAATAATTATACTTATTACTTATACTATTAGCAATATAACGTGCATTATTACCCATATAATGCAGTTATTATCGCCAGAACTGTAATAATTATACTTATTACTTACATTATTCTCAATATAACATGCATTATTACCCATATTATGCAGTTATTATCGCTAGAGCTATAATAAATATACGTATTACTTTCATTATCATCAATATAACATGCATTATTACCCATATAATGCAGTTATTATCGCTAGAACTGTAATAATTATACTTATTACTTATATTGTTAGCAATATAACGTGCATTATTACCCATATAATGGAGGTATTATTGCTAGAACTGTAATAATTATACTTATTACTTATATTATTATCAATATAACGTGCATTATTACCCATATAATGCAGTTATTATCGCCAGAACTGTAATAATTATACTTATTACTTATATTATTCTCAATATAACATGCATTATTACCCATATTATGCAGTTATTATCGCTAGAGCTATAATAAATATACGTATTACTTTCATTATCATCAATATAACATGCATTATTACCCA
>CAUYWW010000231.1:266670-411670 GCA_963576845.1 Megachile leachella | reverse complement strand
GTATAATTATTACAGTTGTAGCGATAATAACTGCATTATATGGGTAATAATGCATGTTATATTGATAATATCGGGAGTAATAAGTATAATTACTATATTTCTAGCGATAATAATAGTACAATATGGCTAATAGTGCATGTTATATTGATAATAATAAAAGTAATAAGTATATTTATTACAGTTCTATCGATAATAACTGCATAATATGGGTAATAATGCACGTTATATTGATGATAATAAAAGTAGTAAGTATATTTATTATAGTTCTACCAATTATAACTGCATAATATGGGTAATAATGCATGTTATATTGAGAATAATATAAGTAATAAGTATAATTATTACAGTTCTAGCGATAATAACTGCATTATTTGGGTAATAATGGATGTTATATTGATAATATCGGGAGTAATAAGTATAATTATTACAGTTCTAGCGATAATACTAGTAAAATATGGCTAAGAGTGCCTGTTATATTGATAATAATAAAAGTAATAAGTATATTTATTATAGTTCTAGCGATAATAACTGCATAATATGGGTAATAATGCATGTTATATTGATAATAATATTAGTAATAAGTATAATTATTACTGTTCTATCGATAGAAACTGCATAATATGGGTAATAATGCATGTTATATTGACGATAATAAAAGTAATACGTATAATTATTACAGTTCTAGCGATAATAACTGCATAATATGGGTAACAATGCATGTTATATTGAGAATAATATAAGTAATAAGTATAATTATTGCAGTTCTAGCGATAATAACTGCATTATATGCGTAATAATGCATGTTATACTGATAATATCGGGAGTAATAAGTATAATTATTATAGTTCTAGCGATAGTAATAGTAAAATATGGCTAGTAGTGCATGTTATATCGATAATAATAAAAGTAATAAGTATATTTATTACAGTTCTATCGATAAAAACTGCATAATATGGGTAATAATGCATGGTATATTGATGATAATAAAAGTAATAAGTATATTTATTATAGTTCTATCGATAATAACTGCATAATATGGGTAATAATGCACGTTATATTGATGATAATAAAAGTAGTAAGTATATTTATTATAGTTCTACCGATTATAACTGCATAATATGGGTAATAATGCATGTTATATTGAGAATAATATAAGTAATAAGTATAATTATTACAGTTATAGCGATAATAACTGCATTATTTGGGTAATAATGGATGTTATATTGATAATATCGGGAGTAATAAGTATAACTATTACAGTTCTAGCGATAATACTAGTAAAACATGGCTAAGAGTGCCTGTTATATTGATAGTAATAAAAGTAATAAGTATATTTATTATACTTCTGTCGATAATAACTGCGTTATATGGGTAATAATGCATGTTATATTGATAATAATATAAGTAATAAGTATAATTATTACAGTTCTAGCGATAATAACTCCATTATATGGGTAATAATGCATGTTATATTGATAATAATATAAGTAATAAGTATAATTATTACAGTTCTTGCGATAATAACTGCATAATATGGGTAACAATGCATGTTATATTGAGAATAATATAAGTAATAAGTATAATTATTACAGTTCTAGCGATAATAACTCCATTATATGGGTAATAATGCATGTTATATTGATAATAATATAAGTAATAAGTATAATTATTACAGTTGTAGCGATAATAACTGCATTATATGGGTAATAATGCATGTTATATTGATAATATCGGGAGTAATAAGTATAATTACTATATTTCTAGCGATAATAATAGTACAATATGGCTAATAGTGCATGTTATATTGATAATAATAAAAGTAATAAGTATATTTATTACAGTTCTATCGATAATAACTGCATAATATGGGTAATAATGCACGTTATATTGATGATAATAAAGGTAGTAAGTATATTTATTATAGTTCTACCGATTATAACTGCATAATATGGGTAATAATACATGTTATATTGAGAATAATATAAGTAATAAGTATAATTATTACAGTTCTAGCGATAATAACTGCATAATATGGGTAATAATGCATGTTATATTGCTAATAATATAAGTAATAAGTATAATTATTACAGTTCTAGCGATAATAACTGCATAATATGGGTGATAATGCATGTTATATTGATAATAATAAAAGTAATAAGTATATTTGTTATAGTTCTATCGATAATAACTGCATAATATGGGTAATAATGCATGTTATATAGATGATAATAAAAGTAATAAGTATAATTATTACGGTTCTAGCGATAATAACTGCATTATATGGGTAATAATGCATGTTATATTGATAATATCGGGAGTAGTAAATATAATTATTATAGTTCTTGCGATAACAATAGTAAAATATGGCTAATAGTGCATGTTCTATTGATAATAATAAAAGTAATAAGTATATTTATTATAGTTCTGTCGATAATAACTGCATAATATGGGTAACAATGCATGTTATATTGAGAATAATATAAGTAATAAGTATAATTATTACAGTTCTAGCGATAATACCTGCATTATATGCGTAATAATGCATGTTATACTGATAATATCGGGAGTAATAAGTATAATTATTACAGTTCTAGCGATAATAACTGCATTATATGCGTAATAATGCATGTTATACTGATAATATCGGGAGTAATAAGTATAATTGTTATAGTTCTAGCGATAGTAATAGTAAAATATGGCTAGTAGTGCATGTTATATCGATAATAATAAAAGTAATAAGTATATTTATTACAGTTCTATCGATAATAACTGCATAATATGGGTAATAATGCACGTTATATTGATGATAATAAAAGTAGTAAGTATATTTATTATAGTTCTACCGATTATAACTGCATAACATGGGTAATAATGAATGTTATATTGAGAATAATATAAGTAATAAGTATAATTATTACAGTTCTAGCGATAATAACTGCATTATTTGGGTAATAATGGATGTTATATTGATAATATCGGGAGTAATAAGTATAATTATTACAGTTCTAGCGATAATACTAGTAAAATATGGCTAAGAGTGCCTGTTATATTGATAATAATAAAAGTAATAAGTATATTTATTATACTTCTGTCGATAATAACTGCATTATATGGGTAATAATGCATGTTATATTGATAATAATATAAGTAATAAGTATAATTATTACAGTTCTAGCGATAATAACTCCATTATATGGGTAATAATGCATGTTATATTGATAATAATATAAGTAATAAGTATAATTATTACAGTTCTAGCGATAATAACTGCATAATATGGGTAACAATGCATGTTATATTGAGAATAATATAAGTAATAAGTATAATTATTACAGTTCTGGCGATAATAATATTAAAATATGGCTAATAGTGCCTGTTCTATTGATAATAATAAAAGTAATACGTATATTTGTTATAGTTCTAGCGATAATAACTGCATAATATGGGTAATAATGCATGTTATATTGATAATAATATAAGTAATAAGTATAATTATTACAGTTCTAGCGATAATAACTGCATAATATGGGTAATAATGCACGTTATATTGCTAATAATATAAGTAATAAGTATAATTATTACAGTTCTAGCGATAATAACTGCATTATATGTGTAATAATGCACGTTATATTGCTAATAATATAAATAATAAGTATAATTATTACAGTTCTAGCGATAATAACAGCATTATATGGGCAAAAATGCATGTTATATTGCTAATATCGGGAGTAATAAATATAATTATTATAGTTCTTGCGATAATAATAGTAAAACATGGCTAATAAGGCATGTTCCATTGATAATAATAAAAGTAATAAGTATAATTATTACAGTTCTAGCGATAATAACTCCATTATATGGGTAATAATGCATGTTATATTGATAATAATATAAGTAATAAGTATAATTATTACAGTTCTAGCGATAATAACTGCATAATATGGGTAATAATGCATGTTATATTGATAATATCGGGAGTAACGAGTATAATTATTACAGTTCTAGCGATAATAATAGTAAAGTATGGCTAATAGTGCCTGTTCTATTGATAATAATAAAAGTAATACGTATATTTGTTATAGTTCTAGCGATAATAACTGCATAATATGGGTAATAATGCATGTTATATTGATAATAATATAAGTAATAAGTATAATTATTACAGTTCTAGCGATAATAACTGCATAATATGTGTAATAATGCGCGTTATATTGCTAATAATATAAGTAATAAGTATAATTATTACAGTTCTAGCGATAATAATAGTTATATATGGCTAATAGTGCCTGTTCTATTGATAATAATAAAAGTAATACGTATATTTGTTATAGTTCTATCGATAATAACTGCATAATATGGGTAATAATGCATGTTATATTGATGATAATGAAAGTAGTAAGTATATTTATTACAGTTCTAGCGATAATAACTGCATTATATGCGTAATGATGCATGTTATATTGATAATATCGGGAGTAATAAGTATAATTATTATAGTTCTAGCGACAATAATAGTAAAATATGGCTATTAGTGCATGTTATATTGATAATAATAAAAGTAATAAGTATATTTATTATAGTTCTAGCGATAATAACTGCATAATATGGGTAATAATGCATGTTATATTGATAATAATAAAAGTAATAAGTATATTTATTACAGTTCTATCGATAGAAACTGCATAATATGGGTAATAATGCATGTTATATTGACGATAATAAAAGTAATACGTATATTTATTATAGTTCTAGCGATAATAACTGCATAATATGGGTGATAATGCATGTTATATTGATAATAATAAAAGTAATAAGTATATTTATTACAGTTCTATCGATAATAACTGCATAATATGTGTAATAATGCATGTTATATTGATGATAATAAAAGTAATAAGGATAATTATTACAGTTCTAGCGATAATAACTGCATTATATGGGTAATAATGCACGTTATATTGCTAATATCGGGAGTAATATGTATAATTACTATAGTTCTAGCGATAATAATAGTACAATATGGCTAATAGTGCATGTTATATTGATAATAATAAAAGTAATACGTATATTTATTATAGTTCTAGCGATAATAACTGCATAATATGGGTAATAATGCATGTTATATTCATAATAATATTAGTAATAAGTATAATTATTACAGTTCTAGCGATAATAACTCCATTATATGGGTAATAATGCATGTTATATTGATAATAATATAAGTAATAAGTATAATTATTACAGATCTAGCGATAATAGCTGCATAATGTGGGTAATAATGCACGTTATATTGCTAACAATATAAATAATAAGTATAATTATTACAGTTCTAGCGATAATAACTGCATTATATGGGTAATTATGCATGTTATATTGATAATATCGGGAGTAATAAGTATAATTACTATATTTCTAGCGATAATAATAGTACAATATGGCTAATAGTGCATGTTATATTGATAATAATAAAAGTAATAAGTATATTTATTACAGTTCTATCGATAATAACTGCATAATATGGGTAATAATGCACGTTATATTGATGATAATAAAAGTAGTAAGTATATTTATTATAGTTCTACCGATTATAACTGCATAATATGGGTAATAATGCATGTTATATTGAGAATAATATAAGTAATAAGTATAATTATTACAGTTCTAGCGATAATAACTGCATAATATGGGTAATAATGCACGTTATATTGCTAATAATATAAGTAATAAGTATAATTATTACAGTTCTAGCGATAATAACTGCATAATATGGGTGATAATGCATGTTATATTGATAATAATTAAAGTAATAAGTATAATTATTACGGTTCTAGCGATAATAACTGCATTATATGGGTAATAATGCATGTTATATTGATAATATCGGGAGTAGTAAATATAATTATTATAGTTCTTGCGATAATAATAGTAAAATATGGCTAATAGTGCATGTTCTATTGATAATAATAAAAGTAATAAGTATATTTATTATAGTTCTGTCGATAAAAACTGCATAATATGGGTAACAATGCATGTTATATTGAGAATAATATAAGTAATAAGTATAATTATTACAGTTCTAGCGATAATACCTGCATTATATGCGTAATAATGCATGTTATAATGATAATATCGGGAGTAATAAGTATAATTATTACAGTTCTAGCGATAATAACTGCATTATATGCGTAATAATGCATGTTATACTGATAATGTCGGGAGTAATAAGTATAATTATTATAGTTCTAGCGATAGTAATAGTAAAATATGGCTAGTAGTGCATGTTATATCGATAATAATAAAAGTAATAAGTATATTTATTACAGTTCTATCGATAGAAACTGCATAATATGGGTAATAATGCATGGTATATTGATGATAATAAAAGTAATAAGTATATTTATTATAGTTCTATCGATAATAACTGCATAATATGGGTAATAATGCACGTTATATTGATGATAATAAAAGTAGTATGTATATTTATTATAGTTCTACCGATTATAACTGCATAACATGGGTAATAATGAATGTTATATTGAGAATAATATAAGTAATAAGTATAATTATTACAGTTCTAGCGATAATAACTGCATTATTTGGGTAATAATGGATGTTATATTGATAATATCGGGAGTAATAAGTATAATTATTACAGTTCTAGCGATAATACTAGTAAAATATGGCTAAGAGTGCCTGTTATATTGATAATAATAAAAGTAATAAGTATATTTATTATACTTCTGTCGATAATAACTGCATTATATGGGTAATAATGCATGTTATATTGATAATAATATAAGTAATAAGTATAATTATTACAGTTCTAGCGATAATAACTGCATAATATGGGTAACAATGCATGTTATATTGAGAATAATATAAGTAATAAGTATAATTATTACAGTTCTAGCGATAATAATAGTAAAATATGGCTAATAGTGCCTGTTCTATTGATAATAATAAAAGTAATACGTATATTTGTTATAGTTCTAGCGATAATAACTGCATAATATGGGTAATAATGCATGTTATATTGATAATAATATAAGTAATAAGTATAATTATTACAGTTCTAGCGATAATAACTGCATAATATGGGTAATAATGCACGTTATATTGCTAATAATATAAGTAATAAGTATAATTATTACAGTTCTAGCGATAATAACTGCATAATATGGGTAATAATGCATGTTATATTGATAATATCGGGAGTAACGAGTATAATTATTACAGTTCTAGCGATAATAATAGTAAAATATGGCTAATATTGCCTGTTCTATTGATAATAATAAAAGTAATACGTATATTTGTTATAGTTCTAGCGATAATAACTGCATAATATGGGTAATAATGCATGTTATATTGATGATAATAAAAGTAATAAGTATAATTATTACAGTTCTAGCGATAATAACTCCATTATATGGGTAATAATGCATGTTATATTGATAATAATATAAGTAATAAGTATAATTATTACAGTTCTAGCGATAATAACTGCATAATATGGGTAATAATGCATGTTATATTGATAATATCGGGAGTAACGAGTATAATTATTACAGTTCTAGCGATAATAATAGTTATATATGGCTAATAGTGCCTGTTCTATTGATAATAATAAAAGTAATACGTATATTTGTTATAGTTCTAGCGATAATAACGGCATAATATGGGTAATAATGCATGTTATATTGATAATAATAAAAGTAATAAGTATATTTATTATAGTTCTATTGATAATAACTGCATTATATGCGTAATGATGCATGTTATATTGATAATATCGGGAGTAATAAGTATAACTATTATAGTTCTAGCGACAATAATAGTAAAATATGGCTAATAGTGCATGTTATATTGATAATAATAAAAGTAATAAGTATATTTATTACAGTTCTATCGATAATAACTGCATAATATTGGTAATAATGCATGTTATATAGATGATAATAAAAGTAATAAGTATAATTATTACAGTTCTAGCGATAATAACTGCATTATATGGGTAATAATGCACGTTATATTGCTAATATCGGGAGTAACAAGTATAATTACTATAGTTCTAGCGATAATAATAGTACAATATGGCTAATAGTGCACGTCATATTGCTAATAATAAAAGTAATAAGTATATTTATTATAGTTCTATCGATAATAACTGCATAATATGGCTAATAATGCACGTTATATTGATGATAATAAAAGTAGTAAGTATATTTATTATAGTTCTACCGATTATAACTGCATAATATGGGTAATAATGCACGTTATATTGAGAATAGTATAAGTAATAAGTATAATTATTACAGTTCTAGCGATAATAACTGCATTATTTGGGTAATAATGCATGTTATATTGATAATAGTATAAGTAATAAGTATAATTATTACAGTTCTAGCGATAATAACTCCATTATATGGGTAATAATGCATGTTATATTGATAATAATATAAGTAATAAGTATAATTATTACAGATCTAGCGATAATAGCTGCATACTATGGGTAATAATGCACGTTATATTGCTAACAATATAAATAATAAGTATAATTATTACAGTTCTAGCGATAATAACTGCATTATATGGGTAATAATGCATGTTATATTGATAATATCGGGAGTAATAAGTATAATTACTATATTTCTAGCGATAATAATAGTACAATATGGCTAATAGTGCATGTTATATTGATAATAATAAAAGTAATAAGTATATTTATTACAGTTCTATCGATAATAACTGCATAATATGTGTAATAATGCATGTTATATTGATGAAAATAAAAGTAATAAGTATAATTATTACAGTTTTAGCGATAATAACTGCATTATATGGGTAATAATGCATGTTATATTGATAATAACATAAGTAATAAGTATAATTATTACAGTTCTAGCGATAATAACTGCATTATATGGGTAATAATGCATGTTATACTGATAATATCGGGAGTAATAAGTATAATTATTATAGTTCTAGCGATAGTAATAGTAAAATATGGCTAGTAGTGCATGTTATATCGATAATAATAAAAGTAATAAGTATATTTATTACAGTTCTATCGATAGAAACTGCATAATATGGGTAATAATGCATGGTATATTGATGATAATAAAAGTAATAAGTATATTTATTATAGTTCTATCGATAATAACTGCATAATATGGGTAATAATGCACGTTATATTGATGATAATAAAAGTAGTATGTATATTTATTATAGTTCTACCGATTATAACTGCATAACATGGGTAATAATGAATGTTATATTGAGAATAATATAAGTAATAAGTATAATTATTACAGTTCTAGCGATAATATCTGCATTATTTGGGTAATAATGGATGTTATATTGATAATATCGGGAGTAATAAGTATAATTATTACAGTTCTAGCGATAATACTAGTAAAATATGGCTAAGAGTGTCTGTTATATTGATAATAATAAAAGTAATAAGTATATTTATTATACTTCTGTCGATAATAACTGCATTATATGGGTAATAATGCATGTTATATTGATAATAATATAAGTAGTAAGTATAATTATTACAGTTCTAGCGATAATAACTGCATAATATGGGTAACAATGCATGTTATATTGAGAATAATATAAGTAATAAGTATAATTATTACAGTTCTAGCGATAATAATAGTAAAATATGGCTAATAGTGCCTGTTCTATTGATAACAATAAAAGTAATACGTATATTTGTTATAGTTCTAGCGATAATAACTGCATAATATGGGTAATAATGCATGTTATATTGATAATAATATAAGTAATAAGTATAATTATTACAGTTCTAGCGATAATAACTGCATAATATGGGTAATAATGCACGTTATATTGCTAATAATATAAGTAATAAGTATAATTATTACAGTTCTAGCGATAATAACTGCATAATATGGGTAATAATGCATGTTATATTGATAATATCGGGAGTAACGAGTATAATTATTACAGTTCTAGCGATAATAATAGTAAAATATGGCTAATAGTGCCTGTTCTATTGATAATAATAAAAGTAATACGTATATTTGTTATAGTTCTAGCGATAATAACTGCATAATATGGGTAATAATGCATGTTATATTGATGATAATAAAAGTAATAAGTATAATTATTACAGTTCTAGCGATAATAACTCCATTATATGGGTAATAATGCATGTTATATTGATAATAATATAAGTAATAAGTATAATTATTACAGTTCTAGCGATAATAACTGCATAATATGGGTAATAATGCATGTTATATTGATAATATCGGGAGTAACGAGTATAATTATTACAGTTCTAACGATAATAATAGTTATATATGGCTAATAGTGCCTGTTCTATTGATAATAATAAAAGTAATACGTATATTTGTTATAGTTCTAGCGATAATAACGGCATAATATGGGTAATAATGCATGTTATATTGATAATAATAAAAGTAATAAGTATATTTATTATAGTTCTATCGATAATAACTGCATAATATGGGTAATAATGCATGTTATATTGATGATAATGAAGGTAGTAAGTATATTTATTACAGTTCTAGCGATAATAACTGCATTATATGCGTAATGATGCATGTTATATTGATAATATCGGGAGTAATAAGTATAACTATTATAGTTCTAGCGACAATAATAGTAAAATATGGCTAATAGTGCATGTTATATTGATAATAATAAAAGTAATAAGTATATTTATTACAGTTCTATCGATAATAACTGCATAATATTGGTAATAATGCATGTTATATAGATGATAATAAAAGTAATAAGTATAATTATTACAGTTCTAGCGATAATAACTGCATTATTTGGGTAATAATGCATGTTATATTGATAATAGTATAAGTAATAAGTATAATTATTACAGTTCTAGCGATAATAACTGCATTATATGGGTAATAATGCACGTTATATTGCTAATATCGGGAGTAATATGTATAATTACTATAGTTCTAGCGATAATAATAGTACAATATGGCTAATAGTACATGTTATATTGATAATAATAATAGTAATAAGTATATTTATTACAGTTGTATCGATAATAACTGCATAATATGGGTAATAATGCATGTTATATTGATGATAATAAAAGTAATACGTATATTTATTATAGTTCTAGCGATAATAACTGCATAATATGGGTAATAATGCATGTTATATTGATAATAATATAAGTAATAAGTATAATTATTACAGTTCTAGCGATAATAACTGCATTATATGGGTAATAATGCACGTTATATTGCTAATAATATACGTAATAAGTATAATTATTACAGTTCTAGCGATAATAACTGCATTATATGGGTAATAATGCATGTTATATTGATGATAATGAAAGTAGTAAGTATATTTATTACAGTTCTAGCGATAATAACTGCATTATATGTGTAATGATGCATGTTATATTGATAATATCGGGAGTAATAAGTATAACTATTATAGTTCTAGCGACAATAATAGTAAAATATGGCTATTAGTGCATGTTATATTGATAATAATAAAAGTAATAAGTATATTTATTATAGTTCTAGCGATAATAACTGCATAATATGGGTAATAATGCATGTTATATTGATAATATCGGGAGTAACGAGTATAATTATTACAGTTCTAGCGATAATAATAGTTATATATGGCTAATAGTGCCTGTTCTATTGATAATAATAAAAGTAATACGTATATTTGTTATAGTTCTAGCGATAATAACGGCATAATATGGGTAATAATGCATGTTATATTGATAATAATAAAAGTAATAAGTATATTTATTATAGTTCTATCGATAATAACTGCATAATATGGGTAATAATGCATGTTATATTGATGATAATGAAGGTAGTAAGTATATTTATTACAGTTCTAGCGATAATAACTGCATTATATGCGTAATGATGCATGTTATATTGATAATATCGGGAGTAATAAGTATAACTATTATAGTTCTAGCGACAATAATAGTAAAATATGGCTAATAGTGCATGTTATATTGATAATAATAAAAGTAATAAGTATATTTATTACAGTTCTATCGATAATAACTGCATAATATTGGTAATAATGCATGTTATATAGATGATAATAAAAGTAATAAGTATAATTATTACAGTTCTAGCGATAATAACTGCATTATTTGGGTAATAATGCATGTTATATTGATAATAGTATAAGTAATAAGTATAATTATTACAGTTCTAGCGATAATAACTGCATTATATGGGCAAAAATGCATGTTATATTGCTAATATCGGGAGTAATAAATATAATTATTATAGTTCTTGCGATAATAATAGTAAAACATGGCTAATAAGGCATGTTCTATTGATAATAATAAAAGTAATAAGTATAATTATTACAGTTCTAGCGATAATAACTCCATTATATGGGTAATAATGCATGTTATATTGATAATAATATAAGTAATAAGTATAATTATTACAGTTCTAGCGATAATAACTGCATAATATGGGTAATAATGCATGTTATATTGATAATATCGGGAGTAACGAGTATAATTATTACAGTTCTAGCGATAATAATAGTAAAGTATGGCTAATAGTGCCTGTTCTATTGATAATAATAAAAGTAATACGTATATTTGTTATAGTTCTAGCGATAATAACTGCATAATATGGGTAATAATGCATGTTATATTGATAATAATATAAGTAATAAGTATAATTATTACAGTTCTAGCGATAATAACTGCATAATATGTGTAATAATGCGCGTTATATTGCTAATAATATAAGTAATAAGTATAATTATTACAGTTCTAGCGATAATAATAGTTATATATGGCTAATAGTGCCTGTTCTATTGATAATAATAAAAGTAATACGTATATTTGTTATAGTTCTATCGATAATAACTGCATAATATGGGTAATAATGCATGTTATATTGATGATAATGAAAGTAGTAAGTATATTTATTACAGTTCTAGCGATAATAACTGCATTATATGCGTAATGATGCATGTTATATTGATAATATCGGGAGTAATAAGTATAATTATTATAGTTCTAGCGACAATAATAGTAAAATATGGCTATTAGTGCATGTTATATTGATAATAATAAAAGTAATAAGTATATTTATTATAGTTCTAGCGATAATAACTGCATAATATGGGTAATAATGCATGTTATATTGATAATAATAAAAGTAATAAGTATATTTATTACAGTTCTATCGATAGAAACTGCATAATATGGGTAATAATGCATGTTATATTGACGATAATAAAAGTAATACGTATATTTATTATAGTTCTAGCGATAATAACTGCATAATATGGGTGATAATGCATGTTATATTGATAATAATAAAAGTAATAACTATATTTATTACAGTTCTATCGATAATAACTGCATAATATGTGTAATAATGCATGTTATATTGATGATAATAAAAGTAATAAGTATAATTATTACAGTTCTAGCGATAATAACTGCATTATATGGGTAATAATGCACGTTATATTGCTAATATCGGGAGTAATATGTATAATTACTATAGTTCTAGCGATAATAATAGTACAATATGGCTAATAGTGCATGTTATATTGATAATAATAAAAGTAATACGTATATTTATTATAGTTCTAGCGATAATAACTGCATAATATGGGTAATAATGCATGTTATATTCATAATAATATTAGTAATAAGTATAATTATTACAGTTCTAGCGATAATAACTCCATTATATGGGTAATAATGCATGTTATATTGATAATAATATAAGTAATAAGTATAATTATTACAGATCTAGCGATAATAGCTGCATAATGTGGGTAATAATGCACGTTATATTGCTAACAATATAAATAATAAGTATAATTATTACAGTTCTAGCGTTAATAACTGCATTATATGGGTAATTATGCATGTTATATTGATAATATCGGGAGTAATAAGTATAATTACTATATTTCTAGCGATAATAATAGTACAATATGGCTAATAGTGCATGTTATATTGATAATAATAAAAGTAATAAGTATATTTATTACAGTTCTATCGATAATAACTGCATAATATGGGTAATAATGCACGTTATATTGATGATAATAAAAGTAGTAAGTATATTTATTATAGTTCTACCGATTATAACTGCATAATATGGGTAATAATGCATGTTATATTGAGAATAATATAAGTAATAAGTATAATTATTACAGTTCTAGCGATAATAACTGCATAATATGGGTAATAATGCACGTTATATTGCTAATAATATAAGTAATAAGTATAATTATTACAGTTCTAGCGATAATAACTGCATAATATGGGTGATAATGCATGTTATATTGATAATAATTAAAGTAATAAGTATATTTATTATAGTTCTATCGATAATAACTGCATAATATGGGTAATAATGCATGTTATATAGATGATAATAAAAGTAATAAGTATAATTATTACGGTTCTAGCGATAATAACTGCATTATATGGGTAATAATGCATGTTATATTGATAATATCGGGAGTAGTAAATATAATTATTATAGTTCTTGCGATAATAATAGTAAAATATGGCTAATAGTGCCTGTTCTATTGATAATAATAAAAGTAATACGTATATTTGTTATAGTTCTAGCGATAATAACTGCATAATATGGGTAATAATGCATGTTATATTGATAATAATATAAGTAATAAGTATAATTATTACAGTTCTAGCGATAATAACTGCATAATATGGGTAATAATGCACGTTATATTGCTAATAATATAAGTAATAAGTATAATTATTACAGTTCTAGCGATAATAACTGCATAATATGGGTAATAATGCATGTTATATTGATAATAGTATAAGTAATAAGTATAATTATTACAGTTCTAGCGATAATAACTGCATTATATGGGCAAAAATGCATGTTATATTGCTAATATCGGGAGTAATAAATATAATTATTATAGTTCTTGCGATAATAATAGTAAAACATGGCTAATAAGGCATGTTCTATTGATAATAATAAAAGTAATAAGTATAATTATTACAGTTCTAGCGATAATAACTCCATTATATGGGTAATAATGCATGTTATATTGATAATAATATAAGTAATAAGTATAATTATTACAGTTCTAGCGATAATAACTGCATAATATGGGTAATAATGCATGTTATATTGATAATATCGGGAGTAACGAGTATAATTATTACAGTTCTAGCGATAATAATAGTAAAGTATGGCTAATAGTGCCTGTTCTATTGATAATAATAAAAGTAATACGTATATTTGTTATAGTTCTAGCGATAATAACTGCATAATATGGGTAATAATGCATGTTATATTGATAATAATATAAGTAATAAGTATAATTATTACAGTTCTAGCGATAATAACTGCATAATATGTGTAATAATGCGCGTTATATTGCTAATAATATAAGTAATAAGTATAATTATTACAGTTCTAGCGATAATAATAGTTATATATGGCTAATAGTGCCTGTTCTATTGATAATAATAAAAGTAATACGTATATTTGTTATAGTTCTATCGATAATAACTGCATAATATGGGTAATAATGCATGTTATATTGATGATAATGAAAGTAGTAAGTATATTTATTACAGTTCTAGCGATAATAACTGCATTATATGCGTAATGATGCATGTTATATTGATAATATCGGGAGTAATAAGTATAATTATTATAGTTCTAGCGACAATAATAGTAAAATATGGCTATTAGTGCATGTTATATTGATAATAATAAAAGTAATAAGTATATTTATTATAGTTCTAGCGATAATAACTGCATAATATGGGTAATAATGCATGTTATATTGATAATAATAAAAGTAATAAGTATATTTATTACAGTTCTATCGATAGAAACTGCATAATATGGGTAATAATGCATGTTATATTGACGATAATAAAAGTAATACGTATATTTATTATAGTTCTAGCGATAATAACTGCATAATATGGGTGATAATGCATGTTATATTGATAATAATAAAAGTAATAACTATATTTATTACAGTTCTATCGATAATAACTGCATAATATGTGTAATAATGCATGTTATATTGATGATAATAAAAGTAATAAGTATAATTATTACAGTTCTAGCGATAATAACTGCATTATATGGGTAATAATGCACGTTATATTGCTAATATCGGGAGTAATATGTATAATTACTATAGTTCTAGCGATAATAATAGTACAATATGGCTAATAGTGCATGTTATATTGATAATAATAAAAGTAATACGTATATTTATTATAGTTCTAGCGATAATAACTGCATAATATGGGTAATAATGCATGTTATATTCATAATAATATTAGTAATAAGTATAATTATTACAGATCTAGCGATAATAGCTGCATAATGTGGGTAATAATGCACGTTATATTGCTAACAATATAAATAATAAGTATAATTATTACAGTTCTAGCGTTAATAACTGCATTATATGGGTAATTATGCATGTTATATTGATAATATCGGGAGTAATAAGTATAATTACTATATTTCTAGCGATAATAATAGTACAATATGGCTAATAGTGCATGTTATATTGATAATAATAAAAGTAATAAGTATATTTATTACAGTTCTATCGATAATAACTGCATAATATGGGTAATAATGCACGTTATATTGATGATAATAAAAGTAGTAAGTATATTTATTATAGTTCTACCGATTATAACTGCATAATATGGGTAATAATGCATGTTATATTGAGAATAATATAAGTAATAAGTATAATTATTACAGTTCTAGCGATAATAACTGCATAATATGGGTAATAATGCACGTTATATTGCTAATAATATAAGTAATAAGTATAATTATTACAGTTCTAGCGATAATAACTGCATAATATGGGTGATAATGCATGTTATATTGATAATAATTAAAGTAATAAGTATATTTATTATAGTTCTATCGATAATAACTGCATAATATGGGTAATAATGCATGTTATATAGATGATAATAAAAGTAATAAGTATAATTATTACGGTTCTAGCGATAATAACTGCATTATATGGGTAATAATGCATGTTATATTGATAATATCGGGAGTAGTAAATATAATTATTATAGTTCTTGCGATAATAATAGTAAAATATGGCTAATAGTGCATGTTCTATTGATAATAATAAAAGTAATAAGTATATTTATTATAGTTCTGTCGATAATAACTGCATAATATGGGTAACAATGCATGTTATATTGAGAATAATATAAGTAATAAGTATAATTATTACAGTTCTAGCGATAATACCTGCATTATATGCGTAATAATGCATGTTATAATGATAATATCGGGAGTAATAAGTATAATTATTACAGTTCTAGCGATAATAACTGCATTATATGCGTAATAATGCATGTTATACTGATAATGTCGGGAGTAATAAGTATAATTATTATAGTTCTAGCGATAGTAATAGTAAAATATGGCTAGTAGTGCATGTTATATCGATAATAATAAAAGTAATAAGTATATTTATTACAGTTCTATCGATAGAAACTGCGTAATATGGGTAATAATGCATGGTATATTGATGATAATAAAAGTAATAAGTATATTTATTATAGTTCTATCGATAATAACTGCATAATATGGGTAATAATGCACGTTATATTGATGATAATAAAAGTAGTATGTATATTTATTATAGTTCTACCGATTATAACTGCATAACATGGGTAATAATGAATGTTATATTGAGAATAATATAAGTAATAAGTATAATTATTACAGTTCTAGCGATAATAACTGCATTATTTGGGTAATAATGGATGTTATATTGATAATATCGGGAGTAATAAGTATAATTATTACAGTTCTAGCGATAATACTAGTAAAATATGGCTAAGAGTGCCTGTTATATTGATAATAATAAAAGTAATAAGTATATTTATTATACTTCTGTCGATAATAACTGCATTATATGGGTAATAATGCATGTTATATTGATAATAATATAAGTAATAAGTATAATTATTACAGTTCTAGCGATAATAACTGCATAATATGGGTAACAATGCATGTTATATTGAGAATAATATAAGTAATAAGTATAATTATTACAGTTCTAGCGATAATAATAGTAAAATATGGCTAATAGTGCCTGTTCTATTGATAATAATAAAAGTAATACGTATATTTGTTATAGTTCTAGCGATAATAACTGCATAATATGGGTAATAATGCATGTTATATTGATAATAATATAAGTAATAAGTGTAATTATTACAGTTCTAGCGATAATAACTGCATAATATGGGTAATAATGCACGTTATATTGCTAATAATATAAGTAATAAGTATAATTATTACAGTTCTAGCGATAATAACTGCATAATATGGGTAATAATGCATGTTATATTGATAATATCGGGAGTAACGAGTATAATTATTACAGTTCTAGCGATAATAATAGTAAAATATGGCTAATAGTGCCTGTTCTATTGATAATAATAAAAGTAATACGTATATTTGTTATAGTTCTAGCGATAATAACTGCATAATATGGGTAATAATGCATGTTATATTGATGATAATAAAAGTAATAAGTATAATTATTACAGTTCTAGCGATAATAACTCCATTATATGGGTAATAATGCATGTTATATTGATAATAATATAAGTAATAAGTATAATTATTACAGTTCTAGCGATAATAACTGCATAATATGGGTAATAATGCATGTTATATTGATAATATCGGGAGTAACGAGTATAATTATTACAGTTCTAGCGATAATAATAGTTATATATGGCTAATAGTGCCTGTTCTATTGATAATAATAAAAGTAATACGTATATTTGTTATAGTTCTAGCGATAATAACGGCATAATATGGGTAATAATGCATGTTATATTGATAATAATAAAAGTAATAAGTATATTTATTACAGTTCTATCGATAATAACTGCATAATATTGGTAATAATGCATGTTATATAGATGATAATAAAAGTAATAAGTATAATTATTACAGTTCTAGCGATAATAACTGCATTATATGGGTAATAATGCACGTTATATTGCTAATATCGGGAGTAACAAGTATAATTACTATAGTTCTAGCGATAATAATAGTACAATATGGCTAATAGTGCATGTCATATTGCTAATAATAAAAGTAATAAGTATATTTATTATAGTTCTATCGATAATAACTGCATAATATGGCTAATAATGCACGTTATATTGATGATAATAAAAGTAGTAAGTATATTTATTATAGTTCTACCGATTATAACTGCATAATATGGGTAATAATGCACGTTATATTGAGAATAGTATAAGTAATAAGTATAATTATTACAGTTCTAGCGATAATAACTGCATTATTTGGGTAATAATGCATGTTATATTGATAATAGTATAAGTAATAAGTATAATCATTACAGTTCTAGCGATAATAACTCCATTATATGGGTAATAATGCATGTTATATTGATAATAATATAAGTAATAAGTATAATTATTACAGATCTAGCGATAATAGCTGCATACTATGGGTAATAATGCACGTTATATTGCTAACAATATAAATAATAAGTATAATTATTACAGTTCTAGCGATAATAACTGCATTATATGGGTAATAATGCATGTTATATTGATAATAATATAAGTAATAAGTATAATTATTACAGTTCTAGCGATAATAACTGCATAATATGGGTAACAATGCATGTTATATTGAGATAATATAAGTAATAAGTATAATTATTACAGTTCTAGCGATAATAATAGTAAAATATGGCTAATAGTGCCTGTTCTATTGATAATAATAAAAGTAATACGTATATTTGTTATAGTTCTAGCGATAATAACTGCATAATATGGGTAATAATGCATGTTATATTGATAATAATATAAGTAATAAGTATAATTATTACAGTTCTAGCGATAATAACTGCATAATATGGGTAATAATGCACGTTATATTGCTAATAATATAAGTAATAAGTATAATTATTACAGTTCTAGCGATAATAACTGCATAATATGGGTAATAATGCATGTTATATTGATAATATCGGGAGTAACGAGTATAATTATTACAGTTCTAGCGATAATAATAGTAAAATATGGCTAATAGTGCCTGTTCTATTGATAATAATAAAAGTAATACGTATATTTGTTATAGTTCTAGCGATAATAACTGCATAATATGGGTAATAATGCATGTTATATTGATGATAATAAAAGTAATAAGTATAATTATTACAGTTCTAGCGATAATAACTCCATTATATGGGTAATAATGCATGTTATATTGATAATAATATAAGTAATAAGTATAATTATTACAGTTCTAGCGATAATAACTGCATAATATGGGTAATAATGCATGTTATATTGATAATATCGGGAGTAACGAGTATAATTATTACAGTTCTAGCGATAATAATAGTTATATATGGCTAATAGTGCCTGTTCTATTGATAATAATAAAAGTAATACGTATATTTGTTATAGTTCTAGCGATAATAACGGCATAATATGGGTAATAATGCATGTTATATTGATAATAATAAAAGTAATAAGTATATTTATTATAGTTCTATCGATAATAACTGCATAATATGGGTAATAATGCATGTTATATTGATGATAATGAAGGTAGTAAGTATATTTATTACAGTTCTAGCGATAATAACTGCATTATATGCGTAATGATGCATGTTATATTGATAATATCGGGAGTAATAAGTATAACTATTATAGTTCTAGCGACAATAATAGTAAAATATGGCTAATAGTGCATGTTATATTGATAATAATAAAAGTAATAAGTATATTTATTACAGTTCTATCGATAATAACTGCATAATATTGGTAATAATGCATGTTATATAGATGATAATAAAAGTAATAAGTATAATTATTACAGTTCTAGCGATAATAACTGCATTATATGGGTAATAATGCATGTTATATTGATAATAATATAAGTAATAAGTATAATTATTACAGTTCTAGCGATAATAACTGCATTATATGGGTAATAATGCATGTTATACTGATAATATCGGGAGTAATAAGTATAATTATTATAGTTCTAACGATAGTAATAGTAAAATATGGCTAGTAGTGCATGTTATATCGATAATAATAAAAGTAATAAGTATATTTATTACAGTTCTATCGATAGAAACTGCATAATATGGGTAATAATGCATGGTATATTGATGATAATAAAAGTAATAAGTATATTTATTATAGTTCTATCGATAATAACTGCATAATATGGGTAATAATGCACGTTATATTGATGATAATAAAAGTAGTATGTATATTTATTATAGTTCTACCGATTATAACTGCATAACATGGGTAATAATGAATGTTATATTGAGAATAATATAAGTAATAAGTATAATTATTACAGTTCTAGCGATAATAACTGCATTATTTGGGTAATAATGGATGTTATATTGATAATATCGGGAGTAATAAGTATAATTATTACAGTTCTAGCGATAATACTAGTAAAATATGGCTAAGAGTGCCTGTTATATTGATAATAATAAAAGTAATAAGTATATTTATTATACTTCTGTCGATAATAACTGCATTATATGGGTAATAATGCATGTTATATTGATAATAATATAAGTAGTAAGTATAATTATTACAGTTCTAGCGATAATAACTGCATAATATGGGTAACAATGCATGTTATATTGAGAATAATATAAGTAATAAGTATAATTATTACAGTTCTAGCGATAATAACTGCATTATATGGGTAATAATGCACGTTATATGGCTAATAATATACGTAATAAGTATAATTATTACAGTTCTAGCGATAATAACTGCATAATATGGGTAATAATGCATGTTATATTGATAATATCGGGAGTAACGAGTATAATTATTACAGTTCTAGCGATAATAATAGTAAAATATTGCTAATAGTGCCTGTTCTATTGATAATAATAAAAGTAATACGTATATTTATTATAGTTCTAGCGATAATAACTGCATAATATGGGTAATAATGCATGTTATATTCATAATAATATAAGTAATAAGTATAATTATTACAGTTCTAGCGATAATAACTGCATTATATGGGTAATAATGCATGTTATATTGATGATAATGAAAGTAGTAAGTATATTTATTACAGTTCTAGCGATAATAACTGCATTATATGTGTAATGATGCATGTTATATTGATAATATCGGGAGTAATAAGTATAACTATTATAGTTCTAGCGACAATAATAGCAAAATATGGCTATTAGTGCATGTTATATTGATAATAATAAAAGTAATAAGTATATTTATTATAGTTCTAGCGATAATAACTGCATAATATGGGTAATAATGCATGTTATATTGATAATATCGGGAGTAACGAGTATAATTATTACAGTTCTAGCGATAATAATAGTTATATATGGCTAATAGTGCCTGTTCTATTGATAATAATAAAAGTAATACGTATATTTGTTATAGTTCTAGCGATAATAACGGCATAATATGGGTAATAATGCATGTTATATTGATAATAATAAAAGTAATAAGTATATTTATTATAGTTCTATCGATAATAACTGCATAATATGGGTAATAATGCATGTTATATTGATGATAATGAAGGTAGTAAGTATATTTATTACAGTTCTAGCGATAATAACTGCATTATATGCGTAATGATGCATGTTATATTGATAATATCGGGAGTAATAAGTATAACTATTATAGTTCTAGCGACAATAATAGTAAAATATGGCTAATAGTGCATGTTATATTGATAATAATAAAAGTAATAAGTATATTTATTACAGTTCTATCGATAATAACTGCATAATATTGGTAATAATGCATGTTATATAGATGATAATAAAAGTAATAAGTATAATTATTACAGTTCTAGCGATAATAACTGCATTATTTGGGTAATAATGCATGTTATATTGATAATAGTATAAGTAATAAGTATAATTATTACAGTTCTAGCGATAATAACTCCATTATATGGGTAATAATGCATGTTATATTGATAATAATATAAGTAATAAGTATAATTATTACAGATCTAGCGATAATAGCTGCATACTATGGGTAATAATGCACGTTATATTGCTAACAATATAAATAATAAGTATAATTATTACAGTTCTAGCGATAATAACTGCATTATATGGGTAATAATGCATGTTATATTGATAATATCGGGAGTAATAAGTATAATTACTATATTTCTAGCGATAATAATAGTACAATATGGCTAATAGTGCATGTTATATTGATAATAATAAAAGTAATAAGTATATTTATTACAGTTCTATCGATAATAACTGCATAATATGTGTAATAATGCATGTTATATTGATGATAATAAAAGTAATAAGTATAATTATTACAGTTCTAGCGATAATAATAGTAAAATATGGCTAATAGTGCCTGTTCTATTGATAATAATAAAAGTAATACGTATATTTGTTATAGTTCTAGCGATAATAACTGCATAATATGGGTAATAATGCATGTTATATTGATAATAATATAAGTAATAAGTATAATTATTACAGTTCTAGCGATAATAACTGCATAATATGGGTAATAATGCACGTTATATTGCTAATAATATAAGTAATAAGTATAATTATTACAGTTCTAGCGATAATAACTGCATAATATGGGTAATAATGCATGTTATATTGATAATATCGGGAGTAACGAGTATAATTATTACAGTTCTAGCGATAATAATAGTAAAATATGGCTAATAGTGCCTGTTCTATTGATAATAATAAAAGTAATACGTATATTTGTTATAGTTCTAGCGATAATAACTGCATAATATGGGTAATAATGCATGTTATATTGATGATAATAAAAGTAATAAGTATAATTATTACAGTTCTAGCGATAATAACTCCATTATATGGGTAATAATGCATGTTATATTGATAATAATATAAGTAATAAGTATAATTATTACAGTTCTAGCGATAATAACTGCATAATATGGGTAATAATGCATGTTATATTGATAATATCGGGAGTAACGAGTATAATTATTACAGTTCTAGCGATAATAATAGTTATATATGGTTAATAGTGCCTGTTCTATTGATAATAATAAAAGTAATACGTATATTTGTTATAGTTCTAGCGATAATAACGGCATAATATGGGTAATAATG
Organism: Megachile leachella; assembly: GCA_963576845.1. Classification (NCBI taxonomy): domain Eukaryota; kingdom Metazoa; phylum Arthropoda; class Insecta; order Hymenoptera; family Megachilidae; genus Megachile; species Megachile leachella. Next base: position 387,466 of record CAUYWW010000231.1, on the reverse strand, counting down.
CATGTTATATTGATAATAATAAAAGTAATAAGTATATTTATTATAGTTCTATCGATAATAACTGCATAATATGGGTAATAATGCATGTTATATTGATGATAATGAAGGTAGTAAGTATATTTATTACAGTTCTAGCGATAATAACTGCATTATATGCGTAATGATGCATGTTATATTGATAATATCGGGAGTAATAAGTATAACTATTATAGTTCTAGCGACAATAATAGTAAAATATGGCTAATAGTGCATGTTATATTGATAATAATAAAAGTAATAAGTATATTTATTACAGTTCTATCGATAATAACTGCATAATATTGGTAATAATGCATGTTATATAGATGATAATAAAAGTAATAAGTATAATTATTACAGTTCTAGCGATAATAACTGCATTATATGGGTAATAATGCACGTTATATTGCTAATATCGGGAGTAACAAGTATAATTACTATAGTTCTAGCGATAATAATAGTACAATATGGCTAATAGTGCATGTCATATTGCTAATAATAAAAGTAATAAGTATATTTATTATAGTTCTATCGATAATAACTGCATAATATGGCTAATAATGCACGTTATATTGATGATAATAAAAGTAGTAAGTATATTTATTATAGTTCTACCGATTATAACTGCATAATATGGGTAATAATGCACGTTATATTGAGAATAGTATAAGTAATAAGTATAATTATTACAGTTCTAGCGATAATAACTGCATTATTTGGGTAATAATGCATGTTATATTGATAATAGTATAAGTAATAAGTATAATTATTACAGTTCTAGCGATAATAACTCCATTATATGGGTAATAATGCATGTTATATTGATAATAATATAAGTAATAAGTATAATTATTACAGATCTAGCGATAATAGCTGCATACTATGGGTAATAATGCACGTTATATTGCTAACAATATAAATAATAAGTATAATTATTACAGTTCTAGCGATAATAACTGCATTATATGGGTAATAATGCATGTTATATTGATAATATCGGGAGTAATAAGTATAATTACTATATTTCTAGCGATAATAATAGTACAATATGGCTAATAGTGCATGTTATATTGATAATAATAAAAGTAATAAGTATATTTATTACAGTTCTGTCGATAATAACTGCATAATATGTGTAATAATGCATGTTATATTGATGATAATAAAAGTAATAAGTATAATTATTACAGTTCTAGCGATAATAACTGCATTATATGGGTAATAATGCATGTTATATTGATAATAATATAAGTAATAAGTATAATTATTACAGTTCTAGCGATAATAACTGCATTATATGGGTAATAATGCATGTTATACTGATAATATCGGGAGTAATAAGTATAATTATTATAGTTCTAACGATAGTAATAGTAAAATATGGCTAGTAGTGCATGTTATATCGATAATAATAAAAGTAATAAGTATATTTATTACAGTTCTATCGATAGAAACTGCATAATATGGGTAATAATGCATGGTATATTGATGATAATAAAAGTAATAAGTATATTTATTATAGTTCTATCGATAATAACTGCATAATATGGGTAATAATGCACGTTATATTGATGATAATAAAAGTAGAATGTATATTTATTATAGTTCTACCGATTATAACTGCATAACATGGGTAATAATGAATGTTATATTGAGAATAATATAAGTAATAAGTATAATTATTACAGTTCTAGCGATAATAACTGCATTATTTGGGTAATAATGGATGTTATATTGATAATATCGGGAGTAATAAGTATAATTATTACAGTTCTAGCGATAATACTAGTAAAATATGGCTAAGAGTGCCTGTTATATTGATAATAATAAAAGTAATAAGTATATTTATTATACTTCTGTCGATAATAACTGCATTATATGGGTAATAATGCATGTTATATTGATAATAATATAAGTAGTAAGTATAATTATTACAGTTCTAGCGATAATAACTGCATAATATGGGTAACAATGCATGTTATATTGAGAATAATATAAGTAATAAGTATAATTATTACAGTTCTAGCGATAATAATAGTAAAATATGGCTAATAGTGCCTGTTCTATTGATAACAATAAAAGTAATACGTATATTTGTTATAGTTCTAGCGATAATAACTGCATAATATGGGTAATAATGCATGTTATATTGATAATAATATAAGTAATAAGTATAATTATTACTGTTCTAGCGATAATAACTGCATTATATGGGTAATAATGCACGTTATATTGCTAATAATATACGTAATAAGTATAATTATTACAGTTCTAGCGATAATAACTGCATAATATGGGTAATAATGCATGTTATATTGATAATATCGGGAGTAACGAGTATAATTATTACAGTTCTAGCGATAATAATAGTAAAATATGGCTAATAGTGCCTGTTCTATTGATAATAATAAAAGTAATACGTATATTTATTATAGTTCTAGCGATAATAACTGCATAATATGGGTAATAATGCATGTTATATTCATAATAATATAAGTAATAAGTATAATTATTACAGTTCTAGCGATAATAACTGCATTATATGGGTAATAATGCATGTTATATTGATGATAATGAAAGTAGTAAGTATATTTATTACAGTTCTAGCGATAATAACTGCATTATATGGGTAATAATGCATGTTATATTGATAATATCGGGAGTAATAAGTATAATTACTATATTTCTAGTGATAATAATAGTACAATATGGCTAATAGTGCATGTTATATTGATAATAATAAAAGTAATAAGTATATTTATTACAGTTCTATCGATAACAACTGCATAATATGGGTAATAATGCATGTTATATAGATGATAATAAAAGTAATAAGTATAATTATTACAGTTCTAGCGATAATAACTGCATTATATGGGTAATAATGCACGTTATATTGCTAATATCGGGAGTAACAAGTATAATTACTATAGTTCTAGCGATAATAATAGTACAATATTGCTAATAGTGCACGTCATATTGCTAATAATAAAAGTAATAAGTATATTTATTATAGTTCTATCGATAATAACTGCATAATATGGCTAATAATGCACGTTATATTGATGATAATAAAAGTAGTAAGTATATTTATTATAGTTCTACCGATTATAACTGCATAATTTGGGTAATAATGCACGTTATATTGAGAATAATATAAGTAATAAGTATAATTATTACAGTTCTAGCGATAATAACTGCATTATTTGGGTAATAATGCATGTTATATTGATAATAATATAAGTAATAAGTATAATTATTACAGTTCTAGCGATAATAACTGCATTATATGGGTAATAATGCATGTTATATTGATAATATCGGGAGTAATAAGTATAATTACTATATTTCTAGCGATAATAATAGTACAATATGGCTAATAGTGCATGTTATATTGATAATAATAAAAGTAATAAGTATATTTATTACAGTTCTATCGATAATAACTGCATAATATGGGTAATAATGCATGTTATATTGATGATAATAAAAGTAATACGTATATTTATTATAGTTCTAGCGATAATAACTGCATAATATGGGTAATAATGCATGTTATATTGATAATAATATAAGTAATAAGTATAATTATTACAGTTCTAGCGATAATAACTGCATTATATGGGTGACAATGCATGTTATATTGATAATAATAAAAGTAATAAGTATATTTATTATAGTTCTATCGATAATAACTGCATAATATGGGTAATAATGCACGTTATATTGCTAACAATATAAATAATAAGTATAATTATTACAGTTCTAGCGATAATAACTGCATTATATGGGTAATAATGCATGTTATATTGATAATATCGGGAGTAATAAGTATAATTACTATATTTCTAGTGATAATAATAGTACAATATGGCTAATAGTGCATGTTATATTGATAATAATAAAAGTAATAAGTATATTTATTACAGTTCTATCGATAATAACTGCATAATATTGGTAATAATGCATGTTATATAGATGATAATAAAAGTAATAAGTATAATTATTACAGTTCTAGCGATAATAACTGCATTATATGGGTAATAATGCACGTTATATTGCTAATATCGGGAGTAACAAGTATAATTACTATAGTTCTAGAGATAAAAATAGTACAATATGGCTAATAGTGCACGTCATATTGCTAATAATAAAAGTAATAAGAATATTTATTATAGTTCTATCGATAATAACTGCATAATATGGCTAATAATGCACGTTATATTGATGATAATAAAAGTAGTAAGTATATTTATTATAGTTCTACCGATTATAACTGCATAATATGGGTAATAATGCACGTTATATTGAGAATAATATAAGTAATAAGTATAATTATTACAGTTCTAGCGATAATAACTGCATTATTTGGGTAATAATGCATGTTATATTGATAATAGTATAAGTAATAAGTATAATTATTACAGTTCTAGCGATAATAACTCCATTATATGGGTAATAATGCATGTTATATTGATAATAATATAAGTAATAAGTATAATTATTACAGATCTAGCGATAATAGCTGCATAATATGGGTAATAATGCACGTTATATTGCTAACAATATAAATAATAAGTATAATTATTACAGTTCTAGCGATAATAACTGCATTATATGGGTAATAATGCATGTTATATTGATAATAATATAAGTAATAAGTATAATTATTACAGTTCTAGCGATAATAACTGCATTATATGGGTAATAATGCATGTTATATTGATAATATCGGGAGTAATAAGTATAATTACTATATTTCTAGCGATAATAATAGTACAATATGGCTAAGAGTGCATGTTATATTGATAATAATAAAAGTAATAAGTATATTTATTACAGTTCTATCGATAATAACTGCATAATATGGGTAATAATGCATGTTATATTGATGATAATAAAAGTAATACGTATATTTATTATAGTTCTAGCGATAATAACTGCATAATATGGGTAATAATGCACGTTATATTGCTAACAATATAAATAATAAGTATAATTATTACAGTTCTAGCGATAATAACTGCATTATATGGGTAATAATGCATGTTATATTGATAATATCGGGAGTAATAAGTATAATTACTATATTTCTAGTGATAATAATAGTACAATATAGCTAATAGTGCATGTTATATTGATAATAATAAAAGTAATAAGTATATTTATTACAGTTCTATCGATAATAACTGCATAATATTGGTAATAATGCATGTTATATAGATGATAATAAAAGTAATAAGTATAATTATTACAGTTCTAGCGATAATAACTGCATTATATGGGTAATAATGCACGTTATATTGCTAATATCGGGAGTAACAAGTGTAATTACTATAGTTCTAGCGATAATAATAGTACAATATGGCTAATAGTGCACGTCATATTGCTAATAATAAAAGTAATAAGTATATTTATTATAGTTCTATCGATAATAACTGCATAATATGGCTAATAATGCACGTTATATTGATGATAATAAAAGTAGTAAGTATATTTATTATAGTTCTACCGATTATAACTGCATAATATGGGTAATAATGCACGTTATATTGAGAATAATATAAGTAATAAGTATAATTATTACAGTTCTAGCGATAATAACTGCATTATTTGGGTAATAATGCATGTTATATTGATAATAGTATAAGTAATAAGTATAATTATTACAGTTCTAGCGATAATAACTCCATTATATGGGTAATAATGCATGTTATATTGATAATAATATAAGTAATAAGTATAATTATTACAGATCTAGCGATAATAGCTGCATAATATGGGTAATAATGCACGTTATATTGCTAACAATATAAATAATAAGTATAATTATTACAGTTCTAGCGATAATAACTGCATTATATGGGTAATAATGCATGTTATATTGATAATATCGGGAGTAATAAGTATAATTACTATATTTCTAGCGATAATAATAGTACAATATGGCTAATAGTGCATGTTATATTGATAATAATAAAAGTAATAAGTATATTTATTACAGTTCTATCGATAATAACTGCATAATATGTGTAATAATGCATGTTATATTGATGATAGTAAAAGTAATAAGTATAATTATTACAGTTCTAGCGATAATAACTGCATTATATGGGTAATAATGCATGTTATATTGATAATATCGGGAGTAATAAGTATAATTACTATATTTCTAGCGATAATAATAGTACAATATGGCTAATAGTGCATGTTATATTGATAATAATAAAAGTAATAAGTATAATTATTACAGTTCTAGCGATAATAACTGCATTATTTGGGTAATAATGCATGTTATATTGATAATAATATAAGTAATAAGTATAATTATTACAGTTCTAGCGATAATAACTCCATTATATGGGTAATAATGCATGTTATATTGATAATAATATAAGTAATAAGTATAATTATTACAGTTCTAGCGATAATAGCTGCATAATATGGGTAATAATGCACGTTATATTGCTAACAATATAAATAATAAGTATAATTATTACAGTTCTAGCGATAATAACTGCATTATATGGGTAATAATGCATGTTATATTGATAATATCGGGAGTAATAAGTATAATTACTATATTTCTAGCGATAATAATAGTACAATATGGCTAATAGTGCATGTTATATTGATAATAATAAAAGTAATAAGTATATTTATTACAGTTCTATTGATAATAACTGCATAATATGGGTAATAATGCATGTTATATTGATGATAATAAAAGTAATACGTATATTTATTATAGTTCTAGCGATAATAACTGCATAATATGGGTAATAATGCATGTTATATTGATAATAATATAAGTAATAAGTATAATTATTACAGTTCTAGCGATAATAACTGCATTATATGGGTGATAATGCATGTTATATTGATAATAATAAAAGTAATAAGTATATTTATTATAGTTCTATCGATAATAACTGCATAATATGGGTAATAATGCACGTTATATTGATGATAATAAAAGTAGTAAGTATATTTATTATAGTTCTACCGATTATAACTGCATAATATGGGTAATAATGCATGTTATATTGAGAATAATATAAGTAATAAGTATAATTATTACAGTTCTAGCGATAATAACTGCATTATTTGGGTAATAATGGATGTTATATTGATAATATCGGGAGTAATAAGTATAATTATTACAGTTCTAGCGATAATACTAGTAAAATATGGCTAAGAGTGCCTGTTATATTGATAATAATAAAAGTGATAAGTATATTTATTATAGTTCTAGCGATAATAACTGCATAATATGGGTAATAATGCATGTTATATTGATAATAATATTAGTAATAAGTATAATTATTACAGTTCTATCGATAGAAACTGCATAATATGGGTAATAATGCATGTTATATTGACGATAATAAAAGTAATACGTATAATTATTACAGTTCTAGCGATAATAACTGCATAATATGGGTAACAATGCATGTTATATTGAGAATAATATAAGTAATAATTATAATTATTACAGTTCTAGCGATAATAACTGCATTATATGCGTAATAATGCATGTTATACTGATAATATCGGGAGTAATAAGTATAATTATTATAGTTCTAGCGATAGTAATAGTAAAATATGGCTAGTAGTGCATGTTATATCGATAATAATAAAAGTAATAAGTATATTTATTACAGTTCTATCGATAGAAACTGCATAATATGGGTAATAATGCATGGTATATTGATGATAATAAAAGTAATAAGTATATTTATTATAGTTCTATCGATAATAACTGCATAATATGGGTAATAATGCACGTTATATTGATGATAATAAAAGTAGTAAGTATATTTATTATAGTTCTACCGATTATAACTGCATAATATGGGTAATAATGCATGTTATATTGAGAATAATATAAGTAATAAGTATAATTATTACAGTTCTAGCGATAATAACTGCATAATATGGGTAATAATGCACGTTATATTGCTAATAATATAAGTAATAAGTATAATTATTACAGTTCTAGCGATAATAACTGCATTATATGGGTAATAATGCATGTTATATTGATAATAATATAAGTAATAAGTATAATTATTACAGTTCTAGCGATAATAACTCCATTATATGGGTAATAATGCATGTTATATTGATAATAGTATAAGTAATAAGTATAATTATTACAGTTCTAGCGATAATAACTGCATAATATGGGTAACAATGCATGTTATATTGAGAATAATATAAGTAATAAGTATAATTATTACAGTTCTAGCGATAATAATAGTACAATATGGCTAATAGTGCATGTCATATTGCTAATAATAAAAGTAATAAGTATATTTATTATAGTTCTATCGATAATAACTGCATAATATGGCTAATAATGCACGTTATATTGATGATAATAAAAGTAGTAAGTATATTTATTATAGTTCTACCGATTATAACTGCATAATATGGGTAATAATGCACGTTATATTGAGAATAATATAAGTAATAAGTATAATTATTACAGTTCTAGCGATAATAACTGCATTATTTGGGTAATAATGCATGTTATATTGATAATAGTATAAGTAATAAGTATAATTATTACAGTTCTAGCGATAATAACTCCATTATATGGGTAATAATGCATGTTATATTGATAATAATATAAGTAATAAGTATAATTATTACAGATCTAGCGATAATAGCTGCATAATATGGGTAATAATGCACGTTATATTGCTAACAATATAAATAATAAGTATAATTATTACAGTTCTAGCGATAATAACTGCATTATATGGGTAATAATGCATGTTATATTGATAATATCGGGAGTAATAAGTATAATTACTATATTTCTAGCGATAATAATAGTACAATATGGCTAATAATGCATGTTATATTGATAATAATAAAAGTAATAAGTATATTTATTACAGTTCTATCGATAATAACTGCATAATATGTGTAATAATGCATGTTATATTGATGATAATAAAAGTAATAAGTATAATTATTACAGTTCTAGCGATAATAACTGCATTATATGGGTAATAATGCATGTTATATTGATAATATCGGGAGTAATAAGTATAATTACTATATTTCTAGCGATAATAATAGTACAATATGGCTAATAGTGCATGTTATATTGATAATAATAAAAGTAATAAGTATAATTATTACAGTTCTAGCGATAATAACTGCATTATTTGGGTAATAATGCATGTTATATTGATAATAATATAAGTAATAAGTATAATTATTACAGTTCTAGCGATAATAACTCCATTATATGGGTAATAATGCATGTTATATTGATAATAATATAAGTAATAAGTATAATTATTACAGTCCTAGCGATAATAGCTGCATAATATGGGTAATAATGCACGTTATATTGCTAACAATATAAATAATAAGTATAATTATTACAGTTCTAGCGATAATAACTGCATTATATGGGTAATAATGCATGTTATATTGATAATATCGGGAGTAATAAGTATAATTACTATATTTCTAGCGATAATAATAGTACAATATGGCTAATAGTGCATGTTATATTGATAATAATAAAAGTAATAAGTATATTTATTACAGTTCTATTGATAATAACTGCATAATATGGGTAATAATGCATGTTATATTGATGATAATAAAAGTAATACGTATATTTATTATAGTTCTAGCGATAATAACTGCATAATATGGGTAATAATGCATGTTATATTGATAATAATATAAGTAATAAGTATAATTATTACAGTTCTAGCGATAATAACTGCATTATATTGGTGATAATGCATGTTATATTGATAATAATAAAAGTAATAAGTATATTTATTATAGTTCTATCGATAATAACTGCATAATATGGGTAATAATGCACGTTATATTGATGATAATAAAAGTAGTAAGTATATTTATTATAGTTCTACCGATTATAACTGCATAATATGGGTAATAATGCATGTTATATTGAGAATAATATAAGTAATAAGTATAATTATTACAGTTCTAGCGATAATAACTGCATTATTTGGGTAATAATGGATGTTATATTGATAATATCGGGAGTAATAAGTATAATTATTACAGTTCTAGCGATAATACTAGTAAAATATGGCTAAGAGTGCCTGTTATATTGATAATAATAAAAGTGATAAGTATATTTATTATAGTTCTAGCGATAATAACTGCATAATATGGGTAATAATGCATGTTATATTGATAATAATATTAGTAATAAGTATAATTATTACAGTTCTATCGATAGAAACTGCATAATATGGGTAATAATGCATGTTATATTGACGATAATAAAAGTAATACGTATAATTATTACAGTTCTAGCGATAATAACTGCATAATATGGGTAACAATGCATGTTATATTGAGAATAATATAAGTAATAATTATAATTATTACAGTTCTAGCGATAATAACTGCATTATATGCGTAATAATGCATGTTATACTGATAATATCGGGAGTAATAAGTATAATTATTATAGTTCTAGCGATAGTAATAGTAAAATATGGCTAGTAGTGCATGTTATATCGATAATAATAAAAGTAATAAGTATATTTATTACAGTTCTATCGATAGAAACTGCATAATATGGGTAATAATGCATGGTATATTGATGATAATAAAAGTAATAAGTATATTTATTATAGTTCTATCGATAATAACTGCATAATATGGGTAATAATGCACGTTATATTGATGATAATAAAAGTAGTATGTATATTTATTATAGTTCTACCGATTATAACTGCATAACATGGGTAATAATGAATGTTATATTGAGAATAATATAAGTAATAAGTATAATTATTACAGTTCTAGCGATAATAACTGCATTATTTGGGTAATAATGGATGTTATATTGATAATATCGGGAGTAATAAGTATAATTATTACAGTTCTAGCGATAATACTAGTAAAATATGGCTAAGAGTGCCTGTTATATTGATAATAATAAAAGTAATAAGTATATTTATTATACTTCTGTCGATAATAACTGCATTATATGGGTAATAATGCATGTTATATTGATAATAATATAAGTAGTAAGTATAATTATTACAGTTCTAGCGATAATAACTGCATAATATGGGTAACAATGCATGTTATATTGAGAATAATATAAGTAATAAGTATAATTATTACAGTTCTAGCGATAATAATAGTAAAATATGGCTAATAGTGCCTGTTCTATTGATAACAATAAAAGTAATACGTATATTTGTTATAGTTCTAGCGATAATAACTGCATAATATGGGTAATAATGCATGTTACATTGATAATAATATAAGTAATAAGTAAAATTATTACAGTTCTAGCGATAATAACTGCATAATATGGGTAATAATGCACGTTATATTGCTAATAATATAAGTAATAAGTATAATTATTACAGTTCTAGCGATAATAACTGCATAATATGGGTAATAATGCATGTTATATTGATAATATCGGGAGTAACGAGTATAATTATTACAGTTCTAGCGATAATAATAGTAAAATATGGCTAATAGTGCCTGTTCTATTGATAATAATAAAAGTAATACGTATATTTGTTATAGTTCTAGCGATAATAACTGCATAATATGGGTAATAATGCATGTTATATTGATGATAATAAAAGTAATAAGTATAATTATTACAGTTCTAGCGATAATAACTCCATTATATGGGTAATAATGCATGTTATATTGATAATAATATAAGTAATAAGTATAATTATTACAGTTCTAGCGATAATAACTGCATAATATGGGTAATAATGCATGTTATATTGATAATATCGGGAGTAACGAGTATAATTATTACAGTTCTAGCGATAATAATAGTTATATATGGCTAATAGTGCCTGTTCTATTGATAATAATAAAAGTAATACGTATATTTGTTATAGTTCTACCGATTATAACTGCATAACATGGGTAATAACGAATGTTATATTGAGAATAATATAAGTAATAAGTATAATTATTACAGTTCTAGCGATAATAACTGCATAATATGGGTAATAATGCATGTTATATTGATAATAATATAAGTAATAAGTATAATTATTACAGTTCTAGCGATAATAACTCCATTATATGGGTAATAATGCATGTTATATTGATAATAATATAAGTAATAAGTATAATTATTACAGATCTAGCGATAATAGCTGCATAATATGGGTAATAATGCACGTTATATTGCTAACAATATAAATAATAAGTATAATTATTACAGTTCTAGCGATAATAACTGCATTATATGGGTAATAATGCATGTTATATTGATAATAATATAAGTAATAAGTATAATTATTACAGTTCTAGCGATAATAACTGCATTATATGGGTAATAATGCATGTTATATTGATAATATCGGGAGTAATAAGTATAATTACTATATTTCTAGCGATAATAATAGTACAATATGGCTAAGAGTGCATGTTATATTGATAATAATAAAAGTAATAAGTATATTTATTACAGTTCTATCGATAATAACTGCATAATATGGGTAATAATGCATGTTATATTGATGATAATAAAAGTAATACGTATATTTATTATAGTTCTAGCGATAATAACTGCATAATATGGGTAATAATGCACGTTATATTGCTAACAATATAAATAATAAGTATAATTATTACAGTTCTAGCGATAATAACTGCATTATATGGGTAATAATGCATGTTATATTGATAATATCGGGAGTAATAAGTATAATTACTATATTTCTAGTGATAATAATAGTACAATATAGCTAATAGTGCATGTTATATTGATAATAATAAAAGTAATAAGTATATTTATTACAGTTCTATCGATAATAACTGCATAATATTGGTAATAATGCATGTTATATAGATGATAATAAAAGTAATAAGTATAATTATTACAGTTCTAGCGATAATAACTGCATTATATGGGTAATAATGCACGTTATATTGCTAATATCGGGAGTAACAAGTGTAATTACTATAGTTCTAGCGATAATAATAGTACAATATGGCTAATAGTGCACGTCATATTGCTAATAATAAAAGTAATAAGTATATTTATTATAGTTCTATCGATAATAACTGCATAATATGGCTAATAATGCACGTTATATTGATGATAATAAAAGTAGTAAGTATATTTATTATAGTTCTACCGATTATAACTGCATAATATGGGTAATAATGCACGTTATATTGAGAATAATATAAGTAATAAGTATAATTATTACAGTTCTAGCGATAATAACTGCATTATTTGGGTAATAATGCATGTTATATTGATAATAGTATAAGTAATAAGTATAATTATTACAGTTCTAGCGATAATAACTCCATTATATGGGTAATAATGCATGTTATATTGATAATAATATAAGTAATAAGTATAATTATTACAGATCTAGCGATAATAGCTGCATAATATGGGTAATAATGCACGTTATATTGCTAACAATATAAATAATAAGTATAATTATTACAGTTCTAGCGATAATAACTGCATTATATGGGTAATAATGCATGTTATATTGATAATATCGGGAGTAATAAGTATAATTACTATATTTCTAGCGATAATAATAGTACAATATGGCTAATAGTGCATGTTATATTGATAATAATAAAAGTAATAAGTATATTTATTACAGTTCTATCGATAATAACTGCATAATATGTGTAATAATGCATGTTATATTGATGATAGTAAAAGTAATAAGTATAATTATTACAGTTCTAGCGATAATAACTGCATTATATGGGTAATAATGCATGTTATATTGATAATATCGGGAGTAATAAGTATAATTACTATATTTCTAGCGATAATAATAGTACAATATGGCTAATAGTGCATGTTATATTGATAATAATAAAAGTAATAAGTATAATTATTACAGTTCTAGCGATAATAACTGCATTATTTGGGTAATAATGCATGTTATATTGATAATAATATAAGTAATAAGTATAATTATTACAGTTCTAGCGATAATAACTCCATTATATGGGTAATAATGCATGTTATATTGATAATAATATAAGTAATAAGTATAATTATTACAGTTCTAGCGATAATAGCTGCATAATATGGGTAATAATGCACGTTATATTGCTAACAATATAAATAATAAGTATAATTATTACAGTTCTAGCGATAATAACTGCATTATATGGGTAATAATGCATGTTATATTGATAATATCGGGAGTAATAAGTATAATTACTATATTTCTAGCGATAATAATAGTACAATATGGCTAATAGTGCATGTTATATTGATAATAATAAAAGTAATAAGTATATTTATTACAGTTCTATTGATAATAACTGCATAATATGGGTAATAATGCATGTTATATTGATGATAATAAAAGTAATACGTATATTTATTATAGTTCTAGCGATAATAACTGCATAATATGGGTAATAATGCATGTTATATTGATAATAATATAAGTAATAAGTATAATTATTACAGTTCTAGCGATAATAACTGCATTATATGGGTGATAATGCATGTTATATTGATAATAATAAAAGTAATAAGTATATTTATTATAGTTCTATCGATAATAACTGCATAATATGGGTAATAATGCACGTTATATTGATGATAATAAAAGTAGTAAGTATATTTATTATAGTTCTACCGATTATAACTGCATAATATGGGTAATAATGCATGTTATATTGAGAATAATATAAGTAATAAGTATAATTATTACAGTTCTAGCGATAATAACTGCATTATTTGGGTAATAATGGATGTTATATTGATAATATCGGGAGTAATAAGTATAATTATTACAGTTCTAGCGATAATACTAGTAAAATATGGCTAAGAGTGCCTGTTATATTGATAATAATAAAAGTGATAAGTATATTTATTATAGTTCTAGCGATAATAACTGCATAATATGGGTAATAATGCATGTTATATTGATAATAGTATAAGTAATAAGTATAATTATTACAGTTCTAGCGATAATAACTGCATAATATGGGTAACAATGCATGTTATATTGAGAATAATATAAGTAATAAGTATAATTATTACAGTTCTAGCGATAATAATAGTACAATATGGCTAATAGTGCATGTCATATTGCTAATAATAAAAGTAATAAGTATATTTATTATAGTTCTATCGATAATAACTGCATAATATGGCTAATAATGCACGTTATATTGATGATAATAAAAGTAGTAAGTATATTTATTATAGTTCTACCGATTATAACTGCATAATATGGGTAATAATGCACGTTATATTGAGAATAATATAAGTAATAAGTATAATTATTACAGTTCTAGCGATAATAACTGCATTATTTGGGTAATAATGCATGTTATATTGATAATAGTATAAGTAATAAGTATAATTATTACAGTTCTAGCGATAATAACTCCATTATATGGGTAATAATGCATGTTATATTGATAATAATATAAGTAATAAGTATAATTATTACAGATCTAGCGATAATAGCTGCATAATATGGGTAATAATGCACGTTATATTGCTAACAATATAAATAATAAGTATAATTATTACAGTTCTAGCGATAATAACTGCATTATATGGGTAATAATGCATGTTATATTGATAATATCGGGAGTAATAAGTATAATTACTATATTTCTAGCGATAATAATAGTACAATATGGCTAATAATGCATGTTATATTGATAATAATAAAAGTAATAAGTATATTTATTACAGTTCTATCGATAATAACTGCATAATATGTGTAATAATGCATGTTATATTGATGATAATAAAAGTAATAAGTATAATTATTACAGTTCTAGCGATAATAACTGCATTATATGGGTAATAATGCATGTTATATTGATAATATCGGGAGTAATAAGTATAATTACTATATTTCTAGCGATAATAATAGTACAATATGGCTAATAGTGCATGTTATATTGATAATAATAAAAGTAATAAGTATAATTATTACAGTTCTAGCGATAATAACTGCATTATTTGGGTAATAATGCATGTTATATTGATAATAATATAAGTAATAAGTATAATTATTACAGTTCTAGCGATAATAACTCCATTATATGGGTAATAATGCATGTTATATTGATAATAATATAAGTAATAAGTATAATTATTACAGTCCTAGCGATAATAGCTGCATAATATGGGTAATAATGCACGTTATATTGCTAACAATATAAATAATAAGTATAATTATTACAGTTCTAGCGATAATAACTGCATTATATGGGTAATAATGCATGTTATATTGATAATATCGGGAGTAATAAGTATAATTACTATATTTCTAGCGATAATAATAGTACAATATGGCTAATAGTGCATGTTATATTGATAATAATAAAAGTAATAAGTATATTTATTACAGTTCTATTGATAATAACTGCATAATATGGCTAATAATGCATGTTATATTGATGATAATAAAAGTAATACGTATATTTATTATAGTTCTAGCGATAATAACTGCATAATATGGGTAATAATGCATGTTATATTGATAATAATATAAGTAATAAGTATAATTATTACAGTTCTAGCGATAATAACTGCATTATATTGGTGATAATGCATGTTATATTGATAATAATAAAAGTAATAAGTATATTTATTATAGTTCTATCGATAATAACTGCATAATATGGGTAATAATGCACGTTATATTGATGATAATAAAAGTAGTAAGTATATTTATTATAGTTCTACCGATTATAACTGCATAATATGGGTAATAATGCATGTTATATTGAGAATAATATAAGTAATAAGTATAATTATTACAGTTCTAGCGATAATAACTGCATTATTTGGGTAATAATGGATGTTATATTGATAATATCGGGAGTAATAAGTATAATTATTACAGTTCTAGCGATAATACTAGTAAAATATGGCTAAGAGTGCCTGTTATATTGATAATAATAAAAGTGATAAGTATATTTATTATAGTTCTAGCGATAATAACTGCATAATATGGGTAATAATGCATGTTATATTGATAATAATATTAGTAATAAGTATAATTATTACAGTTCTATCGATAGAAACTGCATAATATGGGTAATAATGCATGTTATATTGACGATAATAAAAGTAATACGTATAATTATTACAGTTCTAGCGATAATAACTGCATAATATGGGTAACAATGCATGTTATATTGAGAATAATATAAGTAATAATTATAATTATTACAGTTCTAGCGATAATAACTGCATTATATGCGTAATAATGCATGTTATACTGATAATATCGGGAGTAATAAGTATAATTATTATAGTTCTAGCGATAGTAATAGTAAAATATGGCTAGTAGTGCATGTTATATCGATAATACTAAAAGTAATAAGTATATTTATTACAGTTCTATCGATAGAAACTGCATAATATGGGTAATAATGCATGGTATATTGATGATAATAAAAGTAATAAGTATATTTATTATAGTTCTATCGATAATAACTGCATAATATGGGTAATAATGCACGTTATATTGATGATAATAAAAGTAGTATGTATATTTATTATAGTTCTACCGATTATAACTGCATAACATGGGTAATAATGAATGTTATATTGAGAATAATATAAGTAATAAGTATAATTATTACAGTTCTAGCGATAATAACTGCATTATTTGGGTAATAATGGATGTTATATTGATAATATCGGGAGTAATAAGTATAATTATTACAGTTCTAGCGATAATACTAGTAAAATATGGCTAAGAGTGCCTGTTATATTGATAATAATAAAAGTAATAAGTATATTTATTATACTTCTGTCGATAATAACTGCATTATATGGGTAATAATGCATGTTATATTGATAATAATATAAGTAGTAAGTATAATTATTACAGTTCTAGCGATAATAACTGCATAATATGGGTAACAATGCATGTTATATTGAGAATAATATAAGTAATAAGTATAATTATTACAGTTCTAGCGATAATAATAGTAAAATATGGCTAATAGTGCCTGTTCTATTGATAACAATAAAAGTAATACGTATATTTGTTATAGTTCTAGCGATAATAACTGCATAATATGGGTAATAATGCATGTTACATTGATAATAATATAAGTAATAAGTAAAATTATTACAGTTCTAGCGATAATAACTGCATAATATGGGTAATAATGCACGTTATATTGCTAATAATATAAGTAATAAGTATAATTATTACAGTTCTAGCGATAATAACTGCATAATATGGGTAATAATGCATGTTATATTGATAATATCGGGAGTAACGAGTATAATTATTACAGTTCTAGCGATAATAATAGTAAAATATGGCTAATAGTGCCTGTTCTATTGATAATAATAAAAGTAATACGTATATTTGTTATAGTTCTAGCGATAATAACTGCATAATATGGGTAATAATGCATGTTATATTGATGATAATAAAAGTAATAAGTATAATTATTACAGTTCTAGCGATAATAACTCCATTATATGGGTAATAATGCATGTTATATTGATAATAATATAAGTAATAAGTATAATTATTACAGTTCTAGCGATAATAACTGCATAATATGGGTAATAATGCATGTTATATTGATAATATCGGGAGTAACGAGTATAATTATTACAGTTCTAGCGATAATAATAGTTATATATGGCTAATAGTGCCTGTTCTATTGATAATAATAAAAGTAATACGTATATTTGTTATAGTTCTACCGATTATAACTGCATAACATGGGTAATAACGAATGTTATATTGAGAATAATATAAGTAATAAGTATAATTATTACAGTTCTAGCGATAATAACTGCATAATATGGGTAATAATGCATGTTATATTGATAATATCGGGAGTAACGAGTATAATTATTACAGTTCTAGCGATAATAATAGTAAAATATGGCTAATAGTGCCTGTTCTATTGATAATAATAAAAGTAATACGTATATTTGTTATAGTTCTAGCGATAATAACGGCATAATGTGGGTAATAATGCATGTTATATTGATAATAATAAAAGTAATAAGTATATTTATTATAGTTCTATCGATAATAACTGCATAATATGGGTAATAATGCATGTTATATTGATGATAATGAAGGTAGTAAGTATATTTATTACAGTTCTAGCGATAATAACTGCATTATATGCGTAATGATGCATGTTATATTGATAATATCGGGAGTAATAAGTATAACTATTATAGTTCTAGCGACAATAATAGTAAAATATGGCTAATAGTGCATGTTATATTGATAATAATAAAAGTAATAAGTATATTTATTACAGTTCTATCGATAATAACTGCATAATATTGGTAATAATGCTTGTTATATAGATGATAATAAAAGTAATAAGTATAATTATTACAGTTCTAGCGATAATAACTGCATTATATGGGTAATAATGCACGTTATATTGCTAATAATATAAGTAATAAGTATATTTATTACAGTTCTATCGATAATAACTGCATAATATGTGTAATAATGCATGTTATATTGATGATAATAAAAGTAATAAGTATAATTATTACAGTTCTAGCGATAATAACTGCATTATATGGGTAATAATGCATGTTATATTGATAATAATGTAAGTAATAAGTATAATTATTACAGTTCTAGCGATAATAACTGCATTATATGGGTAATAATGCATGTTATACTGATAATATCGGGAGTAATAAGTATAATTATTATAGTTCTAACGATAGTAATAGTAAAATATGGCTAGTAGTGCATGTTATATCGATAATAATAAAAGTAATAAGTATATTTATTACAGTTCTATCGATAGAAACTGCATAATATGGGTAATAATGCATGGTATATTGATGATAATAAAAGTAATAAGTATATTTATTATAGTTCTATCGATAATAACTGCATAATATGGGTAATAATGCACGTTATATTGATGATAATAAAAGTAGTATGTATATTTATTATAGTTCTACCGATTATAACTGCATAACATGGGTAATAATGAATGTTATATTGAGAATAATATAAGTAATAAGTATAATTATTACAGTTCTAGCGATAATAACTGCATTATTTGGGTAATAATGGATGTTATATTGATAATATCGGGAGTAATAAGTATAATTATTACAGTTCTAGCGATAATACTAGTAAAATATGGCTAAGAGTGCCTGTTATATTGATAATAATAAAAGTAATAAGTATATTTATTATACTTCTGTCGATAATAACTGCATTATATGGGTAATAATGCATGTTATATTGATAATAATATAAGTAGTAAGTATAATTATTACAGTTCTAGCGATAATAACTGCATAATATGGGTAACAATGCATGTTATATTGAGAATAATATAAGTAATAAGTATAATTATTACAGTTCTAGCGATAATAATAGTAAAATATGGCTAATAGTGCCTGTTCTATTGATAACAATAAAAGTAATACGTATATTTGTTATAGTTCTAGCGATAATAACTGCATAATATGGGTAATAATGCATGTTATATTGATAATAATATAAGTAATAAGTATAATTATTACAGTTCTAGCGATAATAACTGCATAATATGGGTAATAATGCACGTTATATTGCTAATAATATAAGTAATAAGTATAATTATTACAGTTCTAGCGATAATAACTGCATAATATGGGTAATAATGCATGTTATATTGATAATATCGGGAGTAACGAGTATAATTATTACAGTTCTAGCGATAATAATAGTAAAATATGGCTAATAGTGCCTGTTCTATTGATAATAATAAAAGTAATACGTATATTTGTTATAGTTCTAGCGATAATAACTGCATAATATGGGTAATAATGCATGTTATATTGATGATAATAAAAGTAATAAGTATAATTATTACAGTTCTAGCGATAATAACTCCATTATATGGGTAATAATGCATGTTATATTGATAATAATATAAGTAATAAGTATAATTATTACAGTTCTAGCGATAATAACTGCATAATATGGGTAATAATGCATGTTATATTGATAATATCGGGAGTAACGAGTATAATTATTACAGTTCTAGCGATAATAATAGTTATATATGGCTAATAGTGCCTGTTCTATTGATAATAATAAAAGTAATACGTATATTTGTTATAGTTCTACCGATTATAACTGCATAACATGGGTAATAATGAATGTTATATTGAGAATAATATAAGTAATAAGTATAATTATTACAGTTCTAGCGATAATAACTGCATAATATGGGTAATAATGCATGTTATATTGATAATATCGGGAGTAACGAGTATAATTATTACAGTTCTAGCGATAATAATAGTAAAATATGGCTAATAGTGCCTGTTCTATTGATAATAATAAAAGTAATACGTATATTTGTTATAGTTCTAGCGATAATAACGGCATAATGTGGGTAATAATGCATGTTATATTGATAATAATAAAAGTAATAAGTATATTTATTATAGTTCTATCGATAATAACTGCATAATATGGGTAATAATGCATGTTATATTGATGATAATGAAGGTAGTAAGTATATTTATTACAGTTCTAGCGATAATAACTGCATTATATGCGT
The DNA here is from genome assembly GCA_963576845.1 of Megachile leachella. NCBI lineage: Eukaryota > Metazoa > Arthropoda > Insecta > Hymenoptera > Megachilidae > Megachile > Megachile leachella. Next base: position 365,893 of record CAUYWW010000231.1, on the reverse strand, counting down.
AATGATGCATGTTATATTGATAATATCGGGAGTAATAAGTATAACTATTATAGTTCTAGCGACAATAATAGTAAAATATGGCTAATAGTGCATGTTATATTGATAATAATAAAAGTAATAAGTATATTTATTACAGTTCTATCGATAATAACTGCATAATATTGGTAATAATGCATGTTATATAGATGATAATAAAAGTAATAAGTATAATTATTACAGTTCTAGCGATAATAACTGCATTATTTGGGTAATAATGCATGTTATATTGATAATAGTATAAGTAATAAGTATAATTATTACAGTTCTAGCGATAATAACTCCATTATATGGGTAATAATGCATGTTATATTGATAATAATATAAGTAATAAGTATAATTATTACAGATCTAGCGATAATAGCTGCATACTATGGGTAATAATGCACGTTATATTGCTAACAATATAAATAATAAGTATAATTATTACAGTTCTAGCGATAATAACTGCATTATATGGGTAATAATGCATGTTATATTGATAATATCGGGAGTAATAAGTATAATTACTATATTTCTAGCGATAATAATAGTACAATATGGCTAATAGTGCATGTTATATTGATAATAATAAAAGTAATAAGTATATTTAAACAGTTCTATCGATAATAACTGCATAATATGTGTAATAATGCATGTTATATTGATGATAATAAAAGTAATAAGTATAATTATTACAGTTCTAGCGATAATAACTGCATTATATGGGTAATAATGCACGTTATATTGCTAATATCGGGAGTAATATGTATAATTACTATAGTTCTAGCGATAATAATAGTACAATATGGCTAATAGTACATGTTATATTGATAATAATAATAGTAATAAGTATATTTATTACAGTTGTATCGATAATAACTGCATAATATGGGTAATAATGCATGTTATATTGATGATAATAAAAGTAATACGTATATTTATTATAGTTCTAGCGATAATAACTGCATAATATGGGTAATAATGCATGTTATATTGATAATAATATAAGTAATAAGTATAATTATTACAGTTCTAGCGATAATAACTGCATTATATGGGTAATAATGCACGTTATATTGCTAATAATATACGTAATAAGTATAATTATTACAGTTCTAGCGATAATAACTGCATAATATGGGTAATAATGCATGTTATATTGATAATATCGGGAGTAACGAGTATAATTATTACAGTTCTAGCGATAATAATAGTAAAATATGGCTAATAGTGCCTGTTCTATTGATAATAATAAAAGTAATACGTATATTTATTATAGTTCTAGCGATAATAACTGCATAATATGGGTAATAATGCATGTTATATTCATAATAATATAAGTAATAAGTATAATTATTACAGTTCTAGCGATAATAACTGCATTATATGGGTAATAATGCATGTTATATTGATGATAATGAAAGTAGTAAGTATATTTATTACAGTTCTAGCGATAATAACTGCATTATATGTGTAATGATGCATGTTATATTGATAATATCGGGAGTAATAAGTATAACTATTATAGTTCTAGCGACAATAATAGTAAAATATGGCTATTAGTGCATGTTATATTGATAATAATAAAAGTAATAAGTATATTTATTATAGTTCTAGCGATAATAACTGCATAATATGGGTAATAATGCATGTTATATTGATAATATCGGGAGTAACGAGTATAATTATTACAGTTCTAGCGATAATAATAGTTATATATGGCTAATAGTGCCTGTTCTATTGATAATAATAAAAGTAATACGTATATTTGTTATAGTTCTAGCGATAATAACGGCATAATATGGGTAATAATGCATGTTATATTGATAATAATAAAAGTAATAAGTATATTTATTATAGTTCTATCGATAATAACTGCATAATATGGGTAATAATGCATGTTATATTGATGATAATGAAGGTAGTAAGTATATTTATTACAGTTCTAGCGATAATAACTGCATTATATGCGTAATGATGCATGTTATATTGATAATATCGGGAGTAATAAGTATAACTATTATAGTTCTAGCGACAATAATAGTAAAATATGGCTAATAGTGCATGTTATATTGATAATAATAAAAGTAATAAGTATATTTATTACAGTTCTATCGATAATAACTGCATAATATTGGTAATAATGCATGTTATATAGATGATAATAAAAGTAATAAGTATAATTATTACAGTTCTAGCGATAATAACTGCATTATTTGGGTAATAATGCATGTTATATTGATAATAGTATAAGTAATAAGTATAATTATTACAGTTCTAGCGATAATAACTCCATTATATGGGTAATAATGCATGTTATATTGATAATAATATAAGTAATAAGTGTAATTATTACAGATCTAGCGATAATAGCTGCATACTATGGGTAATAATGCACGTTATATTGCTAACAATATAAATAATAAGTATAATTATTACAGTTCTAGCGATAATAACTGCATTATATGGGTAATAATGCATGTTATATTGATAATATCGGGAGTAATAAGTATAATTACTATATTTCTAGCGATAATAATAGTACAATATGGCTAATAGTGCATGTTATATTGATAATAATAAAAGTAATAAGTATATTTATTACAGTTCTATCGATAATAACTGCATAATATGTGTAATAATGCATGTTATATTGATGATAATAAAAGTAATAAGTATAATTATTACAGTTCTAGCGATAATAACTGCATTATATGGGTAATAATGCACGTTATATTGCTAATATCGGGAGTAATATGTATAATTACTATAGTTCTAGCGATAATAATAGTACAATATGGCTAATAGTACATGTTATATTGATAATAATAATAGTAATAAGTATATTTATTACAGTTGTATCGATAATAACTGCATAATATGGGTAATAATGCATGTTATATTGATGATAATAAAAGTAATACGTATATTTATTATAGTTCTAGCGATAATAACTGCATAATATGGGTAATAATGCATGTTATATTGATAATAATATAAGTAATAAGTATAATTATTACAGTTCTAGCGATAATAACTGCATTATATGGGTAATAATGCACGTTATATTGCTAATAATATAAGTAATAAGTATAATTATTACAGATCTAGCGATAATAGCTGCATACTATGGGTAATAATGCACGTTATATTGCTAACAATATAAATAATAAGTATAATTATTACAGTTCTAGCGATAATAACTGCATTATATGGGTAATAATGCATGTTATATTGATGATAATGAAAGTAGTAAGTATATTTATTACAGTTCTAGCGATAACTGCATTATATGTGTAATGATGCATGTTATATTGATAATATCGGGAGTAATAAGTATAACTATTATAGTTCTAGCGACAATAATAGTAAAATATGGCTATTAGTGCATGTTATATTGATAATAATAAAAGTAATAAGTATATTTATTATAGTTCTAGCGATAATAACTGCATAATATGGGTAATAATGCATGTTATATTGATAATAATAAAAGTAATAAGTATATTTATTACAGTTCTATCGATAGAAACTGCATAATATGGGTAATAATGCATGTTATATTGACGATAATAAAAGTAATACGTATATTTATTATAGTTCTAGCGATAATAACTGTAATATGGGTGATAATGCATGTTATATTGATAATAATAAAAGTAATAAGTATATTTATTATAGTTCTATCGATAATAACTGCATAATATGGGTAATAATGCATGTTATATTGATGATAATGAAAGTAGTAAGTATATTTATTACAGTTCTAGCGATAATAACTGCATTATATGGGTAATAATGCATGTTATATTGATAATATCGGGAGTAATAAGTATAATTACTATATTTCTAGTGATAATAATAGTACAATATGGCTAATAGTGCATGTTATATTGATAATAATAAAAGTAATAAGTATATTTATTACAGTTCTATCGATAATAACTGCATAATATGGGTAATAATGCATGTTATATAGATGATAATAAAAGTAATAAGTATAATTATTACAGTTCTAGCGATAATAACTGCATTATATGGGTAATAATGCACGTTATATTGAGAATAATATAAGTAATAAGTATAATTATTACAGTTCTAGCGATAATAACTGCATTATTTGGGTAATAATGCATGTTATATTGATAATAGTATAAGTAATAAGTATAATTATTACAGTTCTAGCGATAATAACTCCATTATATGGGTAATAATGCATGTTATATTGATAATAATATAAGTAATAAGTATAATTATTACAGATCTAGCGATAATAGCTGCATACTATGGGTAATAATGCACGTTATATTGCTAACAATATAAATAATAAGTATAATTATTACAGATCTAGCGATAATAACTGCATTATATGGGTAATAATGCATGTTATATTGATAATATCGGGAGTAATAAGTATAATTACTATATTTCTGGCGATAATAATAGTACAATATGGCTAATAGTGCATGTTATATTGATAATAATAAAAGTAATAAGTATATTTATTACAGTTCTATCGATAATAACTGCATAATATGTGTAATAATGCATGTTATATTGATGATAATAAAAGTAATAAGTATAATTATTACAGTTCTAGCGATAATAACTGCATTATATGGGTAATAATGCACGTTATATTGCTAATATCGGGAGTAATATGTATAATTACTATAGTTCTAGCGATAATAATAGTACAATATGGCTAATAGTGCATGTTATATTGATAATAATAATAGTAATAAGTATATTTATTACAGTTGTATCGATAATAACTGCATAATATGGGTAATAATGCATGTTATATTGATGATAATAAAAGTAATACGTATATTTATTATAGTTCTAGCGATAATAACTGCATAATATGGGTAATAATGCATGTTATATTGATAATAATATAAGTAATAAGTATAATTATTACAGTTCTAGCGATAATAACTGCATTATATGGGTAATAATGCACGTTATATTGCTAATAATATACGTAATAAGTATAATTATTACAGTTCTAGCGATAATAACTGCATAATATGGGTAATAATGCATGTTATATTGATAATATCGGGAGTAACGAGTATAATTATTACAGTTCTAGCGATAATAATAGTAAAATATGGCTAATAGTGCCTGTTCTATTGATAATAATAAAAGTAATACGTATATTTATTATAGTTCTAGCGATAATAACTACATAATATGGGTAATAATGCATGTTATATTCATAATAATATAAGTAATAAGTATAATTATTACAGTTCTAGCGATAATAACTGCATTATATGGGTAATAATGCATGTTATATTGATGATAATGAAAGTAGTAAGTATATTTATTACAGTTCTAGCGATAATAACTGCATTATATGCGTAATGATGCATGTTATATTGATAATATCGGGAGTAATAAGTATAACTATTATAGTTCTAGCGACAATAATAGTAAAATATGGCTATTAGTGCATGTTATATTGATAATAATAAAAGTAATAAGTATATTTATTATAGTTCTAGCGATAATAACTGCATAATATGGGTAATAATGCATGTTATATTGATAATAACAAAAGTAATAAGTATATTTATTACAGTTCTATCGATAGAAACTGCATAATATGGGTAATAATGCATGTTATATTGACGATAATAAAAGTAATACGTATATTTATTATAGTTCTAGCGATAATAACTGCATAATATGGGTGATAATGCATGTTATATTGATAATAATAAAAGTAATAAGTATATTTATTATAGTTCTATCGATAATAACTGCATAATATGGGTAATAATGCATGTTATATTGATGATAATGAAAGTAGTAAGTATATTTATTACAGTTCTAGCGATAATAACTGCATTATATGGGTAATAATGCATGTTATATTGATAATATCGGGAGTAATAAGTATAATTACTATATTTCTAGTGATAATAATAGTACAATATGGCTAATAGTGCATGTTATATTGATAATAATAAAAGTAATAAGTATATTTATTACAGTTCTATCGATAATAACTGCATAATATGGGTAATAATGCATGTTATATAGATGATAATAAAAGTAATAAGTATAATTATTACAGTTCTAGCGATAATAACTGCATTATATGGGTAATAATGCACGTTATATTGCTAATATCGGGAGTAACAAGTATAATTACTATAGTTCTAGCGATAATAATAGTACAATATTGCTAATAGTGCACGTCATATTGCTAATAATAAAAGTAATAAGTATATTTATTATAGTTCTATCGATAATAACTGCATAATATGGCTAATAATGCACGTTATATTGATGATAATAAAAGTAGTAAGTATATTTATTATAGTTCTACCGATTATAACTGCATAATTTGGGTAATAATGCACGTTATATTGAGAATAATATAAGTAATAAGTATAATTATTACAGTTCTAGCGATAATAACTGCATTATTTGGGTAATAATGCATGTTATATTGATAATAATATAAGTAATAAGTATAATTATTACAGTTCTAGCGATAATAACTGCATTATATGGGTAATAATGCATGTTATATTGATAATATCGGGAGTAATAAGTATAATTACTATATTTCTAGCGATAATAATAGTACAATATGGCTAATAGTGCATGTTATATTGATAATAATAAAAGTAATAAGTATATTTATTACAGTTCTATCGATAATAACTGCATAATATGGGTAATAATGCATGTTATATTGATGATAATAAAAGTAATACGTATATTTATTATAGTTCTAGCGATAATAACTGCATAATATGGGTAATAATGCATGTTATATTGATAATAATATAAGTAATAAGTATAATTATTACAGTTCTAGCGGTAATAACTGCATTATATGGGTGACAATGCATGTTATATTGATAATAATAAAAGTAATAAGTATATTTATTATAGTTCTATCGATAATAACTGCATAATATGGGTAATAATGCACGTTATATTGATGATAATAAAAGTAGTAAGTATATTTATTATAGTTCTACCGATTATAACTGCATAATATGGGTAATAATGCATGTTATATTGAGAATAATATAAGTAATAAGTATAATTATTACAGTTCTAGCGATAATAACTGCATTATTTGGGTAATAATGGATGTTATATTGATAATATCGGGAGTAATAAGTATAATTACTATATTTCTAGCGATAATAATAGTACAATATGGCTAATAGTGCATGTTATATTGATAATAATAAAAGTAATAAGTATATTTATTACAGTTCTATCGATAATAACTGCATAATATGTGTAATAATGCATGTTATATTGATGATAATAAAAGTAATAAGTATAATTATTACAGTTCTAGCGATAATAACTGCATTATATGGGTAATAATGCATGTTATATTGATAATATCGGGAGTAATAAGTATAATTACTATATTTCTAGCGATAATAATAGTACAATATGGCTAATAGTGCATGTTATATTGATAATAATAAAAGTAATAAGTATAATTATTACAGTTCTAGCGATAATAACTGCATTATTTGGGTAATAATGCATGTTATATTGATAATAATATAAGTAATAAGTATAATTATTACAGTTCTAGCGATAATAACTCCATTATATGGGTAATAATGCATGTTATATTGATAATAATATAAGTAATAAGTATAATTATTACAGTTCTAGCGATAATAGCTGCATAATATGGGTAATAATGCACGTTATATTGCTAACAATATAAATAATAAGTATAATTATTACAGTTCTAGCGATAATAACTGCATTATATGGGTAATAATGCATGTTATATTGATAATATCGGGAGTAATAAGTATAATTACTATATTTCTAGCGATAATAATAGTACAATATGGCTAATAGTGCATGTTATATTGATAATAATAAAAGTAATAAGTATATTTATTACAGTTCTATTGATAATAACTGCATAATATGAGTAATAATGCATGTTATATTGATGATAATAAAAGTAATACGTATATTTATTATAGTTCTAGCGATAATAACTGCATAATATGGGTAATAATGCAGGTTATATTGATAATAATATAAGTAATAAGTATAATTATTACAGTTCTAGCGATAATAACTGCATTATATGGGTGATAATGCATGTTATATTGATAATAATAAAAGTAATAAGTATATTTATTATAGTTCTATCGATAATAACTGCATAATATGGGTAATAATGCACGTTATATTGATGATAATAAAAGTAGTAAGTATATTTATTATAGTTCTACCGATTATAACTGCATAATATGGGTAATAATGCATGTTATATTGAGAATAATATAAGTAATAAGTATAATTATTACAGTTCTAGCGATAATAACTGCATTATTTGGGTAATAATGGATGTTATATTGATAATATCGGGAGTAATAAGTATAATTATTACAGTTCTAGCGATAATAACTGCATAATATGGGTAATAATGCACGTTATATTGCTAATAATATAAGTAATAAGTATAATTATTACAGTTCTAGCGATAATAACTGCATTATATGGGTAATAATGCATGTTATATTGATAATAATATAAGTAATAAGTATAATTATTACAGTTCTAGCGATAATAATAGTAAAATATGGCTAATAGTGCCTGTTCTATTGATAATAATAAAAGTAATACGTATATTTGTTATAGTTCTAGCGATAATAACTGCATAATATGGGTAATAATGCATGTTATATTGATAATAATATAAGTAATAAGTATAATTATTACAGTTCTAGCGATAATAACTGCATAATATGGGTAATAATGCACGTTATATTGCTAATAATATAAGTAATAAGTATAATTATTACTGTTCTAGCGACAATAACTGCATAATATGGGTAATAATGCATGTTATATTGATAATATCGGGAGTAACGAGTATAATTATTACAGTTCTAGCGATAATAATAGTAAAATATGGCTAATAGTGCCTGTTCCATTGATAATAATAAAAGTAATACGTATATTTGTTATAGTTCTAGCGATAATAACTGCATAATATGGGTAATAATGCATGTTATATTGATGATAATAAAAGTAATAAGTATAATTATTACAGTTCTAGCGATAATAACTCCATTATATGGGTAATAATGCATGTTTTATTGATAATAATATAAGTAATAAGTATAATTATTACAGTTCTAGCGATAATAACTGCATAATATGGGTAATAATGCATGTTATATTGATAATATCGGGAGTAACGAGTATAATTATTACAGTTCTAGCGACAATAATAGTAAAGTATGGCTAATAGTGCCTGTTCTATTGATAATAATAAAAGTAATACGTATACTTGTTATAGTTCTAGCGATAATAACTGCATAATATGGGTAATAATGCGCGTTATATTGCTAATAATATAAGCAATAAGTATAATTATTACAGTTCTAGCGATAATAACTGCATAATATGGGTAATAATGCATGTTATATTGATAATATCGGGAGTAACGAGTATAATTATTACAGTTCTAGCGATAATAATAGTTATATATGGCTAATAGTGCCTGTTCTATTGATAATAATAAAAGTAATACGTATATTTGTTATAGTTCCAGCGATAATAACGGCATAATATGGGTAATAATGCATGTTATATTGATAATAATAAAAGTAATAATATATTTATTATAGTTCTATCGATAATAACTGCATAATATGGGTAATAATGCATGTTATATTGATGATAATGAAGGTAGTAAATATATTTATTACAGTTCTAGCGATAATAACTGCATTATATGCGTAATGATGCATGTTATATTGATAATATCGGGAGTAATAAGTATAACTATTATAGTTCTAGCGACAATAATAGTAAAATATGGCTAATAGTGCATGTTATATTGATAATAATAAAAGTAATAAGTATATTTATTACAGTTCTATCGATAATAACTGCATTATTTGGGTAATAATGCATGTTATATTGATAATAGTATTAGTAATAAGTATAATTATTACAGTTCTAGCGATAATAACTCCATTATATGGGTAATAATGCATGTTATATTGCTAACAATATAAATAATAAGTATAATTATTACAGTTCTAGCGATAATAACTGCATTATATGGGTAATAATGCACGTTATATTGCTAATATCGGGAGTAATATGTATAATTACTATAGTTCTAGCGATAATAATAGTACAATATGGCTAATAGTGCATGTTATATTGATAATAATAATAGTAATAAGTATATTTATTACAGTTGTATCGATAATAACTGCATAATACGGGTAATAATGCATGTTATATTGATGATAATAAAAGAAATACGTATATTTATTATAGTTCTAGCGATAATAACTGCATAATATGGGTAATGATGCATGTTATATTGATAATAATATAAGTAATAAGTATAATTATTACAGTTCTAGCGATAATAACTGCATTATATGGGTAATAATGCACGTTATATTGCTAATAATATACGTAATAAGTATAATTATTACAGTTCTAGCGATAATAACTGCATAATATGGGTAATAATGCATGTTATATTGATAAAATCGGGAGTAACGAGTATAATTATTACAGTTCTAGCGATAATAATAGTAAAATATGGCTAATAGTGCCTGTTCTATTGATAATAATAAAAGTAATACGTATATTTATTATAGTTCTAGCGATAATAACTGCATAATATGGGTAATAATGCATGTTATATTCATAATAATTTAAGTAATAAGTATAATTATTACAGTTCTAGCGATAATAACTGCATTATATGGGTAATAATGCATGTTATATTGATGATAATGAAAGTAGTAAGTATATTTATTACAGTTCTAGCGATAATAACTGCATTATATGCGTAATGATGCATGTTATATTGATAATATCGGGAGTAATAAGTATAACTATTATAGTTCTAGCGACAATAATAGTAAAATATGGCTATTAGTGCATGTTATATTGATAATAATAAAAGTAATAAGTATATTTATTATAGTTCTAGCGATAATAACTGCATAATATGGGTAACAATGCATGTTATATTGATAATAATAAAAGTAATAAGTATATTTATTATAGTTCTATCGATAATAACTGCATAATATGGGTAATAATGCATGTTATATTGATGATAATGAAAGTAGTAAGTATATTTATTACAGTTCTAGCGATAATAACTGCATTATATGGGTAATAATGCATGTTATATTGATAATATCGGGAGTAATAAGTATAATTACTATATTTCTAGTGATAATAATAGTACAATATGGCTAATAGTGCATGTTATATTGATAATAATAAAAGTAATAAGTATATTTATTACAGTTCTATCGATAATAACTGCATAATATGGGTAATAATGCATGTTATATAGATGATAATAAAAGTAATAAGTATAATTATTACAGTTCTAGCGATAATAACTGCATTATATGGGTAATAATGCACGTTATATTGCTAATATCGGGAGTAACAAGTATAATTACTATAGTTCTAGCGATAATAATAGTACAATATGGCTAATAGTGCACGTCATATTGCTAATAATAAAAGTAATAAGTATATTTATTATAGTTCTATCGATAATAACTGCATAATATGGCTAATAATGCACGTTATATTGATGATAATAAAAGTAGTAAGTATATTTATTATAGTTCTGCCGATTATAACTGCATAATATGGGTAATAATGCACGTTATATTGAGAATAATATAAGTAATAAGTATAATTATTACAGTTCTAGCGATAATAACTGCATTATTTGGGTAATAATGCATGTTATATTGATAATAGTATAAGTAATAAGTATAATTATTACAGTTCTAGCGATAATAACTCCATTATATGGGTAATAATGCATGTTATATTGATAATAATATAAGTAATAAGTATAATTATTACAGATCTAGCGATAATAGCTGCATACTATGGGTAATAATGCACGTTATATTGCTAACAATATAAATAATAAGTATAATTATTACAGTTCTAGCGATAATAACTGCATTATATGGGTAATAATGCATGTTATATTGATAATATCGGGAGTAATAAGTATAATTACTATATTTCTAGCGATAATAATAGTACAATATGGCTAATAGTGCATGTTATATTGATAATAATAAAAGTAATAAGTATATTTATTACAGTTCTATCGATAATAACTGCATAATATGTGTAATAATGCATGTTATATTGATGATAATAAAAGTAATAAGTATAATTATTACAGTTCTAGCGATAATAACTGCATTATATGGGTAATAATGCACGTTATATTGCTAATATCGGGAGTAATATGTATAATTACTATAGTTCTAGCGATAATAATAGTACAATATGGCTAATAGTGCATGTTATATTGATAATAATAATAGTAATAAATATATTTATTACAGTTGTATCGATAATAACTGCATAATACGGGTAATAATGCATGTTATATTGATGATAATAAAAGTAATACGTATATTTATTATAGTTCTAGCGATAATAACTGCATAATATGGGTAATGATGCATGTTATATTGATAATAATATAAGTAATAAGTATAATTATTACAGTTCTAGCGATAATAACTGCATTATATGGGTAATAATGCACGTTATATTGCTAATAATATACGTAATAAGTATAATTATTACAGTTCTAGCGATAATAACTGCATAATATGGGTAATAATGCATGTTATATTGATAAAATCGGGAGTAACGAGTATAATTATTACAGTTCTAGCGATAATAATAGTAAAATATGGCTAATAGTGCCTGTTCTATTGATAATAATAAAAGTAATACGTATATTTATTATAGTTCTAGCGATAATAACTGCATAATATGGGTAATAATGCATGTTATATTCATAATAATTTAAGTAATAAGTATAATTATTACAGTTCTAGCGATAATAACTGCATTATATGGGTAATAATGCATGTTATATTGATGATAATGAAAGTAGTAAGTATATTTATTACAGTTCTAGCGATAATAACTGCATTATATGCGTAATGATGCATGTTATATTGATAATATCGGGAGTAATAAGTATAACTATTATAGTTCTAGCGACAATAATAGTAAAATATGGCTATTAGTGCATGTTATATTGATAATAATAAAAGTAATAAGTATATTTATTATAGTTCTAGCGATAATAACTGCATAATATGGGTAACAATGCATGTTATATTGATAATAATAAAAGTAATAAGTATATTTATTATAGTTCTATCGATAATAACTGCATAATATGGGTAATAATGCATGTTATATTGATGATAATGAAAGTAGTAAGTATATTTATTACAGTTCTAGCGATAATAACTGCATTATATGGGTAATAATGCATGTTATATTGATAATATCGGGAGTAATAAGTATAATTACTATATTTCTAGTGATAATAATAGTACAATATGGCTAATAGTGCATGTTATATTGATAATAATAAAAGTAATAAGTATATTTATTACAGTTCTATCGATAATAACTGCATAATATGGGTAATAATGCATGTTATATAGATGATAATAAAAGTAATAAGTATAATTATTACAGTTCTAGCGATAATAACTGCATTATATGGGTAATAATGCACGTTATATTGCTAATATCGGGAGTAACAAGTATAATTACTATAGTTCTAGCGATAATAATAGTACAATATGGCTAATAGTGCACGTCATATTGCTAATAATAAAAGTAATAAGTATATTTATTATAGTTCTATCGATAATAACTGCATAATATGGCTAATAATGCACGTTATATTGATGATAATAAAAGTAGTAAGTATATTTATTATAGTTCTACCGATTATAACTGCATAATATGGGTAATAATGCACGTTATATTGAGAATAATATAAGTAATAAGTATAATTATTACAGTTCTAGCGATAATAACTGCATTATTTGGGTAATAATGCATGTTATATTGATAATAGTATAAGTAATAAGTATAATTATTACAGTTCTAGCGATAATAACTCCATTATATGGGTAATAATGCATGTTATATTGATAATAATATAAGTAATAAGTATAATTATTACAGATCTAGCGATAATAGCTGCATACTATGGGTAATAATGCACGTTATATTGCTAACAATATAAATAATAAGTATAATTATTACAGTTCTAGCGATAATAACTGCATTATATGGGTAATAATGCATGTTATATTGATAATATCGGGAGTAATAAGTATAATTACTATATTTCTAGCGATAATAATAGTACAATATGGCTAATAGTGCATGTTATATTGATAATAATAAAAGTAATAAGTATATTTATTACAGTTCTATCGATAATAACTGCATAATATGTGTAATAATGCATGTTATATTGATGATAATAAAAGTAATAAGTATAATTATTACAGTTCTAGCGATAATAACTGCATTATATGGGTAATAATGCACGTTATATTGCTAATATCGGGAGTAATATGTATAATTACTATAGTTCTAGCGATAATAATAGTACAATATGGCTAATAGTGCATGTTATATTGATAATAATAATAGTAATAAATATATTTATTACAGTTGTATCGATAATAACTGCATAATACGGGTAATAATGCATGTTATATTGATGATAATAAAAGTAATACGTATATTTATTATAGTTCTAGCGATAATAACTGCATAATATGGGTAATGATGCATGTTATATTGATAATAATATAAGTAATAAGTATAATTATTACAGTTCTAGCGATAATAACTGCATTATATGGGTAATAATGCACGTTATATTGCTAATAATATACGTAATAAGTATAATTATTACAGTTCTAGCGATAATAACTGCATAATATGGGTAATAATGCATGTTATATTGATAAAATCGGGAGTAACGAGTATAATTATTACAGTTCTAGCGATAATAATAGTAAAATATGGCTAATAGTGCCTGTTCTATTGATAATAATAAAAGTAATACGTATATTTATTATAGTTCTAGCGATAATAACTGCATAATATGGGTAATAATGCATGTTATATTCATAATAATTTAAGTAATAAGTATAATTATTACAGTTCTAGCGATAATAACTGCATTATATGGGTAATAATGCATGTTATATTGATGATAATGAAAGTAGTAAGTATATTTATTACAGTTCTAGCGATAATAACTGCATTATATGCGTAATGATGCATGTTATATTGATAATATCGGGAGTAATAAGTATAACTATTATAGTTCTAGCGACAATAATAGTAAAATATGGCTATTAGTGCATGTTATATTGATAATAATAAAAGTAATAAGTATATTTATTATAGTTCTAGCGATAATAACTGCATAATATGGGTAACAATGCATGTTATATTGATAATAATAAAAGTAATAAGTATATTTATTATAGTTCTATCGATAATAACTGCATAATATGGGTAATAATGCATGTTATATTGATGATAATGAAAGTAGTAAGTATATTTATTACAGTTCTAGCGATAATAACTGCATTATATGGGTAATAATGCATGTTATATTGATAATATCGGGAGTAATAAGTATAATTACTATATTTCTAGTGATAATAATAGTACAATATGGCTAATAGTGCATGTTATATTGATAATAATAAAAGTAATAAGTATATTTATTACAGTTCTATCGATAATAACTGCATAATATGGGTAATAATGCATGTTATATAGATGATAATAAAAGTAATAAGTATAATTATTACAGTTCTAGCGATAATAACTGCATTATATGGGTAATAATGCACGTTATATTGCTAATATCGGGAGTAACAAGTATAATTACTATAGTTCTAGCGATAATAATAGTACAATATGGCTAATAGTGCACGTCATATTGCTAATAATAAAAGTAATAAGTATATTTATTATAGTTCTATCGATAATAACTGCATAATATGGCTAATAATGCACGTTATATTGATGATAATAAAAGTAGTAAGTATATTTATTATAGTTCTACCGATTATAACTGCATAATATGGGTAATAATGCACGTTATATTGAGAATAATATAAGTAGTAAGTATAATTATTACAGTTCTAGCGATAATAACTGCATTATTTGGGTAATAATGCATGTTATATTGATAATAATATAAGTAATAAGTATAATTATTACAGTTCTAGCGATAATAACTGCATTATATGGGTAATAATGCACGTTATATTGCTAATATCGGGAGTAACAAGTATAATTACTATAGTTCTAGCGATAATAATAGTACAATATGGCTAATAGTGCACGTCATATTGCTAATAATAAAAGTAATAAGTATATTTATTATAGTTCTATCGATAATAACTGCATAATATGGCTAATAATGCACGTTATATTGATGATAATAAAAGTAGTAAGTATATTTATTATAGTTCTACCGATTATAACTGCATAATATGGGTAATAATGCACGTTATATTGAGAATAATATAAGTAATAAGTATAATTATTACAGTTCTAGCGATAATAACTGCATTATTTGGGTAATAATGCATGTTATATTGATAATAATATAAGTAATAAGTATAATTATTACAGATCTAGCGATAATAGCTGCATACTATGGGTAATAATGCACGTTATATTGCTAACAATATAAATAATAAGTATAATTATTACAGTTCTAGCGATAATAACTGCATTATATGGGTAATAATGCATGTTATATTGATAATATCGGGAGTAATAAGTATAATTACTATATTTCTAGCGATAATAATAGTACAATATGGCTAATAGTGCATGTTATATTGATAATAATAAAAGTAATAAGTATATTTATTACAGTTCTATCGATAATAACTGCATAATATGTGTAATAATGCATGTTATATTGATGATAATAAAAGTAATAAGTATAATTATTACAGTTCTAGCGATAATAACTGCATTATATGGGTAATAATGCACGTTATATTGCTAATATCGGGAGTAATAAGTATAATTACTATATTTCTAGCGATAATAATAGTACAATATGGCTAATAGTGCATGTTGTATTGATAATAATAAAAGTAATAAGTATATTTATTACAGTTCTATCGATAATAACTGCATAATATGTGTAATAATGCATGTTATATTGATGATAAGAAAAGTAATAAGTATAATTATTACAGTTCTAGCGATAATAACTGCATTATATGGGTAATAATGCACGTTATATTGCTAATATCTGGAGTAATATGTACAATTACTATAGTTCTAGCGATAATAATAGTACAATATGGCTAATAGTGCATGTTATATTGATAATAATAAAAGTAATACGTATATTTATTATAGTTCTAGCGATAATAACTGCATAATATGGGTAATAATGCATGTTATATTCATAATAATATAAGTAATAAGTATAATTATTACTGTTCTAGCGATAATAACTCCATTATATGGGTAATAATGCATGTTATATTGATAATAATATAAGTAATAAGTATAATTATTACAGATCTAGCGATAATAGCTGCATAATATGGGTAATAATGCACGTTATATTGCTAACAATATAAATAATAAGTATAATTATTACAGTTCTAGCGATAATAACTGCATTATATGGGTAATAATGCATGTTATATTGATAATATCGGGAGTAATAAGTATAATTACTATATTTCTAGCGATAATAATAGTACAATATGGCTAATAGTGCATGTTATACTGATAATAATAAAAGTAATAAGTATATTTATTACAGTTCTATCGATAATAACTGCATAATATGTGTAATAATGCATGTTATATTGATGATAATAAAAGTAATAAGTATAATTATTACAGTTCTAGCGATAATAACTGCATTATATGGGTAATAATGCACGTTATATTGTTAATATCGGGAGCAATATGTATAATTACTATAGTTCTAGCGATAATAATAGTACAATATGGCTAATAGTGCATGTTATATTGATAATAATAATAGTAATAAGTATATTTATTACAGTTGTATCGATAATAACTGCATAATATGGGTAATAATGCATGTTATATTCATGATAATAAAAGTAATACGTATATTTATTATAGTTCTAGCGATAATAACTGCATAATATGGGTAATAATGCATGTTATATTGATAATAATATAAGTAATAAGTATAATTATTACAGTTCTAGCGATAATAACTGCATTATATGGGTAATAATGCACGTTATATTGCTAATAATATACGTAATAAGTATAATTATTACAGTTCTAGCGATAATAACTGCATAATATGGGTAATAATGCATGTTATATTGATAATATCGGGAGTAACGAGTATAATTATTACAGTTCTAGCGATAATAATAGTAAAATATGGCTAATAGTGCCTGTTCTATTGATAATAATAAAAGTAATACGTATATTTATTATAGTTCTAGCGATAATAACTGCATAATATGGGTAATAATGCATGTTATATTCATAATAATATAAGTAATAAGTATAATTATTACAGTTCTAGCGATAATAACTGCATTATATGGTTATAATGCATGTTATATTGATAATATCGGGAGTAATAAGTATAATTATTATAGTTCTAGCGACAATAATAGTAAAATATGGCTAATAGTGCATGTTATATTGATAATAATAAAAGTACTAAGTATATTTATTATAGTTCTAGCGATAATAACTGCATAATATAGGTAATAATGCATGTTATATTGATAATAATATAAGTAATAAGTATATTTATTACAGTTCTATCGATAGAAACTGCATAATATGGTTAATTATACATGTTATATTGACGATAATAAAAGTAATACGTATATTTATTATAGTTCTAGCGATAATAACTGCATAATATGGGTGATAATGCATGTTATATTGATAATAATAAAAGTAATAAGTATATTTATTATAGTTCTATCGATAATAACTGCATAATATGGGTAATAATGCACGTTATATTGATAATAATATAAGTGATAAGTATATTTATTACAGTTCTATCGATAGAAACTGCATAATATGGTTAATTATACATGTTATATTGACGATAATAAAAGTAATACGTATATTTATTATAGTTCTAGCGATAATAACTGCTTAATATGGGTGATAATGCATGTTATATTGATAATAATAAAAGTAATAAGTATATTTATTATAGTTCTATCGATAATAACTGCATAATATGGGTAATAATGCACGTTATATTGATGATAATAATAGTAGTAAGTATATTTATTATAGTTCTACCGATTATAACTGCATAATATGGGTAATAATGCACGATATATTGAGAATAATATAATAATAAGTATAATTATTACAGTTCTAGCGATAATAACTGCATTATTTGGGTAATAATGCATGTTATATTGATAATAATATAAGTAATAAGTATAATTATTACAGTTCTAGCGATAATAACTCCATTATATGGGTAATAATGCATGTTATATTGATAATAATATAAGTAATAAGTATAATTATTACAGTTCTAGCGATAATAGCTGCATAATATGGGTAATAATGCACGTTATATTGCTAACAATATAAATAATAAGTATAATTATTACAGTTCTAGCGATAATAACTGCATTATATGGGTAATAATGCATGTTATATTGATAATATCGGGAGTAATAAGTATAATTACTATATTTCTAGCGATAATAATAGTACAATATGGCTAATAGTGCATATTATATTGATAATAATAAAAGTAATAAGTATATTTATTACAGTTCTATTGATAATAACTGCATAATATGGGTAATAATGCAAGTTATATTGATGATAATAAAAGTAATACGTATATTTATTATAGTTCTAGCGATAATAACTGCATAATATGGGTAATAATGCATGTTATATTGATAATAATATAAGTAATAAGTATATTTATTACAGTTCTATCGATAGAAACTGCATAATATGGGTAATAATGCATGGTATATTGATGATAATAAAAGTAATAAGTATATTTATTATAGTTCTATCGATAATAACTGCATAATATGGGTAATAATGCACGTTATATTGATGATAATAAAAGTAGTATGTATATTTATTATAGTTCTACCGATTATAACTGCATAACATGGGTAATAATGAATGTTATATTGATAATAATATAAGTAATAAGTATAATTATTACAGATCTAGCGATAATAGCTGCATAATATGGGTAATAATGCACGTTATATTGCTAACAATATAAATAATAAGTATAATTATTACAGTTCTAGCGATAATAACTGCATTATATGGGTAATAATGCATGTTATATTGATAATATCGGGAGTAATAAGTATAATTACTATATTTCTAGCGATAATAATAGTACAATATGGCTAATAGTGCATGTTATATTGATAATAATAAAAGTAATAAGTATAATTATTACAGTTCTATCGATAATAACTGCATAATATGTGTAATAATGCATGTTATATTGATGATAATAAAAGTAATAAGTATAATTATTACAGTTCTAGCGATAATAACTGCATTATATGGGTAATAATGCACGTTATATTGCTAATATCGGGAGTAATATGTATAATTACTATAGTTCTAGCGATAATAATAGTACAATATGGCTAATAGTGCATGTGATATTGATAATAATAATAGTAATAAGTATATTTATTACAGTTGTATCGATAATAACTGCATAATATGGGTAATAATGCATGTTATATTCATGATAATAAAAGTAATACGTATATTTATTATAGTTCTAGCGATAATAACTGCATAATATGGGTAATAATGCATGTTATATTGATAATAATATAAGTAATAAGTATAATTATTACAGTTCTAGCGATAATAACTGCATTATATGGGTAATAATGCACGTTATATTGCTAATAATATACGTAATAAGTATAATTATTACAGTTCTAGCGATAATAACTGCATAATATGGGTAATAATGCATGTTATATTGATAATATCGGGAGTAACGAGTATAATTATTACAGTTCTAGCGATAATAATAGTAAAATATGGCTAATAGTGCCTGTTCTATTGATAATAATAAAAGTAATACGTATATTTATTATAGTTCTAGCGATAATAACTGCATAATATGGGTAATAATGCATGTTATATTCATAATAATATAAGTAATAAGTATAATTATTACAGTTCTAGCGATAATAACTGCATTATATGGTTATAATGCATGTTATATTGATGATAATGAAAGTAGTAAGTATATTTATTACAGTTCTAGCGATAATAACTGCATTATATGCGTAATAATGCATGTTATATTGATAATATCGGGAGTAATAAGTATAATTATTATAGTTCTAGCGACAATAATAGTAAAATATGGCTAATAGTGCATGTTATATTGATAATAATAAAAGTACTAAGTATATTTATTATAGTTCTAGCGATAATAACTGCATAATATAGGTAATAATGCATGTTATATTGATAATAATATAAGTAATAAGTATATTTATTACAGTTCTATCGATAGAAACTGCATAATATGGTTAATTATACATGTTATATTGACGATAATAAAAGTAATACGTATATTTATTATAGTTCTAGCGATAATAACTGCATAATATGGGTGATAATGCATGTTATATTGATAATAATAAAAGTAATAAGTATATTTATTATAGTTCTATCGATAATAACTGCATAATATGGGTAATAATGCACGTTATATTGATAATAATAATAGTAGTAAGTATATTTATTATAGTTCTACCGATTATAACTGCATAATATGGGTAATAATGCACGTTATATTGAGAATAATATAAGTAATAAGTATATTTATTACAGTTCTATCGATAGAAACTGCATAATATGGTTAATTATACATGTTATATTGACGATAATAAAAGTAATACGTATATTTATTATAGTTCTAGCGATAATAACTGCATAATATGGGTGATAATGCATGTTATATTGATAATAATAAAAGTAATAAGTATATTTATTATAGTTCTATCGATAATAACTGCATAATATGGGTAATAATGCACGTTATATTGATAATAATAATAGTAGTAAGTATATTTATTATAGTTCTACCGATTATAACTGCATAATATGGGTAATAATGCACGTTATATTGAGAATAATATAAGTAATAAGTATAATTATTACAGTTCTAGCGATAATAACTGCATTATTTAGGTAATAATGCATGTTATATTGATAATAATATAAGTAATAAGTATAATTATTACAGTTCTAGCGATAATAACTGCATTATATGGGTGACAATGCATGTTATATTGATAATAATATAAGTGATAAGTATATTTATTACAGTTCTATCGATAGAAACTGCATAGTATGGTTAATTATACATGTTATATTGACGATAATAAAAGTAATACGTATATTTATTATAGTTCTAGCGATAATAACTGCATTATTTGGGTAATAATGGATGTTATATTGATAATATCGGGAGTAATAAGTATAATTATTACAGTTCTAGCGATAATACTAGTAAAATATGGCTAAGAGTGCCTGTTATATTGATAATAATAAAAGTGATAAGTATATTTATTATAGTTCTAGCGATAATAACTGCATTATTTGGGTAATAATGCATGTTATATTGATAATAATATAAGTAATAAGTATAATTATTACAGATCTAGCGATAATAGCTGCATACTATGGGTAATAATGCACGTTATATTGCTAACAATATAAATAATAAGTATAATTATTACAGTTCTAGCGATAATAACTGCATTATATGGGTAATAATGCATGTTATATTGATAATATCGGGAGTAATAAGTATAATTACTATATTTCTAGCGATAATAATAGTACAATATGGCTAATAGTGCATGTTATATTGATAATAATAAAAGTAATAAGTATATTTATTACAGTTCTATCGATAATAACTGCATAATATGTGTAATAATGCATGTTATATTGATGATAATAAAAGTAATAAGTATAATTATTACAGTTCTAGCGATAATAACTGCATTATATGGGTAATAATGCACGTTATATTGCTAATATCGGGAGTAATAAGTATAATTACTATATTTCTAGCGATAATAATAGTACAATATGGCTAATAGTGCATGTTGTATTGATAATAATAAAAGTAATAAGTATATTTATTACAGTTCTATCGATAATAACTGCATAATATGTGTAATAATGCATGTTATATTGATGATAATAAAAGTAATAAGTATAATTATTACAGTTCTAGCGATAATAACTGCATTATATGGGTAATAATGCACGTTATATTGCTAATATCTGGAGTAATATGTACAATTACTATAGTTCTAGCGATAATAATAGTACAATATGGCTAATAGTGCATGTTATATTGATAATAATAAAAGTAATACGTATATTTATTATAGTTCTAGCGATAATAACTGCATAATATGGGTAATAATGCATGTTATATTCATAATAATATAAGTAATAAGTATAATTATTACTGTTCTAGCGATAATAACTCCATTATATGGGTAATAATGCATGTTATATTGATAATAATATAAGTAATAAGTATAATTATTACAGATCTAGCGATAATAGCTGCATAATATGGGTAATAATGCACGTTATATTGCTAACAATATAAATAATAAGTATAATTATTACAGTTCTAGCGATAATAACTGCATTATATGGGTAATAATGCATGTTATATTGATAATATCGGGAGTAATAAGTATAATTACTATATTTCTAGCGATAATAATAGTACAATATGGCTAATAGTGCATGTTATACTGATAATAATAAAAGTAATAAGTATATTTATTACAGTTCTATCGATAATAACTGCATAATATGTGTAATAATGCATGTTATATTGATGATAATAAAAGTAATAAGTATAATTATTACAGTTCTAGCGATAATAACTGCATTATATGGGTAATAATGCACGTTATATTGTTAATATCGGGAGCAATATGTATAATTACTATAGTTCTAGCGATAATAATAGTACAATATGGCTAATAGTGCATGTTATATTGATAATAATAATAGTAATAAGTATATTTATTACAGTTGTATCGATAATAACTGCATAATATGGGTAATAATGCATGTTATATTCATGATAATAAAAGTAATACGTATATTTATTATAGTTCTAGCGATAATAACTGCATAATATGGGTAATAATGCATGTTATATTGATAATAATATAAGTAATAAGTATAATTATTACAGTTCTAGCGATAATAACTGCATTATATGGGTAATAATGCACGTTATATTGCTAATAATATACGTAATAAGTATAATTATTACAGTTCTAGCGATAATAACTGCATAATATGGGTAATAATGCATGTTATATTGATAATATCGGGAGTAACGAGTATAATTATTACAGTTCTAGCGATAATAATAGTAAAATATGGCTAATAGTGCCTGTTCTATTGATAATAATAAAAGTAATACGTATATTTATTATAGTTCTAGCGATAATAACTGCATAATATGGGTAATAATGCATGTTATATTCATAATAATATAAGTAATAAGTATAATTATTACAGTTCTAGCGATAATAACTGCATTATATGGTTATAATGCATGTTATATTGATAATATCGGGAGTAATAAGTATAATTATTATAGTTCTAGCGACAATAATAGTAAAATATGGCTAATAGTGCATGTTATATTGATAATAATAAAAGTACTAAGTATATTTATTATAGTTCTAGCGATAATAACTGCATAATATAGGTAATAATGCATGTTATATTGATAATAATATAAGTAATAAGTATATTTATTACAGTTCTATCGATAGAAACTGCATAATATGGTTAATTATACATGTTATATTGACGATAATAAAAGTAATACGTATATTTATTATAGTTCTAGCGATAATAACTGCATAATATGGGTGATAATGCATGTTATATTGATAATAATAAAAGTAATAAGTATATTTATTATAGTTCTATCGATAATAACTGCATAATATGGGTAATAATGCACGTTATATTGATAATAATATAAGTGATAAGTATATTTATTACAGTTCTATCGATAGAAACTGCATAATATGGTTAATTATACATGTTATATTGACGATAATAAAAGTAATACGTATATTTATTATAGTTCTAGCGATAATAACTGCTTAATATGGGTGATAATGCATGTTATATTGATAATAATAAAAGTAATAAGTATATTTATTATAGTTCTATCGATAATAACTGCATAATATGGGTAATAATGCACGTTATATTGATGATAATAATAGTAGTAAGTATATTTATTATAGTTCTACCGATTATAACTGCATAATATGGGTAATAATGCACGATATATTGAGAATAATATAATAATAAGTATAATTATTACAGTTCTAGCGATAATAACTGCATTATTTGGGTAATAATGCATGTTATATTGATAATAATATAAGTAATAAGTATAATTATTACAGTTCTAGCGATAATAACTCCATTATATGGGTAATAATGCATGTTATATTGATAATAATATAAGTAATAAGTATAATTATTACAGTTCTAGCGATAATAGCTGCATAATATGGGTAATAATGCACGTTATATTGCTAACAATATAAATAATAAGTATAATTATTACAGTTCTAGCGATAATAACTGCATTATATGGGTAATAATGCATGTTATATTGATAATATCGGGAGTAATAAGTATAATTACTATATTTCTAGCGATAATAATAGTACAATATGGCTAATAGTGCATATTATATTGATAATAATAAAAGTAATAAGTATATTTATTACAGTTCTATTGATAATAACTGCATAATATGGGTAATAATGCAAGTTATATTGATGATAATAAAAGTAATACGTATATTTATTATAGTTCTAGCGATAATAACTGCATAATATGGGTAATAATGCATGTTATATTGATAATAATATAAGTAATAAGTATATTTATTACAGTTCTATCGATAGAAACTGCATAATATGGGTAATAATGCATGGTATATTGATGATAATAAAAGTAATAAGTATATTTATTATAGTTCTATCGATAATAACTGCATAATATGGGTAATAATGCACGTTATATTGATGATAATAAAAGTAGTATGTATATTTATTATAGTTCTACCGATTATAACTGCATAACATGGGTAATAATGAATGTTATATTGATAATAATATAAGTAATAAGTATAATTATTACAGATCTAGCGATAATAGCTGCATAATATGGGTAATAATGCACGTTATATTGCTAACAATATAAATAATAAGTATAATTATTACAGTTCTAGCGATAATAACTGCATTATATGGGTAATAATGCATGTTATATTGATAATATCGGGAGTAATAAGTATAATTACTATATTTCTAGCGATAATAATAGTACAATATGGCTAATAGTGCATGTTATATTGATAATAATAAAAGTAATAAGTATAATTATTACAGTTCTATCGATAATAACTGCATAATATGTGTAATAATGCATGTTATATTGATGATAATAAAAGTAATAAGTATAATTATTACAGTTCTAGCGATAATAACTGCATTATATGGGTAATAATGCACGTTATATTGCTAATATCGGGAGTAATATGTATAATTACTATAGTTCTAGCGATAATAATAGTACAATATGGCTAATAGTGCATGTGATATTGATAATAATAATAGTAATAAGTATATTTATTACAGTTGTATCGATAATAACTGCATAATATGGGTAATAATGCATGTTATATTCATGATAATAAAAGTAATACGTATATTTATTATAGTTCTAGCGATAATAACTGCATAATATGGGTAATAATGCATGTTATATTGATAATAATATAAGTAATAAGTATAATTATTACAGTTCTAGCGATAATAACTGCATTATATGGGTAATAATGCACGTTATATTGCTAATAATATACGTAATAAGTATAATTATTACAGTTCTAGCGATAATAACTGCATAATATGGGTAATAATGCATGTTATATTGATAATATCGGGAGTAACGAGTATAATTATTACAGTTCTAGCGATAATAATAGTAAAATATGGCTAATAGTGCCTGTTCTATTGATAATAATAAAAGTAATACGTATATTTATTATAGTTCTAGCGATAATAACTGCATAATATGGGTAATAATGCATGTTATATTCATAATAATATAAGTAATAAGTATAATTATTACAGTTCTAGCGATAATAACTGCATTATATGGTTATAATGCATGTTATATTGATGATAATGAAAGTAGTAAGTATATTTATTACAGTTCTAGCGATAATAACTGCATTATATGCGTAATAATGCATGTTATATTGATAATATCGGGAGTAATAAGTATAATTATTATAGTTCTAGCGACAATAATAGTAAAATATGGCTAATAGTGCATGTTATATTGATAATAATAAAAGTACTAAGTATATTTATTATAGTTCTAGCGATAATAACTGCATAATATAGGTAATAATGCATGTTATATTGATAATAATATAAGTAATAAGTATATTTATTACAGTTCTATCGATAGAAACTGCATAATATGGTTAATTATACATGTTATATTGACGATAATAAAAGTAATACGTATATTTATTATAGTTCTAGCGATAATAACTGCATAATATGGGTGATAATGCATGTTATATTGATAATAATAAAAGTAATAAGTATATTTATTATAGTTCTATCGATAATAACTGCATAATATGGGTAATAATGCACGTTATATTGATAATAATAATAGTAGTAAGTATATTTATTATAGTTCTACCGATTATAACTGCATAATATGGGTAATAATGCACGTTATATTGAGAATAATATAAGTAATAAGTATATTTATTACAGTTCTATCGATAGAAACTGCATAATATGGTTAATTATACATGTTATATTGACGATAATAAAAGTAATACGTATATTTATTATAGTTCTAGCGATAATAACTGCATAATATGGGTGATAATGCATGTTATATTGATAATAATAAAAGTAATAAGTATATTTATTATAGTTCTATCGATAATAACTGCATAATATGGGTAATAATGCACGTTATATTGATAATAATAATAGTAGTAAGTATATTTATTATAGTTCTACCGATTATAACTGCATAATATGGGTAATAATGCACGTTATATTGAGAATAATATAAGTAATAAGTATAATTATTACAGTTCTAGCGATAATAACTGCATTATTTAGGTAATAATGCATGTTATATTGATAATAATATAAGTAATAAGTATAATTATTACAGTTCTAGCGATAATAACTGCATTATATGGGTGACAATGCATGTTATATTGATAATAATATAAGTGATAAGTATATTTATTACAGTTCTATCGATAGAAACTGCATAGTATGGTTAATTATACATGTTATATTGACGATAATAAAAGTAATACGTATATTTATTATAGTTCTAGCGATAATAACTGCATTATTTGGGTAATAATGGATGTTATATTGATAATATCGGGAGTAATAAGTATAATTATTACAGTTCTAGCGATAATACTAGTAAAATATGGCTAAGAGTGCCTGTTATATTGATAATAATAAAAGTGATAAGTATATTTATTATAGTTCTAGCGATAATAACTGCATAATATGGGTAATAATGCATGTTATATTGATAATAATATAAGTAATAAGTATAATTATTACAGTTCTAGCGATAATAACTCCATTATATGGGTAATAATGCATGTTATATTGATAATAATATAAGTAATAAGTATAATTATTACAGTTCTAGCGATAATAGCTGCATAATATGGGTAATAATGCACGTTATATTGCTAACAATATAAATAATAAGTATAATTATTACAGTTCTAGCGATAATAACTGCATTATATGGGTAATAATGCATGTTATATTGATAATATCGGGAGTAATAAGTATAATTACTATATTTCTAGCGATAATAATAGTACAATATGGCTAATAGTGCATGTTATATTGATAATAATAAAAGTAATAAGTATATTTATTACAGTTCTATCGATAATAACTGCATAATATGGGTAATAATGCATGTTATATTGATGATAATAAAAGTAATACGTATATTTATTATAGTTCTAGCGATAATAACTGCATAATATGGGTAATAATGCATGTTATATTGATAATAATATAAGTAATAAGTATAATTATTACAGTTCTATCGATAATAACTGCATAATATTGGTAATAATGCATGTTATATAGATGATAATAAAAGTAATAAGTATAATTATTACAGTTCTAGCGATAATAACTGCATTATATGGGTAATAATGCACGTTATATTGCTAATATCGGGAGTAACAAGTATAATTACTATAGTTCTAGCGATAATAATAGTACAATATGGCTAATAGTGCACGTCATATTGCTAATAATAAAAGTAATAAGTATATTTATTATAGTTCTACCGATTATAACTGCATAATATGGGTAATAATGCACGTTATATTGAGAATAATATAAGTAATAAGTATAATTATTACAGTTCTAGCGATAATAACTGCATTATTTGGGTAATAATGGATGTTATATTGATAATATCAGGAGTAATAAGTATAATTATTACAGTTCTAGCGATAATACTAGTAAAATATGGCTAAGAGTGCCTGTTATATTGATAATAATAAAAGTAATAAGTATATTTATTATACTTCTGTCGATAATAACTGCATTATATGGGTAATAATGCATGTTATATTGATAATAATATAAGTAATAAGTATAATTGTTACAGTTCTAGCGATAATAACTCCATTATATGGGTAATAATACATGTTATATTGATAATAATATAAGTCATAAGTATAATTATTACAGTTCTAGCGATAATAACTGCATAATATGGGTAACAATGCATGTTATATTGAGAATATTATAAGTAATAAGTATATTTATTATAGTTCTATCGATAATAACAGCATAATATGGGTAATAATGCACGTTATATTGATGATAATAAAAGTAGTAAGTATATTTATTATAGTTCTACCGATTATAACTCCATTATATGGGTAATAATGCATGTTATAATGATAATAATATAAGTAATAAGTATAATTATTACAGATCTAGCGAATAATAGCTGCATAATATGGGTAATAATGCACGTTATATTGCTAACAATATAAATAATAAGTATAATTATTACACTTCTAGCGATAATAACTGCATTATATGGGTAATAATGCATGTTATATTGATAATATCGGGAGTAATAAGTATAATTACTATATTTCTAGCGATAATAATAGTACAATATGGCTAATAGTGCATGTTATATTGATAATAATAAAAGTAATAAGTATATTTATTACAGTTCTATCGATAATAACTGCATAATATGTGTAATAATGCATGTTATATTGATGATAATAAAAGTAATAAGTATAATTATTACAGTTCTAGCGATAATAACTGCATTATATGGGTAATAATGCATGTTATATTGATGATAATGAACGTAGTAAGTATATTTATTACAGTTCTAGCGATAATGACTGCATTATATGCGTAATAATGCATGTTATATTGATAATATCGGGAGTAATAAGTATAATTATTATAGTTCTAGCGACAATAATAGTAAAATATGGCTAATAGTGCATGTTATATTGATAATAATAAAAGTACTAAGTATATTTATTACAGTTCTATCGATAATAACTGCATAATATTGGTAATAATGCATGTTATATAGATGATAATAAAAGTAATAAGTTTAATTATTACAGTTCTAGCGATAATAACTGCATTATATGGGTAATAATGCACGTTATATTGCTAATATCGGGAGTAATAAGTATAATTACTATATTTCTAGTGATAATAATAGTACAATATGGCTAATAGTGCATGTTATATTGATAATAATAAAAGTAATAAGTATATTTATTACAGTTCTATCGATAATAACTGCATAATATTGGTAATAATGCATGTTATATAGATGATAATAAAAGTAATAAGTATAATTATTACAGTTCTAGCGATAATAACTGCATTATTTGGGTAATAATGCATGTTATATTGATAATAGTATAAGTAATAAGTATAATTATTACAGTTCTAGCGATAATAACTCCATTATATGGGTAATAATGCATGTTATATTGATAATAATATAAGTAATAAGTATAATTATTACAGTTCTAGCGATAATAGCTGCATAATATGGGTAATAATGCACGTTGTATTGCTAACAATATAAATAATAAGTATAATTATTACAGTTCTAGCGATAATAACTGCATTATATGGGTAATAATGCATGTTATATTGCTAATAATATACGTAATAAGTATAATTATTACAGTTCTAGCGATAATAACTGCATTATATGGGTGATAATGCATGTTATATTGATAATAATAAAAGTAATAAGTATATTTATTATAGTTCTATCGATAATAACTGCATAATATGGGTAATAATGCACGTTATATTGATGATAATAAAAGTAGTAAGTATATTTATTATAGTTCTACCGATTATAACTGCATAATATGGGTAATAATGCATGTTATATTGAGAATAATATAAGTAATAAGTATAATTATTACAGTTCTAGCGATAATAACTGCATTATTTGGGTAATAATGGATGTTATATTGATAATATCGGGAGTAATAAGTATAATTATTACAGTTCTAGCGATAATACTAGTAAAATATGGCTAAGAGTGCCTGTTATATTGATAATAATAAAAGTGATAAGTATATTTATTATAGTTCTAGCGATAATAACTGCATAATATGGGTAATAATGCATGCTATATTGATAATAATATAAGTAATAAGTATAATTATTACAGTTCTAGCGATAATAACTCCATTATATGCGTAATAATGCATGTTATATTGATAATAATATAAGTAATAAGTATAATTATTACAGTTCTAGCGATAATAGCTGCATAATATGGGTAATAATGCACGTTATATTGCTAACAATATAAATAATAAGTATAATTATTACAGTTCTAGCGATAATAACTGCATTATATGGGTAATAATGCATGTTATATTGATAATATCGGGAGTAATAAGTATAATTACTATATTTCTAGCGATAATAATAGTACAATATGGCTAATAGTGCATGTTATATTGATAATAATAAAAGTAATAAGTATATTTATTACAGTTCTATCGATAATAACTGCATAATATTGGTAATAATGCATGTTATATAGATGATAATAAAAGTAATAAGTATAATTATTACAGTTCTAGCGATAATAACTGCATTATATGGGTAATAATGCACGTTATATTGCTAATATCGGGAGTAACAAGTATAATTACTATAGTTCTAGCGATAATAATAGTACAATATGGCTAATAGTGCACGTCATATTGCTAATAATAAAAGTAATAAGTATATTTATTATAGTTCTACCGATTATAACTGCATAATATGGGTAATAATGCACGTTATATTGAGAATAATATAAGTAATAAGTATAATTATTACAGTTCTAGCGATAATAACTGCATTATTTGGGTAATAATGCATGTTATATTGATAATAGTATAAGTAATAAGTATAATTATTACAGTTCTAGCGATAATAACTCCATTATATGGGTAATAATGCATGTTATATTGATAATAATATAAGTAATAAGTATAATTATTACAGATCTAGCGAATAATAGCTGCATAA
The DNA here is from genome assembly GCA_963576845.1 of Megachile leachella. Lineage (NCBI taxonomy): Eukaryota > Metazoa > Arthropoda > Insecta > Hymenoptera > Megachilidae > Megachile > Megachile leachella. The sequence continues at coordinate 333,209 of CAUYWW010000231.1, read as the reverse complement.
TATGGGTAATAATGCACGTTATATTGCTAACAATATAAATAATAAGTATAATTATTACACTTCTAGCGATAATAACTGCATTATATGGGTAATAATGCATGTTATATTGATAATATCGGGAGTAATAAGTATAATTACTATATTTCTAGCGATAATAATAGTACAATATGGCTAATAGTGCATGTTATATTGATAATAATAAAAGTAATAAGTATATTTATTACAGTTCTATCGATAATAACTGCATAATATGTGTAATAATGCATGTTATATTGATGATAATAAAAGTAATAAGTATAATTATTACAGTTCTAGCGATAATAACTGCATTATATGGGTAATAATGCACGTTATATTGCTAATATCGGGAGTAATAAGTATAATTACTATATTTCTAGTGATAATAATAGTACAATATGGCTAATAGTGCATGTTATATTGATAATAATAAAAGTAATAAGTATATTTATTACAGTTCTATCGATAATAACTGCATAATATTGGTAATAATGCATGTTATATAGATGATAATAAAAGTAATAAGTATAATTATTACAGTTCTAGCGATAATAACTGCATTATTTGGGTAATAATGCATGTTATATTGATAATAGTATAAGTAATAAGTATAATTATTACAGTTCTAGCGATAATAACTCCATTATATGGGTAATAATGCATGTTATATTGATAATAATATAAGTAATAAGTATAATTATTACAGTTCTAGCGATAATAGCTGCATAATATGGGTAATAATGCACGTTGTATTGCTAACAATATAAATAATAAGTATAATTATTACAGTTCTAGCGATAATAACTGCATTATATGGGTAATAATGCATGTTATATTGCTAATAATATACGTAATAAGTATAATTATTACAGTTCTAGCGATAATAACTGCATTATATGGGTGATAATGCATGTTATATTGATAATAATAAAAGTAATAAGTATATTTATTATAGTTCTATCGATAATAACTGCATAATATGGGTAATAATGCACGTTATATTGATGATAATAAAAGTAGTAAGTATATTTATTATAGTTCTACCGATTATAACTGCATAATATGGGTAATAATGCATGTTATATTGAGAATAATATAAGTAATAAGTATAATTATTACAGTTCTAGCGATAATAACTGCATTATTTGGGTAATAATGGATGTTATATTGATAATATCGGGAGTAATAAGTATAATTATTACAGTTCTAGCGATAATACTAGTAAAATATGGCTAAGAGTGCCTGTTATATTGATAATAATAAAAGTGATAAGTATATTTATTATAGTTCTAGCGATAATAACTGCATAATATGGGTAATAATGCATGCTATATTGATAATAATATAAGTAATAAGTATAATTATTACAGTTCTAGCGATAATAACTCCATTATATGCGTAATAATGCATGTTATATTGATAATAATATAAGTAATAAGTATAATTATTACAGTTCTAGCGATAATAGCTGCATAATATGGGTAATAATGCACGTTATATTGCTAACAATATAAATAATAAGTATAATTATTACAGTTCTAGCGATAATAACTGCATTATATGGGTAATAATGCATGTTATATTGATAATATCGGGAGTAATAAGTATAATTACTATATTTCTAGCGATAATAATAGTACAATATGGCTAATAGTGCATGTTATATTGATAATAATAAAAGTAATAAGTATATTTATTACAGTTCTATCGATAATAACTGCATAATATTGGTAATAATGCATGTTATATAGATGATAATAAAAGTAATAAGTATAATTATTACAGTTCTAGCGATAATAACTGCATTATATGGGTAATAATGCACGTTATATTGCTAATATCGGGAGTAACAAGTATAATTACTATAGTTCTAGCGATAATAATAGTACAATATGGCTAATAGTGCACGTCATATTGCTAATAATAAAAGTAATAAGTATATTTATTATAGTTCTACCGATTATAACTGCATAATATGGGTAATAATGCACGTTATATTGAGAATAATATAAGTAATAAGTATAATTATTACAGTTCTAGCGATAATAACTGCATTATTTGGGTAATAATGCATGTTATATTGATAATAGTATAAGTAATAAGTATAATTATTACAGTTCTAGCGATAATAACTCCATTATATGGGTAATAATGCATGTTATATTGATAATAATATAAGTAATAAGTATAATTATTACAGATCTAGCGAATAATAGCTGCATAATATGGGTAATAATGCACGTTATATTGCTAACAATATAAATAATAAGTATAATTATTACACTTCTAGCGATAATAACTGCATTATATGGGTAATAATGCATGTTATATTGATAATATCGGGAGTAATAAGTATAATTACTATATTTCTAGCGATAATAATAGTACAATATGGCTAATAGTGCATGTTATATTGATAATAATAAAAGTAATAAGTATATTTATTACAGTTCTATCGATAATAACTGCATAATATGTGTAATAATGCATGTTATATTGATGATAATAAAAGTAATAAGTATAATTATTACAGTTCTAGCGATAATAACTGCATTATATGGGTAATAATGCATGTTATATTGATGATAATGAAAGTAGTAAGTATATTTATTACAGTTCTAGCGATAATGACTGCATTATATGCGTAATAATGCATGTTATATTGATAATATCGGGAGTAATAAGTATAATTATTATAGTTCTAGCGACAATAATAGTAAAATATGGCTAATAGTGCATGTTATATTGATAATAATAAAAGTACTAAGTATATTTATTACAGTTCTATCGATAATAACTGCATAATATTGGTAATAATGCATGTTATATAGATGATAATAAAAGTAATAAGTTTAATTATTACAGTTCTAGCGATAATAACTGCATTATATGGGTAATAATGCACGTTATATTGCTAATATCGGGAGTAATAAGTATAATTACTATATTTCTAGTGATAATAATAGTACAATATGGCTAATAGTGCATGTTATATTGATAATAATAAAAGTAATAAGTATATTTATTACAGTTCTATCGATAATAACTGCATAATATTGGTAATAATGCATGTTATATAGATGATAATAAAAGTAATAAGTATAATTATTACAGTTCTAGCGATAATAACTGCATTATTTGGGTATTAATGCATGTTATATTGATAATAGTATAAGTAATAAGTATAATTATTACAGTTCTAGCGATAATAACTCCATTATATGGGTAATAATGCATGTTATATTGATAATAATATATGTAATAAGTATAATTATTACAGTTCTAGCGATAATAGCTGCATAATATGGGTAATAATGCACGTTGTATTGCTAACAATATAAATAATAAGTATAATTATTACAGTTCTAGCGATAATAACTGCATTATATGGGTAATAATGCATGTTATATTGCTAATAATATACGTAATAAGTATAATTATTACAGTTCTAGCGATAATAACTGCATTATATGGGTGATAATGCATGTTATATTGATAATAATAAAAGTAATAAGTATATTTATTATAGTTCTATCGATAATAACTGCATAATATGGGTAATAATGCACGTTATATTGATGATAATAAAAGTAGTAAGTATATTTATTATAGTTCTACCGATTATAACTGCATAATATGGGTAATAATGCATGTTATATTGAGAATAATATAAGTAATAAGTATAATTATTACAGTTCTAGCGATAATAACTGCATTATTTGGGTAATAATGGATGTTATATTGATAATATCGGGAGTAATAAGTATAATTATTACAGTTCTAGCGATAATACTAGTAAAATATGGCTAAGAGTGCCTGTTATATTGATAATAATAAAAGTGATAAGTATATTTATTATAGTTCTAGCGATAATAACTGCATAATATGGGTAATAATGCATGTTATATTGATAATAATATAAGTAATAAGTATAATTATTACAGTTCTAGCGATAATAACTCCATTATATGCGTAATAATGCATGTTATATTGATAATAATATAAGTAATAAGTATAATTATTACAGTTCTAGCGATAATAGCTGCATAATATGGGTAATAATGCACGTTATATTGCTAACAATATAAATAATAAGTATAATTATTACAGTTCTAGCGATAATAACTGCATTATATGGGTAATAATGCATGTTATATTGATAATATCGGGAGTAATAAGTATAATTACTATATTTCTAGCGATAATAATAGTACAATATGGCTAATAGTGCATGTTATATTGATAATAATAAAAGTAATAAGTATATTTATTACAGTTCTATCGATAATAACTGCATAATATTGGTAATAATGCATGTTATATAGATGATAATAAAAGTAATAAGTATAATTATTACAGTTCTAGCGATAATAACTGCATTATATGGGTAATAATGCACGTTATATTGCTAATATCGGGAGTAACAAGTATAATTACTATAGTTCTAGCGATAATAATAGTACAATATGGCTAATAGTGCACGTCATATTGCTAATAATAAAAGTAATAAGTATATTTATTATAGTTCTACCGATTATAACTGCATAATATGGGTAATAATGCACGTTATATTGAGAATAATATAAGTAATAAGTATAATTATTACAGTTCTAGCGATAATAACTGCATTATTTGGGTAATAATGCATGTTATATTGATAATAGTATAAGTAATAAGTATAATTATTACAGTTCTAGCGATAATAACTCCATTATATGGGTAATAATGCATGTTATATTGATAATAATATAAGTAATAAGTATAATTATTACAGATCTAGCGAATAATAGCTGCATAATATGGGTAATAATGCACGTTATATTGCTAACAATATAAATAATAAGTATAATTATTACACTTCTAGCGATAATAACTGCATTATATGGGTAATAATGCATGTTATATTGATAATATCGGGAGTAATAAGTATAATTACTATATTTCTAGCGATAATAATAGTACAATATGGCTAATAGTGCATGTTATATTGATAATAATAAAAGTAATAAGTATATTTATTACAGTTCTATCGATAATAACTGCATAATATGTGTAATAATGCATGTTATATTGATGATAATAAAAGTAATAAGTATAATTATTACAGTTCTAGCGATAATAACTGCATTATATGGGTAATAATGCATGTTATATTGATGATAATGAAAGTAGTAAGTATATTTATTACAGTTCTAGCGATAATGACTGCATTATATGCGTAATAATGCATGTTATATTGATAATATCGGGAGTAATAAGTATAATTATTATAGTTCTAGCGACAATAATAGTAAAATATGGCTAATAGTGCATGTTATATTGATAATAATAAAAGTACTAAGTATATTTATTACAGTTCTATCGATAATAACTGCATAATATTGGTAATAATGCATGTTATATAGATGATAATAAAAGTAATAAGTTTAATTATTACAGTTCTAGCGATAATAACTGCATTATATGGGTAATAATGCACGTTATATTGCTAATATCGGGAGTAATAAGTATAATTACTATATTTCTAGTGATAATAATAGTACAATATGGCTAATAGTGCATGTTATATTGATAATAATAAAAGTAATAAGTATATTTATTACAGTTCTATCGATAATAACTGCATAATATTGGTAATAATGCATGTTATATAGATGATAATAAAAGTAATAAGTATAATTATTACAGTTCTAGCGATAATAACTGCATTATTTGGGTATTAATGCATGTTATATTGATAATAGTATAAGTAATAAGTATAATTATTACAGTTCTAGCGATAATAACTCCATTATATGGGTAATAATGCATGTTATATTGATAATAATATATGTAATAAGTATAATTATTACAGTTCTAGCGATAATAGCTGCATAATATGGGTAATAATGCACGTTGTATTGCTAACAATATAAATAATAAGTATAATTATTACAGTTCTAGCGATAATAACTGCATTATATGGGTAATAATGCATGTTATATTGCTAATAATATACGTAATAAGTATAATTATTACAGTTCTAGCGATAATAACTGCATTATATGGGTGATAATGCATGTTATATTGATAATAATAAAAGTAATAAGTATATTTATTATAGTTCTATCGATAATAACTGCATAATATGGGTAATAATGCACGTTATATTGATGATAATAAAAGTAGTAAGTATATTTATTATAGTTCTACCGATTATAACTGCATAATATGGGTAATAATGCATGTTATATTGAGAATAATATAAGTAATAAGTATAATTATTACAGTTCTAGCGATAATAACTGCATTATTTGGGTAATAATGGATGTTATATTGATAATATCGGGAGTAATAAGTATAATTATTACAGTTCTAGCGATAATACTAGTAAAATATGGCTAAGAGTGCCTGTTATATTGATAATAATAAAAGTGATAAGTATATTTATTATAGTTCTAGCGATAATAACTGCATAATATGGGTAATAATGCATGTTATATTGATAATAATATAAGTAATAAGTATAATTATTACAGTTCTAGCGATAATAACTCCATTATATGCGTAATAATGCATGTTATATTGATAATAATATAAGTAATAAGTATAATTATTACAGTTCTAGCGATAATAGCTGCATAATATGGGTAATAATGCACGTTATATTGCTAACAATATAAATAATAAGTATAATTATTACAGTTCTAGCGATAATAACTGCATTATATGGGTAATAATGCATGTTATATTGATAATATCGGGAGTAATAAGTATAATTACTATATTTCTAGCGATAATAATAGTACAATATGGCTAATAGTGCATGTTATATTGATAATAATAAAAGTAATAAGTATATTTATTACAGTTCTATCGATAATAACTGCATAATATTGGTAATAATGCATGTTATATAGATGATAATAAAAGTAATAAGTATAATTATTACAGTTCTAGCGATAATAACTGCATTATATGGGTAATAATGCACGTTATATTGCTAATATCGGGAGTAACAAGTATAATTACTATAGTTCTAGCGATAATAATAGTACAATATGGCTAATAGTGCACGTCATATTGCTAATAATAAAAGTAATAAGTATATTTATTATAGTTCTACCGATTATAACTGCATAATATGGGTAATAATGCACGTTATATTGAGAATAATATAAGTAATAAGTATAATTATTACAGTTCTAGCGATAATAACTGCATTATTTGGGTAATAATGCATGTTATATTGATAATAGTATAAGTAATAAGTATAATTATTACAGTTCTAGCGATAATAACTCCATTATATGGGTAATAATGCATGTTATAATGATAATAATATAAGTAATAAGTATAATTATTACAGATCTAGCGAATAATAGCTGCATAATATGGGTAATAATGCACGTTATATTGCTAACAATATAAATAATAAGTATAATTATTACACTTCTAGCGATAATAACTGCATTATATGGGTAATAATGCATGTTATATTGATAATATCGGGAGTAATAAGTATAATTACTATATTTCTAGCGATAATAATAGTACAATATGGCTAATAGTGCATGTTATATTGATAATAATAAAAGTAATAAGTATATTTATTACAGTTCTATCGATAATAACTGCATAATATGTGTAATAATGCATGTTATATTGATGATAATAAAAGTAATAAGTATAATTATTACAGTTCTAGCGATAATAACTGCATTATATGGGTAATAATGCATGTTATATTGATGATAATGAAAGTAGTAAGTATATTTATTACAGTTCTAGCGATAATGACTGCATTATATGCGTAATAATGCATGTTATATTGATAATAATAAAAGTACTAAGTATATTTATTACAGTTCTATCGATAATAACTGCATAATATTGGTAATAATGCATGTTATATAGATGATAATAAAAGTAATAAGTTTAATTATTACAGTTCTAGCGATAATAACTGCATTATATGGGTAATAATGCACGTTATATTGCTAATATCGGGAGTAATAAGTATAATTACTATATTTCTAGTGATAATAATAGTACAATATGGCTAATAGTGCATGTTATATTGATAATAATAAAAGTAATAAGTATATTTATTACAGTTCCATCGATAATAACTGCATAATATTGGTAATAATGCATGTTATATAGATGATAATAAAAGTAATAAGTATAATTATTACAGTTCTAGCGATAATAACTGCATTATTTGGGTAATAATGCATGTTATATTGATAATAGTATAAGTAATAAGTATAATTATTACAGTTCTAGCGATAATAACTCCATTATATGGGTAATAATGCATGTTATATTGATAATAATATAAGTAATAAGTATAATTATTACAGTTCTAGCGATAATAGCTGCATAATATGGGTAATAATGCACGTTGTATTGCTAACAATATAAATAATAAGTATAATTATTACAGTTCTAGCGATAATAACTGCATTATATGGGTAATAATGCATGTTATATTGCTAATAATATACGTAATAAGTATAATTATTACAGTTGTAGCGATAATAACTGCATTATATGGGTGATAATGCATGTTATATTGATAATAATAAAAGTAATAAGTATATTTATTATAGTTCTATCGATAATAACTGCATAATATGGGTAATAATGCACGTTATATTGATGATAATAAAAGTAGTAAGTATATTTATTATAGTTCTACCGATTATAACTGCATAATATGGGTAATAATGCATGTTATATTGAGAATAATATAAGTAATAAGTATAATTATTACAGTTCTAGCGATAATAACTGCATTATTTGGGTAATAATGGATGTTATATTGATAATATCGGGAGTAATAAGTATAATTATTACAGTTCTAGCGATAATACTAGTAAAATATGGCTAAGAGTGCCTGTTATATTGATAATAATAAAAGTGATAAGTATATTTATTATAGTTCTAGCGATAATAACTGCATAATATGGGTAATAATGCATGCTATATTGATAATAATATAAGTAATAAGTATAATTATTACAGTTCTAGCGATAATAACTCCATTATATGCGTAATAATGCATGTTATATTGATAATAATATAAGTAATAAGTATAATTATTACAGTTCTAGCGATAATAGCTGCATAATATGGGTAATAATGCACGTTATATTGCTAACAATATAAATAATAAGTATAATTATTACAGTTCTAGCGATAATAACTGCATTATATGGGTAATAATGCATGTTATATTGATAATATCGGGAGTAATAAGTATAATTACTATATTTCTAGCGATAATAATAGTACAATATGGCTAATAGTGCATGTTATATTGATAATAATAAAAGTAATAAGTATATTTATTACAGTTCTATCGATAATAACTGCATAATATTGGTAATAATGCATGTTATATAGATGATAATAAAAGTAATAAGTATAATTATTACAGTTCTAGCGATAATAACTGCATTATATGGGTAATAATGCACGTTATATTGCTAATATCGGGAGTAACAAGTATAATTACTATAGTTCTAGCGATAATAATAGTACAATATGGCTAATAGTGCACGTCATATTGCTAATAATAAAAGTAATAAGTATATTTATTATAGTTCTACCGATTATAACTGCATAATATGGGTAATAATGCACGTTATATTGAGAATAATATAAGTAATAAGTATAATTATTACAGTTCTAGCGATAATAACTGCATTATTTGGGTAATAATGCATGTTATATTGATAATAGTATAAGTAATAAGTATAATTATTACAGTTCTAGCGATAATAACTCCATTATATGGGTAATAATGCATGTTATATTGATAATAATATAAGTAATAAGTATAATTATTACAGATCTAGCGAATAATAGCTGCATAATATGGGTAATAATGCACGTTATATTGCTAACAATATAAATAATAAGTATAATTATTACACTTCTAGCGATAATAACTGCATTATATGGGTAATAATGCATGTTATATTGATAATATCGGGAGTAATAAGTATAATTACTATATTTCTAGCGATAATAATAGTACAATATGGCTAATAGTGCATGTTATATTGATAATAATAAAAGTAATAAGTATATTTATTACAGTTCTATCGATAATAACTGCATAATATGTGTAATAATGCATGTTATATTGATGATAATAAAAGTAATAAGTATAATTATTACAGTTCTAGCGATAATAACTGCATTATATGGGTAATAATGCATGTTATATTGATGATAATGAAAGTAGTAAGTATATTTATTACAGTTCTAGCGATAATGACTGCATTATATGCGTAATAATGCATGTTATATTGATAATATCGGGAGTAATAAGTATAATTATTATAGTTCTAGCGACAATAATAGTAAAATATGGCTAATAGTGCATGTTATATTGATAATAATAAAAGTACTAAGTATATTTATTACAGTTCTATCGATAATAACTGCATAATATTGGTAATAATGCATGTTATATAGATGATAATAAAAGTAATAAGTTTAATTATTACAGTTCTAGCGATAATAACTGCATTATATGGGTAATAATGCACGTTATATTGCTAATATCGGGAGTAATAAGTATAATTACTATATTTCTAGTGATAATAATAGTACAATATGGCTAATAGTGCATGTTATATTGATAATAATAAAAGTAATAAGTATATTTATTACAGTTCTATCGATAATAACTGCATAATATTGGTAATAATGCATGTTATATAGATGATAATAAAAGTAATAAGTATAATTATTACAGTTCTAGCGATAATAACTGCATTATTTGGGTAATAATGCATGTTATATTGATAATAGTATAAGTAATAAGTATAATTATTACAGTTCTAGCGATAATAACTCCATTATATGGGTAATAATGCATGTTATATTGATAATAATATAAGTAATAAGTATAATTATTACAGTTCTAGCGATAATAGCTGCATAATATGGGTAATAATGCACGTTGTATTGCTAACAATATAAATAATAAGTATAATTATTACAGTTCTAGCGATAATAACTGCATTATATGGGTAATAATGCATGTTATATTGCTAATAATATACGTAATAAGTATAATTATTACAGTTCTAGCGATAATAACTGCATTATATGGGTGATAATGCATGTTATATTGATAATAATAAAAGTAATAAGTATATTTATTATAGTTCTATCGATAATAACTGCATAATATGGGTAATAATGCACGTTATATTGATGATAATAAAAGTAGTAAGTATATTTATTATAGTTCTACCGATTATAACTGCATAATATGGGTAATAATGCATGTTATATTGAGAATAATATAAGTAATAAGTATAATTATTACAGTTCTAGCGATAATAACTGCATTATTTGGGTAATAATGGATGTTATATTGATAATATCGGGAGTAATAAGTATAATTATTACAGTTCTAGCGATAATACTAGTAAAATATGGCTAAGAGTGCCTGTTATATTGATAATAATAAAAGTGATAAGTATATTTATTATAGTTCTAGCGATAATAACTGCATAATATGGGTAATAATGCATGCTATATTGATAATAATATAAGTAATAAGTATAATTATTACAGTTCTAGCGATAATAACTCCATTATATGCGTAATAATGCATGTTATATTGATAATAATATAAGTAATAAGTATAATTATTACAGTTCTAGCGATAATAGCTGCATAATATGGGTAATAATGCACGTTATATTGCTAACAATATAAATAATAAGTATAATTATTACAGTTCTAGCGATAATAACTGCATTATATGGGTAATAATGCATGTTATATTGATAATATCGGGAGTAATAAGTATAATTACTATATTTCTAGCGATAATAATAGTACAATATGGCTAATAGTGCATGTTATATTGATAATAATAAAAGTAATAAGTATATTTATTACAGTTCTATCGATAATAACTGCATAATATTGGTAATAATGCATGTTATATAGATGATAATAAAAGTAATAAGTATAATTATTACAGTTCTAGCGATAATAACTGCATTATATGGGTAATAATGCACGTTATATTGCTAATATCGGGAGTAACAAGTATAATTACTATAGTTCTAGCGATAATAATAGTACAATATGGCTAATAGTGCACGTCATATTGCTAATAATAAAAGTAATAAGTATATTTATTATAGTTCTACCGATTATAACTGCATAATATGGGTAATAATGCACGTTATATTGAGAATAATATAAGTAATAAGTATAATTATTACTGTTCTAGCGATAATAACTGCATTATTTGGGTAATAATGCATGTTATATTGATAATAGTATAAGTAATAAGTATAATTATTACAGTTCTAGCGATAATAACTCCATTATATGGGTAATAATGCATGTTATATTGATAATAATATAAGTAATAAGTATAATTATTACAGATCTAGCGAATAATAGCTGCATAATATGGGTAATAATGCACGTTATATTGCTAACAATATAAATAATAAGTATAATTATTACACTTCTAGCGATAATAACTGCATTATATGGGTAATAATGCATGTTATATTGATAATATCGGGAGTAATAAGTATAATTACTATATTTCTAGCGATAATAATAGTACAATATGGCTAATAGTGCATGTTATATTGATAATAATAAAAGTAATAAGTATATTTATTACAGTTCTATCGATAATAACTGCATAATATGTGTAATAATGCATGTTATATTGATGATAATAAAAGTAATAAGTATAATTATTACAGTTCTAGCGATAATAACTGCATTATATGGGTAATAATGCATGTTATATTGATGATAATGAAAGTAGTAAGTATATTTATTACAGTTCTAGCGATAATGACTGCATTATATGCGTAATAATGCATGTTATATTGATAATATCGGGAGTAATAAGTATAATTATTATAGTTCTAGCGACAATAATAGTAAAATATGGCTAATAGTGCATGTTATATTGATAATAATAAAAGTACTAAGTATATTTATTATAGTTCTAGCGATAATAACTGCATAATATAGGTAATAATGCATGTTATATTGATAATAATATAAGTGATAAGTATATTTATTACAGTTCTATCGATAGAAACTGCATAATATGGTTAATTATACATGTTATATTGACGATAATAAAAGTAATACGTATATTTATTTTAGTTCTAGCGATAATAACTGCATAATATGGGTGATAATGCATGTTATATTGATAATAATAAAAGTAATAAGTATATTTATTATAGTTCTATCGATAATAACTGCATAATATGGGTAATAATGCACGTTATATTGATGATAATAATAGTAGTAAGTATATTTATTATAGTTCTACCGATTATAACTGCATAATATGGGTAATAATGCACGTTATATTGAGAATAATATAAGTAATAAGTATAATTATTACAGTTCTAGCGATAATAACTGCATTATTTGGGTAACAATGCATGTTATATTGATAATAATATAAGTAATAAGTATAATTATTACAGTTCTAGCGATAATAACTCCTTTATATGGGTAATAATGCATGTTATATTGATAATAATATAAGTAATAAGTATAATTATTACAGTTCTAGCGATAATAGCTGCATAATATGGGTAATAATGCACGTTATATTGCTAACAATATAAATAATAAGTACAATTATTACAGTTCTAGCGATAATAACTGCATTATATGGGTAATAATGCATGTTATATTGATAATATCGGGAGTAATAAGTATAATTACTATATTTCTAGCGATAATAATAGTACAATATGGCTAATAGTGCATGTTATATCGATAATAATAAAAGTAATAAGTATATTTATTACAGTTCTATCGATAGAAACTGCATAATATGGGTAATAATGCATGGTATATTGATGATAATAAAAGTAATAAGTATATTTATTATAGTTCTATCGATAATAACTGCATAATATGGGTAATAATGCACGTTATATTGATGATAATAAAAGTAGTAAGTATATTTATTATAGTTCTAACGATTATAACTGCATAATATGGGTAATAATGCATGTTATATTGAGAATAATATAAGTAATAAGTATAATTATTACAGTTCTAGCGATAATAACTGCATTATTTGGGTAATAATGGATGTTATATTGATAATATCGGGAGTAATAAGTATAATTATTACAGTTCTAGCGATAATACTAGTAAAATATGGCTAAGAGTGCCTGTTATATTGATAATAATAAAAGTAATAAGTATATTTATTATACTTCTGTCGATAATAACTGCATTATATGGGTAATAATGCATGTTATATTGATAATAATATAAGTAATAAGTATAATTGTTACAGTTCTAGGGATAACTCCATTATATGGGTAATAATGCATGTTATATTGATAATAATATAAGTCATAAGTATAATTATTACAGTTCTAGCGATAATAACTGCATAATATGGGTAACAATGCATGTTATATTGAGAATATTATAAGTAATAAGTATATTTATTATAGTTCTATCGATAATAACTGCATAAAATGGGTAATAATGCACGTTATATTGATGATAATAAAAGTAGTAAGTATATTTATTATAGTTCTACCGATTATAACTGCATAATATGGGTAATAATGCATGTTATATTGAGAATAATATAAGTAATAAGTACAATTATTACAGTTCTAGCGATAATAACTGCATAATATGGGTAATAATGCACGTTATATTGCTAATAATATAAGTAATAAGTATAATTATTACAGTTCTAGCGATAATAACTGCATTATATGGGTAATAATGCATGTTATATTGATGATAATAAAAGTAATACGTATATTTATTACAGTTCTATCGATAATAACTGCATAATATGGGTAATAATGCATGTTATATAGATGATAATAAAAGTAATAAGTATAATTATTACAGTTCTAGCGATAATAACTGCATTATATGTGTAATAATGCATGTTATATTGATAATATCGGGAGTAATAAGTATAATTATTATAGTTCTATCGATAATAACTGCATAATATGGGTAATAATGCACGTTATATTGATGATAATAAAAGTAGTAAGTATATTTATTATAGTTCTACCGATTATAACTGCATAATATGGGTAATAATGCATGTTATATTGAGAATAATATAAGTAATAAGTATAATTATTACAGTTCTAGCGATAATAACTGCATTATTTGGGTAATAATGGATGTTATATTGATAATATCGGGAGTAATAAGTATAATTATTACAGTTCTAGCGATAATACTAGTAAAATATGGCTAAGAGTGCCTGTTATATTGATAATAATAAAAGTGATAAGTATATTTATTATAGTTCTAGCGATAATAACTGCATAATATGGGTAATAATGCATGTTATATTGATAATAATATAAGTAATAAGTATAATTATTACAGTTCTAGCGATAATAACTCCATTATATGGGTAACAATGCATGTTATATTGATAATAATATAAGTAATAAGTATAATTATTACAGTTCTAGCGATAATAGCTGCATAATATGGGTAATAATGCACGTTATATTGCTAACAATATAAATAATAAGTATAATTATTACAGTTCTAGCGATAATAACTGCATTATATGGGTAATAATGCATGTTATATTGATAATATCGGGAGTAATAAGTATAATTACTATATTTCTAGCGATAATAATAGTACAATATGGCTAATAGTGCATGTTATATTGATAATAATAAAAGTAATAAGTATATTTATTACAGTTCTATCGATAATAACTGCATAATATGGGTAATAATGCATGTTATATTGATGATAATAAAAGTAATACGTATATTTATTATAGTTCTAGCGATAATAACTGCATAATATGGGTAATAATGCATGTTATATTGATAATAATAAAAGTAATAAGTATATTTATTACAGTTCTATCGATAGAAACTGCATAATATGGGTAATAATGCATGTTATATTGACGATAATAAAAGTAATACGTATATTTATTATAGTTCTAGCGATAATAACTGCATAATATGGGTGATAGTGCATGTTATATTGATAATAATAAAAGTAATAAGTATATTTATTATAGTTCTATCGATAATAACTGCATAATATGGGTAATAATGCATGTTATATAGATGATAATAAAAGTAATAAGTATAGTTATTACGGTTCTAGCGATAATAACTGCATTATATGGGTAATAATGCATGTTATATTGATAATATCGGGAGTAGTAAATATAATTATTATAGTTCTTGCGATAATAATAGTAAAATATGGCTAATAGTGCATGTTCTATTGATAATAATAAAAGTAATAAGTATATTTATTATAGTTCTGTCGATAATAACTGCATAATATGGGTAACAATGCATGTTATATTGAGAATAATATAAGTAATAACTATAATTATTACAGTTCTAGCGATAATACCTGCATTATATGCGTAATAATGCATGTTATACTGATAATATCGGGAGTAATAAGTATAATTATTATAGTTCTAGCGACAATAATAGTAAAATATGGCTATTAGTGCATGTTATATTGATAATAATAAAAGTACTAAGTATATTTATTATAGTTCTAGCGATAATAACTGCATAATATAGGTAATAATGCATGTTATATTGATAATAATATAAGTAATAAGTATATTTATTACAGTTCTATCGATAGAAACTGCATAATATGGTTAATTATACATGTTATATTGACGATAATAAAAGTAATACGTATATTTATTATAGTTCTAGCGATAATAACTGCATAATATGGGTGATAATGCATGTTATATTGATAATAATAAAAGTAATAAGTATATTTATTATAGTTCTATCGATAATAACTGCATAATATGGGTAATAATGCACGTTATATTGATGATAATAATAGTAGTAAGTATATTTATTATAGTTCTACCGATTATAACTGCATAATATGGGTAATAATGCACGTTATATTGAGAATAATATAAGTAATAAGTATAATTATTACAGTTCTAGCGATAATAACTGCATTATTTAGGTAATAATGCATGTTATATTGATAATAATATAAGTAATAAGTATAATTATTACAGTTCTAGCGATAATAACTCCATTATATGGGTAATAATGCATGTTATATTGATAATAATATAAGTAATAAGTATAATTATTACAGTTCTAGCGATAATAGCTGCATAATATGGGTAATAATGCACGTTATATTGCTAACAATATAAATAATAAGTATAATTATTACAGTTCTAGCGATAATAACTGCATTATATGGGTAATAATGCATGTTATATTGATAATATCGGGAGTAATAAGCATAATTACTATATTTCTAGCGATAATAATAGTACAATATGGCTAATAGTGCATGTTATATTGATAATAATAAAAGTAATAAGTATATTTATTACAGTTCTATCGATAATAACTGCATAATATGGGTAATAATGCATGTTATATTGATGATAATAAAAGTAATACGTATATTTATTTTGTTCTAGCGATAATAACTGCATAATATGGGTAATAATGCATGTTATATTGATAATAATATAAGTAATAAGTATAATTATTACAGTTCTAGCGATAATAACTGCATTATATGTGTAATAATGCATGTTATATTGATAATATCGGGAGTAATAAGTATAATTATTATAGTTCTAGCGACAATAATAGTAAAATATGGCTAAGAGTGCCTGTTATATTGATAATAATAAAAGTAATAAGTATATTTATTATACTTCTGTCGATAATAACTGCATTATATGGGTAATAATGCATGTTATATTGATAATAATATAAGTAATAAGTATAATTGTTACAGTTCTAGCGATAACTCCATTATATGGGTAATAATGCATGTTATATTGATAATAATATAAGTCATAAGTATAATTATTACAGTTCTAGCGATAATAACTGCATAATATGGGTAACAATGCATGTTATATTGAGAATATTATAAGTAATAAGTATATTTATTATAGTTCTATCGATAATAACTGCATAATATGGGTAATAATGCACGTTATATTGATGATAATAAAAGTAGTAAGTATATTTATTATAGTTCTACCGATTATAACTGCATAATATGGGTAATAATGCATGTTATATTGAGAATAATATAAGTAATAAGTATAATTATTACAGTTCTAGCGATAATAACTGCATAATATGGGTAATAATGCACGTTATATTGCTAATATCGGGAGTAATATGTATAATTACTATAGTTCTAGCGATAATAATAGTACAATATGGCTAATAGTGCATGTTATATTGATAATAATAATAGTAATAAGTATATTTATTACAGTTGTATCGATAATAACTGCATAATATGGGTAATAATGCATGTTATATTCATGATAATAAAAGTAATACGTATATTTATTATAGTTCTAGCGATAATAACTGCATAATATGGGTAATAATGCATGTTATATTGATAATAATATAAGTAATAAGTATAATTATTACAGTTCTAGCGATAATAACTGCATTATATGGGTAATAATGCACGTTATATTGCTAATAATATACGTAATAAGTATAATTATTACAGTTCTAGCGATAATAACTGCATAATATGGGTAATAATGCATGTTATATTGATAATATCGGGAGTAACGAGTATAATTATTACAGTTCTAGCGATAATAATAGTAAAATATGGCTAATAGTGCCTGTTCTATTGATAATAATAAAAGTAATACGTATATTTATTATAGTTCTAGCGATAATAACTGCATAATATGGGTTATAATGCATGTTATATTCATAATAATATAAGTAATAAGTATAATTATTACAGTTCTAGCGATAATAACTGCATTATATGGTTATAATGCATGTGATATTGATGATAATGAAAGTAGTAAGTATATTTATTACAGTTCTAGCGATAATAACTGCATTATATGCGTAATAATGCATGTTATATTGATAATATCGGGAGTAATAAGTATAATTATTATAGTTCTAGCGACAATAATAGTAAAATATGGCTAATAGTGCATGTTATATTGATAATAATAAAAGTACTAAGTATATTTATTATAGTTCTAGCGATAATAACTGCATAATATAGGTAATAATGCATGTTATATTGATAATAATATAAGTAATAAGTATATTTATTACAGTTCTATCGATAGAAACTGCATAATATGGTTAATTATACATGTTATATTGACGATAATAAAAGTAATACGTATATTTATTATAGTTCTAGCGATAATAACTGCATAATATGGGTGATAATGCATGTTATATTGATAATAATAAAAGTAATAAGTATATTTATTATAGTTCTATCGATAATAACTGCATAATATGGGTAATAATGCACGTTATATTGATGATAATAATAGTAGTAAGTATATTTATTATAGTTCTACCGATTATAACTGCATAATATGGGTAATAATGCACGTTATATTGAGAATAATATAAGTAATAAGTATAATTATTACAGTTCTAGCGATAATAACTGCATTATTTAGGTAATAATGCATGTTATATTGATAATAATATAAGTAATAAGTATAATTATTACAGTTCTAGCGATAATAACTCCATTATATGGGTAATAATGCATGTTATATTGATAATAATATAAGTAATAAGTATAATTATTACAGTTCTAGCGATAATAGCTGCATAATATGGGTAATAATGCACGTTATATTGCTAACAATATAAATAATAAGTATAATTATTACAGTTCTAGCGATAATAACTGCATTATATGGGTAATAATGCATGTTATATTGATAATATCGGGAGTAATAAGTATAATTACTATATTTCTAGCGATAATAATAGTACAATATGGCTAATAGTGCATGTTATATTGATAATAATAAAAGTAATAAGTATATTTATTACAGTTCTATCGATAATAACTGCATAATATGGGTAATAATGCATGTTATATTGATGATAATAAAAGTAATACGTATATTTATTTTGTTCTAGCGATAATAACTGCATAATATGGGTAATAATGCATGTTATATTGATAATAATATAAGTAATAAGTATAATTATTACAGTTCTAGCGATAATAACTGCATTATATGGGTGACAATGCATGTTATATTGATAATAATAAAAGTAATAAGTATATTTATTATAGTTCTATCGATAATAACTGCATAATATGGGTAATAATGCACGTTATATTGCTAACAATATAAATAATAAGTATAATTATTACAGTTCTAGCGATAATAACTGCATTATATGGGTAATAATGCATGTTATATTGATAATATCGGGAGTAATAAGTATAATTACTATATTTCTAGTGATAATAATAGTACAATATGGCTAATAGTGCATGTTATATTGATAATAATAAAAGTAATAAGTATATTTATTACAGTTCTATCGATAATAACTGCATAATATTGGTAATAATGCATGTTATATAGATGATAATAAAAGTAATAAGTATAATTATTACAGTTCTAGCGATAATAACTGCATTATTTGGGTAATAATGCATGTTATATTGATAATAGTATAAGTAATAAGTATAATTATTACAGTTCTAGCGATAATAACTCCATTATATGGGTAATAATGCATGTTATATTGATAATAATATAAGTAATAAGTATAATTATTACAGTTCTAGCGATAATAGCTGCATAATATGGGTAATAATGCACGTTATATTGCTAACAATATAAATAATAAGTATAATTATTACAGTTCTAGCGATAATAACTGCATTATATGGGTAATAATGCATGTTATATTGCTAATAATATACGTAATAAGTATAATTATTACAGTTCTAGCGATAATAACTGCATTATATGGGTGATAATGCATGTTATATTGATAATAATAAAAGTAATAAGTATATTTATTATAGTTCTATCGATAATAACTGCATAATATGGGTGATAATGCACGTTATATTGATGATAATAAAAGTAGTAAGTATATTTATTATAGTTCTACCGATTATAACTGCATAATATGGGTAATAATGCACGTTATATTGAGAATAATATAAGTAATAAGTATAATTATTACAGTTCTAGCGATAATAACTGCATTATTTGGGTATTAATGTATGTTATATTGATAATATCGGGAGTAATAAGTATAATTATTACAGTTCTAGCGATAATACTAGTAAAATATGGCTAAGAGTGCCTGTTATATTGATAATAATAAAAGTAATAAGTATAATTGTTACAGTTCTAGCGATAACTCCATTATATGGGTAATAATGCATGTTATATTGATAATAATATAAGTCGTAAGTATAATTATTACAGTTCTAGCGATAATAACTGCATAATATGGGTAACAATGCATGTTATATTGAGAATATTATAAGTAATAAGTATATTTATTATAGTTCTATCGATAATAACTGCATAATATGGGTAATAATGCACGTTATATTGATGATAATAAAAGTAGTAAGTATATTTATTATAGTTCTACCGATTATAACTGCATAATATGGGTAATAATGCATGTTATATTGAGAATAATATAAGTAATAAGTATAATTATTACAGTTCTAGCGATAATAACTGCATAATATGGGTAATAATGCACGTTATATTCCTAATATCGGGAGTAATATGTATAATTACTATAGTTCTAGCGATAATAATAGTACAATATGGCTAATAGTGCATGTTATATTGATAATAATAATAGTAATAAGTATATTTATTACAGTTGTATCGATAATAACTGCATAATATGGGTAATAATGCATGTTATATTCATGATAATAAAAGTAATACGTATATTTATTATAGTTCTAGCGATAATAACTGCATAATATGGGTAATAATGCATGTTATATTGATAATAATATAAGTAATAAGTATAATTATTACAGTTCTAGCGATAATAACTGCATTATATGGGTAATAATGCACGTTATATTGCTAATAATATACGTAATAAGTATAATTATTACAGTTCTAGCGATAATAACTGCATAATATGGGTAATAATGCATGTTATATTGATAATATCGGGAGTAACGAGTATAATTATTACAGTTCTAGCGATAATAATAGTAAAATATGGCTAATAGTGCCTGTTCTATTGATAATAATAAAAGTAATACGTATATTTATTATAGTTCTAGCGATAATAACTGCATAATATGGGTAATAATGCATGTTATATTCATAATAATATAAGTAATAAGTATAATTATTACAGTTCTAGCGATAATAACTGCATTATATGGTTATAATGCATGTTATATTGATGATAATGAAAGTAGTAAGTATATTTATTACAGTTCTAGCGATAATAACTGCATTATATGCGTAATAATGCATGTTATATTGATAATATCGGGAGTAATAAGTATAATTATTATAGTTCTAGCGACAATAATAGTAAAATATGGCTAATAGTGCATGTTATATTGATAATAATAAAAGTACTAAGTATATTTATTATAGTTCTAGCGATAATAACTGCATAATATAGGTAATAATGCATGTTATATTGATAATAATATAAGTAATAAGTATATTTATTACAGTTCTATCGATAGAAACTGCATAATATGGTTAATTATACATATTATATTGACGATAATAAAAGTAATACGTATATTTATTATAGTTCTATCGATAATAACTGCATAATATGGGTAATAATGCACGTTATATTGATGATAATAATAGTAGTAAGTATATTTATTATAGTTCTACCGATTATAACTGCATAATATGGGTAATAATGCACGTTATATTGAGAATAATATAAGTAATAAGTATAATTATTACAGTTCTAGCGATAATAACTGCATTATTTAGGTAATAATGCATGTTATATTGATAATAATATAAGCAATAAGTATAATTATTACAGTTCTAGCGATAATAACTCCATTATATGGGTAATAATGCATGTTATATTGATAATAATATAAGTAATAAGTATAATTATTACAGTTCTAGCGATTATAGCTGCATAATATGGGTAATAATGCACGTTATATTGCTAACAATATAAATAATAAGTATAATTATTACAGTTCTAGCGATAATAACTGCATTATATGGGCAATAATGCATGTTATATTGATAATATCGGGAGTAATAAGTATAATTACTATATTTCTAGCGATAATAATAGTACAATATGGCTAATAGTGCATGTTATATTGATAATAATAAAAGTAATAAGTATATTTATTACAGTTCTATCGATAATAACTGCATAATATGGGTAATAATGCATGTTATATTGATGATAATAAAAGTAATACGTATATTTATTTTGTTCTAGCGATAATAACTGCATAATATGGGTAATAATGCATGTTATATTGATAATAATATAAGTAATAAGTATAATTATTACAGTTGTAGCGATAATAACTGCATTATATGGGTGACAATGCATGTTATATTGATAATAATAAAAGTAATAAGTATATTTATTATAGTTCTATCGATAATAACTGCATAATATGGGTAATAATGCACGTTATATTGCTAACAATATAAATAATAAGTATAATTATTACAGTTCTAGCGATAATAACTGCATTATATGGGTAATAATGCACGTTATATTGCTAATATCGGGAGTAACAAGTATAATTACTATAGTTCTAGCGATAATAATAGTACAATATGGCTAATAGTGCACGTCATATTGCTAATAATAAAAGTAATAAGTATATTTATTATAGTTCTATCGATAATAACTGCATAATATGGGTAATAATGCACGTTATATTGATGATAATAAAAGTAGTAAGTATATTTATTATAGTTCTACCGATTATAACTGCATAATATGGGTAATAATGCATGTTATATTGAGAATAATATAAGTAATAAGTATAATTATTACAGTTCTAGCGATAATAACTGCATTATTTGGGTAATAATGGATGTTATATTGATAATATCGGGAGTAATAAGTATAATTATTACAGTTCTAGCGATAATACTAGTAAAATATGGCTAAGAGTGCCTGTTATATTGATAATAATAAAAGTGATAAGTATATTTATTATAGTTCTAGCGATAATAACTGCATAATATGGGTAATAATGCATGTTATATTGATAATAATATAAGTAATAAGTATAATTATTACAGTTCTAGCGATAATAACTCCATTATATGGGTAATAATGCATGTTATATTGATAATAATATAAGTAATAAGTATAATTATTACAGTTCTAGCGATAATAGCTGCATAATATGGGTAATAATGCACGTTATATTGCTAACAATATAAATAATAAGTATAATTATTACAGTTCTAGCGATAATAACTGCATTATATGGGTAATAATGCATGTTATATTGATAATATCGGGAGTAATAAGTATAATTACTATATTTCTAGCGATAATAATAGTACAATATGGCTAATAGTGCATGTTATATTGATAATAATAAAAGTAATAAGTATATTTATTACAGTTCTATCGATAATAACTGCATAATATGGGTAATAATGCATGTTATATTGATGATAATAAAAGTAATACGTATATTTATTATAGTTCTAGCGATAATAACTGCATAATATGGGTAATAATGCATGTTGTATTGATAATAATATAAGTAATAAGTATATTTATTACAGTTCTATTGATAATAACTGCATAATATGGGTACTAATGCATGTTATATTGATGATAATAAAAGTAATACGTATATTTATTACAGTTCTATCGATAATAACTGCATAATATGGGTAATAATGCATGTTATATTGATGATAATAAAAGTAATACGTATATTTATTATAGTTCTAGCGATAATAACTGCATAATATGGGTAATAATGCATGTTGTATTGATAATAATATAAGTAATAAGTATATTTATTACAGTTCTATTGATAATAACTGCATAATATGGGTAATAATGCATGTTATATAGATGATTATAAAAGTAATAAGTATAATTATTACAGTTCTAGCGATAATAACTGCATTATATGTGTAATAATGCATGTTATATTGATAATATCGGGAGTAATAAGTATAATTATTATAGTTCTAGCGACAATAATAGTAAAATATGGCTAATAGTGCATGTTATATTGATAATAATAAAAGTAATAAGTATATTTATTATAGTTCTAGCGATAATAACTGCATAATATGGGTAATAATGCATGTTATATTGATAATAATAAAAGTAATAAGTATATTTATTACAGTTCTATCGATAGAAACTGCATAACATGGGTAATAATGCATGTTATATTGACGATAATAAAAGTAATACGTATATTTATTATAGTTCTAGCGATAATAACTGCATAATATGGGTGATAATGCATGTTATATTGATAATAATAAAAGTAATAAGTATATTTATTATAGTTCTATCGATAATAACTGCATAATATGGGTAATAATGCATGTTATATAGATGATAATAAAAGTAATAAGTATAGTTATTACGGTTCTAGCGATAATAACTGCATTATATGGGTAATAATGCATGTTATATTGATAATATCGGGAGTAGTAAATATAATTATTATAGTTCTTGCGATAATAATAGTAAAATATGGCTAATAGTGCATGTTCTATTGATAATAATAAAAGTAATAAGTATATTTATTATAGTTCTGTCGATAATAACTGCATAATATGGGTAACAATGCATGTTATATTGAGAATAATATAAGTAATAAGTATAATTATTACAGTTCTAGCGATAATACCTGCATTATATGCGTAATAATGCATGTTATACTGATAATATCGGGAGTAATAAGTATAATTATTATAGTTCTAGCGACAATAATAGTAAAATATGGCTATTAGTGCATGTTATATTGATAATAGTAAAAGTAATAAGAATATTTATTATTGTTCTAGCGATAATAACTGCATAATATGGGTAATAATGCATGTTATATTGATGATAATGAAAGTAGTAAGTATATTTATTACAGTTCTAGCGATAATAACTGCATAATATGGGTAATAATGCATGTTATATAGATGATAATAAAAGTAATAAGTATAATTATTACAGTTCTTGCGAAAATAACTGCATTATATGGGTAATAATGCACGTTATATTGCTAATATCGGGAGTAACAAGTATAATTACTATAGTTCTAGCGATAATAATAGTACAATATGGCTAATAGTGCACGTCATATTGCTAATAATAAAAGTAATAAGTATATTTATTACAGTTCTATCGATAATAACTGCATAATATGGGTAATAATGCATATTATATTGATGATAATAAAAGTAATAAGTATATTTATTATAGCTCTATCGATAATAACTGCATAATATGGGTAATAATGCATGTTATATTGATAATAATAATAGTAATAAGTATATTTATTATAGTTCTAGCGATAATAACTGCATAATATGGGTAATAATGCATGTTATATTGATAACAATATAAGTAATAAGTATAATTATTACAGTTCTAGCGATAATAACTGCATTATATGGGTAATAATGCATGTTATATTGCTAATAATATACGTAATAAGTATAATTATTACAGTTCTAGCGATAATAAATGCATTATATGGGTGATAATGCATGTTATACTGATAATAATAAAAGTAATAAGTATATTTATTATAGTTCTATCGATAATAACTGCATAATATGGGTAATAATGCACGTTATATTGATGATAATAAAAGTAGTAAGTATATTTATTATAGTTCTACC
Organism: Megachile leachella; assembly: GCA_963576845.1. NCBI lineage: Eukaryota > Metazoa > Arthropoda > Insecta > Hymenoptera > Megachilidae > Megachile > Megachile leachella. The sequence continues at coordinate 306,508 of CAUYWW010000231.1, read as the reverse complement.
GATTATAACTGCATAATATGGGTAATAATGCATGTTATATTGAGAATAATATAAGTAATAAGTATAATTATTACAGTTCTAGCGATAATAACTGCATTATTTGGGTAATAATGGATGTTATATTGATAATATCGGGAGTAATAAGTATAATTATTACAGTTCTAGCGATAATACTAGTAAAATATGACTAAGAGTGCCTGTTATATTGATAATAATAAAAGTGATAAGTATATTTATTATAGTTCTAGCGATAATAACTGCATAATATGGGTAATAATGCATGTTATATTGATAATAATATAAGTAATAAGTATAATTATTACAGTTCTAGCGATAATAACTCCATTATATGGGTAATAATGCATGTTATATTGATAATAATATAAGTAATAAGTATAATTATTACAGTTCTAGCGATAATAGCTGCATAATATGGGTAATAATGCACGTTATATTGCTAACAATATAAATAATAAGTATAATTATTACAGTTCTAGCGATAATAACTGCATTATATGGGTAATAATGCATGTTATATTGATAATATCGGGAGTAATAAGTATAATTACTATATATCTAGCGATAATAATAGTACAATATGGCTAATAGTGCATGTTATATTGATAATAATAAAAGTAATAAGTATATTTATTACAGTTCTATCGATAAAAACTGCATAATATGGGTAATAATGCATGTTATATTGATGATAATAAAAGTAATACGTATATTTATTATAGTTCTAGCGATAATAAGTGCATAATATGGGTAATAATGCATGTTATATTGATAATAATATAAGTAATAAGTATAATTATTACATTTCTAGCGATAATAACTGCATTATATGGGTGACAATGCATGTTATATTGATAATAATAAAAGTAATAAGTATATTTATTATAGTTCTATCGATAATAACTGCATAATATGGGTAATAATGCACGTTATATTGCTAACAATATAAATAATAAGTATAATTATTACAGTTCTAGCGATAATAACTGCATTATATGGGTAATAATGCACGTTATATTGCTAATATCGGGAGTAACAAGTATAATTACTATAGTTCTAGCGATAATAATAGTACAATATGGCTAATAGTGCACGTCATATTGCTAATAATAAAAGTAATAAGTATATTTATTATAGTTCTATCGATAATAACTGCATAATATGGCTAATAATGCACGTTATATTGATGATAATAAAAGTAGTAAGTATATTTATTATAGTTCTACCGATTATAACTGCATAATATGGGTAATAATGCACGTTATATTGAGAATAATATAAGTAATAAGTATAATTATTACAGGTCTAGCGATAATAACTGCATTATTTGGGTAATAATGCATGTTATATTGATAATAGTATAAGTAATAAGTATAATTATTACAGTTCTAGCGATAGTAACTCCATTATATGGGTAATAATGCATGTTATATTGATAATAATATAAGTAATAAGTATAATTATTACATTTCTAGCGATAATAGCTGCATAATATGGGTAATAATGCACGTTATATTGCTAACAATATAAATAATAAGTATAATTATTACAGTTCTAGCGATAATAACTGCATTATATGGGTAATAATGCATGTTATATTCATAATAATATAAGTAATAAGTATAATTATTACAGTTCTAGCGATAATAACTGCATTATATGGTTATAATGCATGTTATATTGATGATAATGAAAGTAGTAAGTATATTTATTACAGTTCTAGCGATAATAACTGCATTATATGCGTAATAATGCATGTTATATTGATAATATCGGGAGTAATAAGTATAATTATTATAGTTCTAGCGACAATAATAGTAAAATATGGCTAATAGTGCATGTTATATTGATAATAATAAAAGTACTAAGTATATTTATTATAGTTCTAGCGATAATAACTGCATAATATAGGTAATAATGCATGTTATATTGATAATAATATAAGTAATAAGTATATTTATTACAGTTCTATCGATAGAAACTGCATAATATGGTTAATTATACATGTTATATTGACGATAATAAAAGTAATACGTATATTTATTATAGTTCTAGCGATAATAACTGCATAATATGGGTGATAATGCATGTTATATTGATAATAATAAAAGTAATAAGTATATTTATTATAGTTCTATCGATAATAACTGCATAATATGGGTAATAATGCACGTTATATTGATGATAATAATAGTAGTAAGTATATTTATTATAGTTCTACCGATTATAACTGCATAATATGGGTAATAATGCACGTTATATTGAGAATAATATAAGTAATAAGTATAATTATTACAGTTCTAGCGATAATAACTGCATTATTTAGGTAATAATGCATGTTATATTGATAATAATATAAGTAATAAGTATAATTATTACAGTTCTAGCGATAATAACTCCATTATATGGGTAATAATGCATGTTATATTGATAATAATATAAGTAATAAGTATAATTATTACAGTTCTAGCGATAATAGCTGCATAATATGGGTAATAATGCACGTTATATTGCTAACAATATAAATAATAAGTATAATTATTACAGTTCTAGCGATAATAACTGCATTATATGGGTAATAATGCATGTTATATTGATAATATCGGGAGTAACGAGTATAATTATTACAGTTCTAGCGATAATAATAGTAAAATATGGCTAATAGTGCATGTTCTATTGATAATAATAAAAGTAATACGTATATTTATTATAGTTCTAGCGATAATAACTGCATAATATGGGTAATAATGCATGTTATATTCATAATAATATAAGTAATAAGTATAATTATTACAGTTCTAGCGATAATAACTGCATTATATGGTTATAATGCATGTTATATTGATGATAATGAAAGTAGTAAGTATATTTATTACAGTTCTAGCGATAATAACTGCATTATATGCGTAATAATGCATGTTATATTGATAATATCGGGAGTAATAAGTATAATTATTATAGTTCTAGCGACAATAATAGTAAAATATGGCTAATAGTGCATGTTATATTGATAATAATAAAAGTACTAAGTATATTTATTATAGTTCTAGCGATAATAACTGCATAATATAGGTAATAATGCATGTTATATTGATAATAATATAAGTAATAAGTATATTTATTACAGTTCTATCGATAGAAACTGCATAATATGGTTAATTATACATGTTATATTGACGATAATAAAAGTAATACGTATATTTATTATAGTTCTAGCGATAATAACTGCATAATATGGGTGATAATGCATGTTATATTGATAATAATAAAAGTAATAAGTATATTTATTATAGTTCTATCGATAATAACTGCATAATATGGGTAATAATGCACGTTATATTGATGATAATAATAGTAGTAAGTATATTTATTATAGTTCTACCGATTATAACTGCATGATATGGGTAATAATGCACGTTATATTGAGAATAATATAAGTAATAAGTATAATTATTACAGTTCTAGCGATAATAACTGCATTATTTAGGTAATAATGCATGTTAGATTGATAATAATATAAGTAATAAGTATAATTATTACAGTTCTAGCGATAATAACTCCATTATATGGGTAATAATGCATGTTATATTGATAATAATATAAGTAATAAGTATAATTATTACAGTTCTAGCGATAATAGCTGCATAATATGGGTAATAATGCACGTTATATTGCTAACAATATAAATAATAAGTATAATTATTACAGTTCTAGCGATAATAACTGCATTATATGGGTAATAATGCATGTTATATTGATAATATCGGGAGTAATAAGTATAATTACTATATTTCTAGCGATAATAATAGTACAATATGGCTAATAGTGCATGTTATATTGATAATAATAAAAGTAATAAGTATATTTATTACAGTTCTATCGATAATAACTGCATAATATGGGTAATAATGCATGTTATATTGATGATAATAAAAGTAATACGTATATTTATTTTGTTCTAGCGATAATAACTGCATAATATGGGTAATAATGCATGTTATATTGATAATAATATAAGTAATAAGTATAATTATTACAGTTCTAGCGATAATAACTGCATTATATGGGTGACAATGCATGTTACATTGATAATAATAAAAGTAATAAGTATATTTATTATAGTTCTATCGATAATAACTGCATAATAAGGGTAATAATGCACGTTATATTGCTAACAATATAAATAATAAGTATAATTATTACAGTTCTAGCGATAATAACTGCATTATATGGGTAATAATGCATGTTATATTGATAATATCGGGAGTAATAAGTATAATTACTATATTTCTATCGATAATAATAGTACAATATGGCTAATAGTGCATGTTATATTGATAATAATAAAAGTAATAAGTATATTTATTACAGTTCTATCGATAATAACTGCATAATATGGGTAATAATGCATGTTATATTGATGATAATAAAAGTAATACGTATATTTATTTTGTTCTAGCGATAATAACTGCATAATATGGGTAATAATGCATGTTATATTGATAATAATATAAGTAATAAGTATAATTATTACATTTCTAGCGATAATAGCTGCATAATATGGGTAATAATGCACGTTATATTGCTAACAATATAAATAATAAGTATAATTATTACAGTTCTAGCGATAATAACTGCATTATATGGGTAATAATGCATGTTATATTCATAATAATATAAGTAATAAGTATAATTATTACAGTTCTAGCGATAATAACTGCATTATATGGTTATAATGCATGTTATATTGATGATAATGAAAGTAGTAAGTATATTTATTACAGTTCTAGCGATAATAACTGCATTATATGCGTAATAATGCATGTTATATTGATAATATCGGGAGTAATAAGTATAATTATTATAGTTCTAGCGACAATAATAGTAAAATATGGCTAATAGTGCATGTTATATTGATAATAATAAAAGTACTAAGTATATTTATTATAGTTCTAGCGATAATAACTGCATAATATAGGTAATAATGCATGTTATATTGATAATAATATAAGTAATAAGTATATTTATTACAGTTCTATCGATAGAAACTGCATAATATGGTTAATTATACATGTTATATTGACGATAATAAAAGTAATACGTATATTTATTATAGTTCTAGCGATAATAACTGCATAATATGGGTGATAATGCATGTTATATTGATAATAATAAAAGTAATAAGTATATTTATTATAGTTCTATCGATAATAACTGCATAATATGGGTAATAATGCACGTTATATTGATGATAATAATAGTAGTAAGTATATTTATTATAGTTCTACCGATTATAACTGCATAATATGGGTAATAATGCACGTTATATTGAGAATAATATAAGTAATAAGTATAATTATTACAGTTCTAGCGATAATAACTGCATTATTTAGGTAATAATGCATGTTATATTGATAATAATATAAGTAATAAGTATAATTATTACAGTTCTAGCGATAATAACTCCATTATATGGGTAATAATGCATGTTATATTGATAATAATATAAGTAATAAGTATAATTATTACAGTTCTAGCGATAATAGCTGCATAATATGGGTAATAATGCACGTTATATTGCTAACAATATAAATAATAAGTATAATTATTACAGTTCTAGCGATAATAACTGCATTATATGGGTAATAATGCATGTTATATTGATAATATCGGGAGTAACGAGTATAATTATTACAGTTCTAGCGATAATAATAGTAAAATATGGCTAATAGTGCATGTTCTATTGATAATAATAAAAGTAATACGTATATTTATTATAGTTCTAGCGATAATAACTGCATAATATGGGTAATAATGCATGTTATATTCATAATAATATAAGTAATAAGTATAATTATTACAGTTCTAGCGATAATAACTGCATTATATGGTTATAATGCATGTTATATTGATGATAATGAAAGTAGTAAGTATATTTATTACAGTTCTAGCGATAATAACTGCATTATATGCGTAATAATGCATGTTATATTGATAATATCGGGAGTAATAAGTATAATTATTATAGTTCTAGCGACAATAATAGTAAAATATGGCTAATAGTGCATGTTATATTGATAATAATAAAAGTACTAAGTATATTTATTATAGTTCTAGCGATAATAACTGCATAATATAGGTAATAATGCATGTTATATTGATAATAATATAAGTAATAAGTATATTTATTACAGTTCTATCGATAGAAACTGCATAATATGGTTAATTATACATGTTATATTGACGATAATAAAAGTAATACGTATATTTATTATAGTTCTAGCGATAATAACTGCATAATATGGGTGATAATGCATGTTATATTGATAATAATAAAAGTAATAAGTATATTTATTATAGTTCTATCGATAATAACTGCATAATATGGGTAATAATGCACGTTATATTGATGATAATAATAGTAGTAAGTATATTTATTATAGTTCTACCGATTATAACTGCATAATATGGGTAATAATGCACGTTATATTGAGAATAATATAAGTAATAAGTATAATTATTACAGTTCTAGCGATAATAACTGCATTATTTAGGTAATAATGCATGTTAGATTGATAATAATATAAGTAATAAGTATAATTATTACAGTTCTAGCGATAATAACTCCATTATATGGGTAATAATGCATGTTATATTGATAATAATATAAGTAATAAGTATAATTATTACAGTTCTAGCGATAATAGCTGCATAATATGGGTAATAATGCACGTTATATTGCTAACAATATAAATAATAAGTATAATTATTACAGTTCTAGCGATAATAACTGCATTATATGGGTAATAATGCATGTTATATTGATAATATCGGGAGTAATAAGTATAATTACTATATTTCTAGCGATAATAATAGTACAATATGGCTAATAGTGCATGTTATATTGATAATAATAAAAGTAATAAGTATATTTATTACAGTTCTATCGATAATAACTGCATAATATGGGTAATAATGCATGTTATATTGATGATAATAAAAGTAATACGTATATTTATTTTGTTCTAGCGATAATAACTGCATAATATGGGTAATAATGCATGTTATATTGATAATAATATAAGTAATAAGTATAATTATTACAGTTCTAGCGATAATAACTGCATTATATGGGTGACAATGCATGTTATATTGATAATAATAAAAGTAATACGTATATTTATTATAGTTCTATCGATAATAACTGCATAATATGGGTAATAATGCACGTTATATTGCTAACAATATAAATAATAAGTATAATTATTACAGTTCTAGCGATAATAACTGCATTATATGGGTAATAATGCATGTTATATTGATAATATCGGGAGTAATAAGTATAATTACTATATTTCTAGTGATAATAATAGTACAATATGGCTAATAGTGCATGTTATATTGATAATAATAAAAGTAATAAGTATATTTATTACAGTTCTATCGATAATAACTGCATAATATTGGTAATAATGCATGTTATATAGATGATAATAAAAGTAATAAGTATAATTATTACAGTTCTAGCGATAATAACTGCATTATATGGGTAATAATGCACGTTATATTGCTAATATCGGGAGTAACAAGTATAATTACTATAGTTCTAGCGATAATAATAGTACAATATGGCTAATAGTGCACGTCATATTGCTAATAATAAAAGTAATAAGTATATTTATTATAGTTCTATCGATAATAACTGCATAATATGGCTAATAATGCACGTTATATTGATGATAATAAAAGCAGTAAGTATATTTATTATAGTTCTACCGATTATAACTGCATAATATGGGTAATAATGCACGTTATATTGAGAATAATATAAGTAATAAGTATAATTATTACAGTTCTAGCGATAATAACTGCATTATTTGGGTAATAATGCATGTTATATTGATAATAGTATAAGTAATAAGTATAATTATTACAGTTCTAGCGATAATAACTCCATTATAAGGGTAATAATGCATGTTATATTGATAATAATATAAGTAATAAGTATAATTATTACAGTTCTAGCGATAATAGCTGCATAATATGGGTAATAATGCACGTTATATTGCTAACAATATAAATAATAAGTATAATTATTACAGTTCTAGCGATAATAACTGCATTATATGGGTAATAATGCATGTTATATTGCTAATAATATACGTAATAAGTATAATTATTACAGTTCTAGCGATAATAACTGCATTATATGGGTGATAATGCATGTTATATTGATAATAATAAAAGTAATAAGTATATTTATTATAGTTCTATGGATAATAACTGCATAATATGGGTAATAATGCACGTTATATTGATGATAATAAAAGTAGTAAGTATATTTATTATAGTTCTACCGATTATAACTGCATAATATGGGTAATAATGCATGTTATATTGAGAATAATATAAGTAATAAGTATAATTATTACAGTTCTAGCGATAATAACTGCATTATTTGGGTAATAATGGATGTTATATTGATAATATCGGGAGTAATAAGTATAATTATTACAGTTCTAGCGATAATACTAGTAAAATATGGCTAAGAGTGCCTGTTATATTGATAATAATAAAAGTGATAAGTATATTTATTATAGTTCTAGCGATAATAACTGCATAATATGGGTAATAATGCATGTTATATTGATAATAATATTAGTAATAAGTATAATTATTACAGTTCTATCGATAGAAACTGCATAATATGGGTAATAATGCATGTTATATTGGCGATAATAAAAGTAATACGTATAATTATTACAGTTCTAGCGATAATAACTGCATTATTTGGGTAATAATGCATGTTATATTGATAATAGTATAAGTAATAAGTATAATTATTACAGTTCTAGCGATAATAACTCCATTATATGGGTAATAATGCATGTTATATTGATAATAATATAAGTAATAAGTATAATTATTACAGTTCTAGCGATAATAGCTGCATAATATGGGTAATAATGCACGTTATATTGCTAACAATATAAATAATAAGTATAATTATTACAGTTCTAGCGATAATAACTGCATTATATGGGTAATAATGCATGTTATATTGATAATATCGGGAGTAATAAGTATAATTACTATATTTCTAGCGATAATAATAGTACAATATGGCTAATAGTGCATGTTATATTGATAATAATAAAAGTAATAAGTATATTTATTACAGTTCTATCGATAATAACTGCATAATATGGGTAATAATGCATGTTATATTGATGATAATAAAAGTAATACGTATATTTATTTTGTTCTAGCGATAATAACTGCATAATATGGGTAATAATGCATGTTATATTGATAATAATATAAGTAATAAGTATAATTATTACAGTTCTAGCGATAATAACTGCATTATATGGGTGACAATGCATGTTATATTGATAATAATAAAAGTAATAAGTATATTTATTATAGTTCTATCGATAATAACTGCATAATATGGGTAATAATGCACGTTATATTGCTAACAATATAAATAATAAGTATAATTATTACAGTTCTAGCGATAATAACTGCATTATATGGGTAATAATGCATGTTATATTGATAATATCGGGAGTAATAAGTATAATTACTATATTTCTAGTGATAATAATAGTACAATATGGCTAATAGTGCATGTTATATTGATAATAATAAAAGTAATAAGTATATTTATTACAGTTCTATCGATAATAACTGCATAATATTGGTAATAATGCATGTTATATAGATGATAATAAAAGTAATAAGTATAATTATTACAGTTCTAGCGATAATAACTGCATTATATGGGTAATAATGCACGTTATATTGCTAATATCGGGAGTAACAAGTATAATTACTATAGTTCTAGCGATAATAATAGTACAATATGGCTAATAGTGCACGTCATATTGCTAATAATAAAAGTAATAAGTATATTTATTATAGTTCTATCGATAATAACTGCATAATATGGCTAATAATGCACGTTATATTGATGATAATAAAAGTAGTAAGTATATTTATTATAGTTCTACCGATTATAACTGCATAATATGGGTAATAATGCACGTTATATTGAGAATAATATAAGTAATAAGTATAATTATTACAGTTCTAGCGATAATAACTGCATTATTTGGGTAATAATGCATGTTATATTGATAATAGTATAAGTAATAAGTATAATTATTACAGTTCTAGCGATAATAACTCCATTATATGGGTAATAATGCATGTTATATTGATAATAATATAAGTAATAAGTATAATTATTACAGTTCTAGCGATAATAGCTGCATAATATGGGTAATAATGCACGTTATATTGCTAACAATATAAATAATAAGTATAATTATTACAGTTCTAGCGATAATAACTGCATTATATGGGTAATAATGCATGTTATATTGCTAATAATATACGTAATAAGTATAATTATTACAGTTCTAGCGATAATAACTGCATTATATGGGTGATAATGCATGTTATATTGATAATAATAAAAGTAATAAGTATAATTATTACAGTTCTAGCGATAATAACTGCATTATATGGGTGACAATGCATGTTATATTGATAATAATAAAAGTAATACGTATATTTATTATAGTTCTATCGATAATAACTGCATAATATGGGTAATAATGCACGTTATATTGCTAACAATATAAATAATAAGTATAATTATTACAGTTCTAGCGATAATAACTGCATTATATGGGTAATAATGCATGTTATATTGATAATATCGGGAGTAATAAGTATAATTACTATATTTCTAGTGATAATAATAGTACAATATGGCTAATAGTGCATGTTATATTGATAATAATAAAAGTAATAAGTATATTTATTACAGTTCTATCGATAATAACTGCATAATATTGGTAATAATGCATGTTATATAGATGATAATAAAAGTAATAAGTATAATTATTACAGTTCTAGCGATAATAACTGCATTATATGGGTAATAATGCACGTTATATTGCTAATATCGGGAGTAACAAGTATAATTACTATAGTTCTAGCGATAATAATAGTACAATATGGCTAATAGTGCACGTCATATTGCTAATAATAAAAGTAATAAGTATATTTATTATAGTTCTATCGATAATAACTGCATAATATGGCTAATAATGCACGTTATATTGATGATAATAAAAGTAGTAAGTATATTTATTATAGTTCTACCGATTATAACTGCATAATATGGGTAATAATGCACGTTATATTGAGAATAATATAAGTAATAAGTATAATTATTACAGTTCTAGCGATAATAACTGCATTATTTGGGTAATAATGCATGTTATATTGATAATAGTATAAGTAATAAGTATAATTATTACAGTTCTAGCGATAATAACTCCATTATAAGGGTAATAATGCATGTTATATTGATAATAATATAAGTAATAAGTATAATTATTACAGTTCTAGCGATAATAGCTGCATAATATGGGTAATAATGCACGTTATATTGCTAACAATATAAATAATAAGTATAATTATTACAGTTCTAGCGATAATAACTGCATTATATGGGTAATAATGCATGTTATATTGCTAATAATATACGTAATAAGTATAATTATTACAGTTCTAGCGATAATAACTGCATTATATGGGTGATAATGCATGTTATATTGATAATAATAAAAGTAATAAGTATATTTATTATAGTTCTATGGATAATAACTGCATAATATGGGTAATAATGCACGTTATATTGATGATAATAAAAGTAGTAAGTATATTTATTATAGTTCTACCGATTATAACTGCATAATATGGGTAATAATGCATGTTATATTGAGAATAATATAAGTAATAAGTATAATTATTACAGTTCTAGCGATAATAACTGCATTATTTGGGTAATAATGGATGTTATATTGATAATATCGGGAGTAATAAGTATAATTATTACAGTTCTAGCGATAATACTAGTAAAATATGGCTAAGAGTGCCTGTTATATTGATAATAATAAAAGTGATAAGTATATTTATTATAGTTCTAGCGATAATAACTGCATAATATGGGTAATAATGCATGTTATATTGATAATAATATTAGTAATAAGTATAATTATTACAGTTCTATCGATAGAAACTGCATAATATGGGTAATAATGCATGTTATATTGGCGATAATAAAAGTAATACGTATAATTATTACAGTTCTAGCGATAATAACTGCATTATTTGGGTAATAATGCATGTTATATTGATAATAGTATAAGTAATAAGTATAATTATTACAGTTCTAGCGATAATAACTCCATTATATGGGTAATAATGCATGTTATATTGATAATAATATAAGTAATAAGTATAATTATTACAGTTCTAGCGATAATAGCTGCATAATATGGGTAATAATGCACGTTATATTGCTAACAATATAAATAATAAGTATAATTATTACAGTTCTAGCGATAATAACTGCATTATATGGGTAATAATGCATGTTATATTGATAATATCGGGAGTAATAAGTATAATTACTATATTTCTAGCGATAATAATAGTACAATATGGCTAATAGTGCATGTTATATTGATAATAATAAAAGTAATAAGTATATTTATTACAGTTCTATCGATAATAACTGCATAATATGGGTAATAATGCATGTTATATTGATGATAATAAAAGTAATACGTATATTTATTTTGTTCTAGCGATAATAACTGCATAATATGGGTAATAATGCATGTTATATTGATAATAATATAAGTAATAAGTATAATTATTACAGTTCTAGCGATAATAACTGCATTATATGGGTGACAATGCATGTTATATTGATAATAATAAAAGTAATAAGTATATTTATTATAGTTCTATCGATAATAACTGCATAATATGGGTAATAATGCACGTTATATTGCTAACAATATAAATAATAAGTATAATTATTACAGTTCTAGCGATAATAACTGCATTATATGGGTAATAATGCATGTTATATTGATAATATCGGGAGTAATAAGTATAATTACTATATTTCTAGTGATAATAATAGTACAATATGGCTAATAGTGCATGTTATATTGATAATAATAAAAGTAATAAGTATATTTATTACAGTTCTATCGATAATAACTGCATAATATTGGTAATAATGCATGTTATATAGATGATAATAAAAGTAATAAGTATAATTATTACAGTTCTAGCGATAATAACTGCATTATATGGGTAATAATGCACGTTATATTGCTAATATCGGGAGTAACAAGTATAATTACTATAGTTCTAGCGATAATAATAGTACAATATGGCTAATAGTGCACGTCATATTGCTAATAATAAAAGTAATAAGTATATTTATTATAGTTCTATCGATAATAACTGCATAATATGGCTAATAATGCACGTTATATTGATGATAATAAAAGTAGTAAGTATATTTATTATAGTTCTACCGATTATAACTGCATAATATGGGTAATAATGCACGTTATATTGAGAATAATATAAGTAATAAGTATAATTATTACAGTTCTAGCGATAATAACTGCATTATTTGGGTAATAATGCATGTTATATTGATAATAGTATAAGTAATAAGTATAATTATTACAGTTCTAGCGATAATAACTCCATTATAAGGGTAATAATGCATGTTATATTGATAATAATATAAGTAATAAGTATAATTATTACAGTTCTAGCGATAATAGCTGCATAATATGGGTAATAATGCACGTTATATTGCTAACAATATAAATAATAAGTATAATTATTACAGTTCTAGCGATAATAACTGCATTATATGGGTAATAATGCATGTTATATTGCTAGTAATATACGTAATAAGTATAATTATTACAGTTCTAGCGATAATAACTGCATTATATGGGTGATAATGCATGTTATATTGATAATAATAAAAGTAATAAGTATAATTATTACAGTTCTAGCGATAATACTAGTAAAATATGGCTAAGAGTGCCTGTTATATTGATAATAATAAAAGTGATAAGTATATTTATTATAGTTCTAGCGATAATAACTGCATAATATGGGTAATAATGCATGTTATATTGATAATAATATTAGTAATAAGTATAATTATTACAGTTCTATCGATAGAAACTGCATAATATGGGTAATAATGCATGTTATATTGGCGATAATAAAAGTACTACGTATAATTATTACAGTTCTAGCGATAATAACTGCATAATATGGGTAACAATGCATGTTATATTGAGAATAATATAAGTAATAAGTATAATTATTACAGTTCTAGCGATAACTCCATTATATGGGTAATAATGCATGTTATATTGATAATAATATAAGTCATAAGTATAATTATTACAGTTCTAGCGATAATAACTGCATTATTTGGGTAATAATGGATGTTATATTGATAATATCGGGAGTAATAAGTATAATTATTACAGTTCTAGCGATAATACTAGTAAAATATGGCTAAGAGTGCCTGTTATATTGATAATAATAAAAGTAATAAGTATATTTATTATACTTCTGTCGATAATAACTGCATTATATGGGTAATAATGCATGTTATATTGATAATAATATTAGTAATAAGTATAATTATTACAGTTCTATCGATAGAAACTGCATAATATGGGTAATAATGCATGTTATATTGGCGATAATAAAAGTAATACGTATAATTATTACAGTTCTAGCGATAATAACTGCATAATATGGGTAACAATGCATGTTATATTGAGAATAATATAAGTAATAAGTATAATTATTACAGTTCTAGCGATAACTCCATTATATGGGTAATAATGCATGTTATATTGATAATAATATAAGTCATAAGTATAATTATTACAGTTCTAGCGATAATAACTGCATTATTTGGGTAATAATGGATGTTATATTGATAATATCGGAAGTAATAAGTATAATTATTACAGTTCTAGCGATAATACTAGTAAAATATGGCTAAGAGTGCCTGTTATATTGATAATAATAAAAGTAATAAGTATATTTATTATACTTCTGTCGATAATAACTGCATTATATGGGTAATAATGCATGTTATATTGATAATAATATTAGTAATAAGTATAATTATTACAGTTCTATCGATAGAAACTGCATAATATGGGTAATAATGCATGTTATATTGGCGATAATAAAAGTAATACGTATAATTATTAGAGTTCTAGCGATAATAACTGCATAATATGGGTAACAATGCATGTTATATTGAGAATAATATAAGTAATAAGTATAATTATTACAGTTCTAGCGATAACTCCATTATATGGGTAATAATGCATGTTATATTGATAATAATATTAAAAGTAATACGTATAATTATTAGAGTTCTAGCGATAATAACTGCATAATATGGGTAACAATGCATGTTATATTGAGAATAATATAAGTAATAAGTATAATTATTACAGTTCTAGCGATAACTCCATTATATGGGTAATAATGCATGTTATATTGATAATAATATAAGTCATAAGTATAATTATTACAGTTCTAGCGATAATAACTGCATTATTTGGGTAATAATGGATGTTATATTGATAATATCGGGAGTAATAAGTATAATTATTACAGTTCTAGCGATAATACTAGTAAAATATGGCTAAGAGTGCCTGTTATATTGATAATAATAAAAGTAATAAGTATATTTATTATACTTCTGTCGATAATAACTGCATTATATGGGTAATAATGCATGTTATATTGATAATAATATAAGTAATAAGTATAATTGTTACAGTTCTAGCGATAACTCCATTATATGGGTAATAATGCATGTTATATTGATAATAATATAAGTCATAAGTATAATTATTACAGTTCTAGCGATAATAACTGCATTATTTGGGTAATAATGGATGTTATATTGATAATATCGGGAGTAATAAGTATAATTATTACAGTTCTAGCGATAATACTAGTAAAATATGGCTAAGAGTGCCTGTTATATTGATAATAATAAAAGTAATAAGTATATTTATTATACTTCTGTCGATAATAACTGCATTATATGGGTAATAATGCATGTTATATTGATAATAATATAAGTAATAAGTATAATTGTTACAGTTCTAGCGATAACTCCATTATATGGGTAATAATGCATGTTATATTGATAATAATATAAGTCATAAGTATAATTATTACAGTTCTAGCGATAATAACTGCATAATATGGGTAACAATGCATGTTATATTGAGAATATTATAAGTAATAAGTATATTTATTATAGTTCTATCGATAATAACTGCATAATATGGGTAATAATGCACGTTATATTGATGATAATAAAAGTAGTAAGTATATTTATTATAGTTCTACCGATTATAACTGCATAATATGGGTAATAATGCATGTTATATTGAGAATAATATAAGTAATAAGTATAATTATTACAGTTCTAGCGATAATAACTGCATAATATGGGTAATAATGCATGTTATATTGATAATATCGGGAGTAACGAGTATAATTATTACAGTTCTAGCGATAATAATAGTAAAATATGGCTAATAGTGCCTGTTCTATTGATAATAATAAAAGTAATACGTATATTTGTTATAGTTCTAGCGATAATAACTGCATAATATGGGTAATAATGCATGTTATATTGATAATAATATAAGTAATAAGTATAATTATTACAGTTCTAGCGATAATAACTGCATAATATGGGTAATAATGCACGTTATATTGCTAATAATATAAGTAATAAGTATAATTATTACAGTTCTAGCGATAATAACTGCATTATATGGGTAATAATGCATGTTATATTGATAATAATAAAAGTAATAAGTATATTTATTATAGTTCTATCGATAATAACTGCATAATATGGGTAATAATGCATGTTATATTGATAATAATAATAGTAATAAGTATATTTATTATAGTTCTAGCGATAATAACTGCATAATATGGGTAATAATGCATGTTATATAGATAATAATATAAGTAATAAGTATATTTATTACAGTTCTATCGATAGAAACTGCATAATATGGGTAATAATGCATGTTATATTGACGATAATAAAAGTAATACGTATATTTATTATAGTTCTAGCGATAATAACTGCATAATATGGGTGATAATGCATGTTATATTGATAATAATAAAAGTAATAAGTATATTTATTATAGTTCTATCGGTAATAACTGCATAATATGGGTAATAATGCATGTTATATTGATGATAATGAAAGTAGTAAGTATATTTATTACAGTTCTATCGATAATAACTGCATAATATGGGTAATAATGCATGTTATATTGATGATAATGAAAGTAATACGTATATTTATTATAGTTCTAGCGATAATAACTGCATAATATGGGTAATAATGCATGTTATATTGATAACAATATAAGTAATAAGTATAATTATTACAGTTCTAGCGATAATAACTGCATAATATGGGTAATAATGCACGTTATATTGCTAATAATATAAGTAATAAGTATAATTATTACAGTTCTAGCGATAATAACTGCATAATATGGGTAATAATGCATGTTATATTAATAATATCGGGAGTAACGAGTATAATTATTACAGTTCTAGCTATAATAATAGTAAAATATGGCTAATAGTGCCTGTTATATTGATAATAATAAAAGTAATACGTATATTTGTTATAGTTCTAGCGATAATAACGGCATAATATGGGTAATAATGCATGTTATATTGATAATAATATAAGTAATAAGTATAATTATTACAGTTTTAGCGATAATAACTGCATAATATGGGTAATAATGCACGTTATATTGCTAATAATATAAGTAATAAGTATAATTATTACAGTTCTAGCGATAATAACTGCATAATATGGGTAATAATGCATGTTATATTGATAATAATAAAAGTAATAAGTATTTTTATTATAGTTCTATCGATAATAACTGCATAATATGGGTAATAATGCATGTTATATTGATGATAATGAAAGTAGTAAGTATATTTATTACAGTTCTAGCGATAATAACTGCATTATATGCGTAATGATGCATGTTATATTGATAATATCGGGAGTAATAAGTATAATTATTATAGTTCTAGCGACAATAATAGTAAAATATGGCTATTAGTGCATGTTATATTTATAATAATAAAAGTAATAAGTATATTTATTATAGTTCTAGCGATAAAAACAGCAGAATATGGGTAATAATGCATGTTATATTGATAATAATAAAAGTAATAAGTATATTTATTACAGTTCTATCGATAGAAACTGCATAATATGGGTAATAATGCATGTTATATTGACGATAATAAAAGTAATACGTATATTTATTATAGTTCTAGCGATAATAACTGCATAATATGGGTGATAATGCATGTTATATTGATAATAATAAAAGTAATAAGTATATTTATTATAGTTCTATCGATAATAACTGCATAATATGGGTAATAATGCATGTTATATTGATGATAATGAAAGTAGTAAGTATATTTATTACAGTTCTAGCGATAATAACTTCATAATATGGGTAATAATGCATGTTATATTGACGATAATAAAAGTAATACGTATATTTATTATAGTTCTAGCGATAATAACTGCATAATATGGGTGATAATGCATGTTATATTGATAATAATAAAAGTAATAAGTATATTTATTATAGTTCTATCGGTAATAACTGCATAATATGGGTAATAATGCATGTTATATTGATGATAATGAAAGTAGTAAGTATATTTATTACAGTTCTATCGATAATAACTGCATAATATGGGTAATAATGCATGTTATATTGATGATAATGAAAGTAATACGTATATTTATTATAGTTCTAGCGATAATAACTGCATAATATGGGTAATAATGCATGTTATATTGATAACAATATAAGTAATAAGTATAATTATTACAGTTCTAGCGATAATAACTGCATAATATGGGTAATAATGCACGTTATATTGCTAATAATACAAGTAATAAGTATAATTATTACAGTTCTAGCGATAATAACTGCATAATATGGGTAATAATGCATGTTATATTAATAATATCGGGAGTAACGAGTATAATTATTACAGTTCTAGCTATAATAATAGTAAAATATGGCTAATAGTGCCTGTTATATTGATAATAATAAAAGTAATACGTATATTTGTTATAGTTCTAGCGATAATAACGGCATAATATGGGTAATAATGCATGTTATATTGATAATAATATAAGTAATAAGTATAATTATTACAGTTTTAGCGATAATAACTGCATAATATGGGTAATAATGCACGTTATATTGCTAATAATATAAGTAATAAGTATAATTATTACAGTTCTAGCGATAATAACTGCATAATATGGGTTATAATGCATGTTATATTTATAATATCGGGAGTAACGAGTATAATTATTACAGTTCTAGCGATAATAATAGTAAAATATGGCTAATAGTGCCTGTTCTATTGATAATAATAAAAGTAATACGTATATTTGTTATAGTTCTAGCGATAATAACTGCATACTATGGGTAATAATGCATGTTATATTGATAATAATATAAGTAATAAGTATAATTATTACAGTTCTAGCGATAATAACTGCATAATATTGGTAATAATGCACGTTATATTGCTAATAGTATAAGTAATAAGTATAATTATTACAGTTCTAGCGATAATAACTGCATTATATGGGTAATAATGCATGTTATATTGATAATAATAAAAGTAATAAGTATATTTATTATAGTTCTATCGATAATAACAGCATAATATGGGTAATAATGCATGTTATATTGATGATAATGAAAGTAGTAAGTATATTTATCACAGTTCTAGCGATAATAACTGCATAATATGGGTAATAATGCATGTTATATAGATGATAATAAAAGTAATAAGTATAATTATTACAGTTCTAGCGATAATAACTGCATTATATGGGTAATAATGCACGTTATATTGCTAATATCGGGAGTAACAAGTATAATTACTATAGTTCTAGCGATAATAATAGTACAATATGGCTAATAGTGCACGTCATATTGCTAATAATAAAAGTAATAAGTATATTTATTACAGTTCTATCGATAATAACTGCATAATATGGGTAATAATGCATATTATATTGATGATAATAAAAGTAATACGTACATTTATTATAGTTCTAGCGATAATAACTGCATTACATGGGTAATAATGCATGTTATATTGATAATAATATAAGTAATAAGTATAATTATTACAGTTCTAGCGATAATAGCTGCATAATATGGGTAATAATGCACGTTATATTGCTAACAATATAAATAATAAGTATAATTATTACAGTTCTAGCGATAATAACTGCATTATATGGGTAATAATGCATGTTATATTGATAATATCGGGAGTAATAAGTATAATTACTATATTTCTAGCGATAATAATAGTGCAATATGGCTAATAGTGCATGTTATATTGATAATAATAAAAGTAATAAGTATATTTATTACAGTTCTATTGATAATAACTGCATAATATGGGTAATAATGCATGTTATATTGATGATAATAAAAGTAATACGTATATTTATTATAGTTCTAGCGATAATAACTGCATAATATGGGTAATAATGCATGTTATATTGATAATAATATAAGTAATAAGTATAATTATTACAGTTCTAGCGATAATAACTGCATTATATGGGTGATAATGCATGTTATATTGATAATAATAAAAGTAATAAGTATATTTATTATAGTTCTATCGATAATAACTGCATAATATGGGTAATAATGCACGTTATATTGATGATAATAAAAGAAGTAAGTATATTTATTATAGTTCTACCGATTATAACTGCATAATATGGGTAATAATGCATGTTATATTGAGAATAATATAAGTAATAAGTATAATTATTACAGTTCTAGCGATAATAGCTGCATTATTTGGGTAATAATGGATGTTATATTGATAATATCGGGAGTAATAAGTATAATTATTACAGTTCTAGCGGTAATACTAGTAAAATATGGCTAAGAGTGCCTGTTATATTGATAATAATAAAAGTGATAAGTATATTTATTATAGTTCTAGCGATAATAACTGCATAATATGGGTAATAATGCATGTTATATTGATAATAATATTAGTAATAAGTATAATTATTACAGTTCTATCGATAGAAACTGCATAATATGGGAAATAATGCATGTTATATTGACGATAATAAAAGTAATACGTATAATTATTACAGTTCTAGCGATAATAACTGCATAATATGGGTAACAATGCATGTTATATTGAGAATAATATAAGTAATAAGTATAATTATTACAGTTCTAGCGATAATAACTGCATTATATGCGTAATAATGCATGTTATACTGATAATATCGGGAGTAATAAGTATAATTATTATAGTTCTAGCGATAGTAATAGTAAAATATGGCTAGTAGTGCATGTTATATCGATAATAATAAAAGTAATAAGTTTATTTATTACAGTTCTATCAATAGAAACTGCATAATATGGGTAATAATGCATGGTATATTGATGATAATAAAAGTAATAAGTATATTTATTATAGTTCTATAGATAATAACTGCATAATATGGGTAATAATGCACGTTATATTGATGATAATAAAAGTAGTAAGTATATTTATTATAGTTCTACCGATTATAACTGCATAATATGGGTAATAATGCATGTTATATTGAGAATAATATAAGTAATAAGTATAATTATTACAGTTCTAGCGATAATAACTGCATTATTTGGGTAATAATGGATGTTATATTGATAATATCAGGAGTAATAAGTATAATTATTACAGTTCTAGCGATAATACTAGTAAAATATGGCTAAGAGTGCCTGTTATATTGATAATAATAAAAGTAATAAGTATATTTATTATACTTCTGTCGATAATAACTGCATTATATGGGTAATAATGCATGTTATATTGATAATAATATAAGTAATAAGTATAATTGTTACAGTTCTAGCGATAATAACTCCATTATATGGGTAATAATGCATGTTATATTGATAATAATATAAGTCATAAGTATAATTATTACAGTTCTAGCGATAATAACTGCATAATATGGGTAACAATGCATGTTATATTGAGAATATTATAAGTAATAAGTATATTTATTATAGTTCTATCGATAATAACAGCATAATATGGGTAATAATGCACGTTATATTGATGATAATAAAAGTAGTAAGTATATTTATTATAGTTCTACCGATTATAACTGCATAATATGGGTAATAATGCATGTTATATTGAGAATAATATAAGTAATAAGTATAATTATTACAGTTCTAGCGATAATAACTGCATAATATGGGTAATAATGCACGTTATATTGCTAATAATATAAGTAATAAGTATAATTATTACAGTTCTAGCGATAATAACTGCATTATATGGGTAATAATGCATGTTATATTGATGATAATAAAAGTAATACGTATATTTATTACAGTTCTATCGATAATAACTGCATAATATGGGTAATAATGCATGTTATATAGATGATAATAAAAGTAATAAGTATAATTATTACAGTTCTAGCGATAATAACTGCATTATATGTGTAATAATGCATGTTATATTGATAATATCGGGAGTAATAAGTATAATTATTATAGTTCTAGCGACAATAATAGTAAAATATGGCTAATAGTGCATGTTATATTGATAATAATAAAAGTAATAAGTATATTTATTATAGTTCTAGCGATAATAACTGCATAATATGGGTAATAATGCATGTTATATTGATAATAATAAAAGTAATAAGTATATTTATTACAGTTCTATCGATAGAAACTGCATAATATGGGTAATAATGCATGTTATATTGACGATAATAAAAGTAATACGTATATTTATTATAGTTCTAGCGATAATAACTGCATAATATGGGTGATAATGCATGTTATATTGATAATAATAAAAGTAATAAGTATATTTATTATAGTTCTGTCGATAATAACTGCATAATATGGGTAACAATGCATGTTATATTGAGAATAATATAAGTAATAAGTATAATTATTACAGTTCTAGCGATAATACCTGCATTATATGCGTAATAATGCATGTTATACTGATAATATCGGGAGTAGTAAGTATAATTATTATAGTTCTAGCGATAGTAATAGTAAAATATGGCTAATAGTGCATGTTATATTGATAATAATAAAAGTAATAAGTATATTTATTACAGTTCTATCGATAGAAACTGCATAATATGGGTAATAATGCATGGTATATTGATGATAATAAAAGTAATAAGTATATTTATTATAGTTCTATCGATAATAACTGCATAATATGGGTAATAATGCACGTTATATTGATGATAATAAAAGTAGTAAGTATATTTATTATAGTTCTACCGATTATAACTGCATAATATGGGTAATAATGCATGTTATATTGAGAATAATATAAGTAATAAGTATAATTATTACAGTTCTAGCGATAATAACTGCATTAATTGGGTAATAATGGATGTTATATTGATAATATCGGGAGTAATAAGTATAATTATTACAGTTCTAGCGATAATACTAGTAAAATATGGCTAAGAGTGCCTGTTATATTGATAATAATAAAAGTAATAAGTATATTTATTATACT
Source organism: Megachile leachella (assembly GCA_963576845.1). Taxonomy (NCBI): domain Eukaryota; kingdom Metazoa; phylum Arthropoda; class Insecta; order Hymenoptera; family Megachilidae; genus Megachile; species Megachile leachella. The sequence continues at coordinate 282,883 of CAUYWW010000231.1, read as the reverse complement.
TCTGTCGATAATAACTGCATTATATGGGTAATAATGCATGTTATATTGATAATAATATAAGTAATAAGTATAATTATTACAGTTCTAGCGATAATAACTCCATTATATGGGTAATAATGCATGTTATATTGATAATAATATAAGTAATAAGTATAATTATTACAGTTCTAGCGATAATAATAGTAAAATATGGCTAATAGTGCCTGTTCTATTGATAATAATAAAAGTAATACGTATATTTGTTATATTTCTAGCGATAATAACTGCATAATATGGGTAATAATGCATGTTATATTGATGATAATAAAAGTAATACGTATATTTATTATAGTTCTAGCGATAATAACTGCATTATATGGGTAATAATGCATGTTATATTGATAATAATATAAGTAATAAGTATAATTATTACAGTTCTAGCGATAATAACTGCATTATATGTGTAATAATGCACGTTATATTGCTAATAATATAAATAATAAGTATAATTATTACAGTTCTAGCGATAATAACTGCATTATATGGGCAAAAATGCATGTTATATTGATAATATCGGGAGTAATAAATATAATTATTATAGTTCTTGCGATAATAATAGTAAAACATGGCTAATAGTGCATGTTCTATTGATAATAATAAAAGTAATAAGTATAATTATTACAGTTCTAGCGATAATAACTCCATTATATGGGTAATAATGCATGTTATATTGATAATAATATAAGTAATAAGTATAATTATTACAGTTCTAGCGATAATAACTGCATAATATGGGTAATAATGCATGTTATATTGATAATATCGGGAGTAACGAGTATAATTATTACAGTTCTAGCGATAATAATAGTAAAATATGGCTAATAGTGCCTGTTCTATTGATAATAATAAAAGTAATACGTATATTGGTTATAGTTCTAGCGATAATAACTGCATAATATGGGTAATAATGCATGTTATATTGATAATAATATAAGTAATAAGTATAGTTATTACAGTTCTAGCGATAATAACTGCATAATATGGGTAATAATGCACGTTATATTGCTAATAATATAAGTAATAAGTATAATTATTACAGTTCTAGCGATAATAACTGCATAATATGGGTAATAATGCATGTTATATTAATAATATCGGGAGTAACGAGTATAATTATTACAGTTCTAGGGATAATAATAGTAAAATATGGCTAATAGTGCCTGTTCTATTGATAATAATAAAAGTAATACGTATATTTGTTATATTTCTAGCGATAATAACTGCATAATATGGGTAATAATGCATGTTATATTGATGATAATAAAAGTAATACGTATATTTATTATAGTTCTAGCGATAATAACTGCATTATATGGGTAATAATGCATGTTATATTGATAATAATATAAGTAATAAGTATAATTATTACAGTTCTAGCGATAATAACTGCATTATATGTGTAATAATGCACGTTATATTGCTAATAATATAAATAATAAGTATAATTATTACAGTTCTAGCGATAATAACTGCATTATATGGGCAAAAATGCATGTTATATTGATAATATCGGGAGTAATAAACATAATTATTATAGTTCTTGCGATAATAATAGTAAAACATGGCTAATAGTGCATGTTCTATTGATAATAATAAAAGTAATAAGTATAATTATTACAGTTCTAGCGATAATAACTCCATTATATGGGTAATAATGCATGTTATATTGATAATAATATAAGTAATAAGTATAATTATTACAGTTCTAGCGATAATACCTGCATTATATGCGTAATAATGCATGTTATACTGATAATATCGGGAGTAGTAAGTATAATTATTATAGTTCTAGCGATAGTAATAGTAAAATATGGCTAATAGTGCATGTTATATTGATAATAATAAAAGTAATAAGTATATTTATTACAGTTCTATCGATAGAAACTGCATAATATGGGTAATAATGCATGGTATATTGATGATAATAAAAGTAATAAGTATATTTATTATAGTTCTATCGATAATAACTGCATAATATGGGTAATAATGCACGTTATATTGATGATAATAAAAGTAGTAAGTATATTTATTATAGTTCTACCGATTATAACTGCATAATATGGGTAATAATGCATGTTATATTGAGAATAATATAAGTAATAAGTATAATTATTACAGTTCTAGCGATAATAACTGCATTAATTGGGTAATAATGGATGTTATATTGATAATATCGGGAGTAATAAGTATAATTATTACAGTTCTAGCGATAATACTAGTAAAATATGGCTAAGAGTGCCTGTTATATTGATAATAATAAAAGTAATAAGTATATTTATTATACTTCTGTCGATAATAACTGCATTATATGGGTAATAATGCATGTTATATTGATAATGATATAAGTAATAAGTATAATTATTACAGTTCTAGCGATAATAACTCCATTATATGGGTAATAATGCATGTTATATTGATAATAATATAAGTAATAAGTATAATTATTACAGTTCTAGCGATAATAATAGTAAAATATGGCTAATAGTGCCTGTTCTATTGATAATAATAAAAGTAATACGTATATTTGTTATAGTTCTAGCGATAATAACTGCATAATATGGGTAATAATGCATGTTATATTGATGATAATATAAGTAATAAGTATAATTATTACAGTTCTAGCGATAATAACTGCATAATATGGGTAATAATGCACGTTATATTGCTAATAATATAAGTAATAAGTATAATTATTACAGTTCTAGCGATAATAACTGCATAATATGGGTAATAATGCATGTTATATTGATAATATCGGGAGTAACGAGTATAATTATTACAGTTCTAGCGATAATAATAGTAAAATATGGCTAATAGTGCCTGTTCTATTGATAATAATAAAAGTAATACGTATATTTGTTATAGTTCTAGCGATAATAACTGCATAATATGGGTAATAATGCATGTTATATTGATGATAATATAAGTAATAAGTATAATTATTACAGTTCTAGCGATAATAACTGCATAATATGGGTAATAATGCATGTTATATTGATAATATCGGGAGTAACGAGTATAATTATTACAGTTCTAGCGATAATAATAGTAAAATATGGCTAATAGTGCCTGTTCTATTGATAATAATAAAAGTAATACGTATATTTGTTATATTTCTAGCGATAATAACTGCATAATATGGGTAATAATGCATGTTATATTGATGATAATAAAAGTAATACGTATATTTATTATAGTTCTAGCGATAATAACTGCATTATATGGGTAATAATGCATGTTATATTGATAATAATATAAGTAATAAGTATAATTATTACAGTTCTAGCGATAATAACTGCATTATATGTGTAATAATGCACGTTATATTGCTAATAATATAAATAATAAGTATAATTATTACAGTTCTAGCGATAATAACTGCATTATATGGGCAAAAATGCATGTTATATTGATAATATCGGGAGTAATAAATATAATTATTATAGTTCTTGCGATAATAATAGTAAAACATGGCTAATAGTGCATGTTCTCTTGATAATAATAAAAGTAATAAGTATAATTATTACAGTTCTAGCGATAATAACTCCATTATATGGGTAATAATGCATGTTATATTGATAATAATATAAGTAATAAGTATAATTATTACAGTTCTAGCGATAATAACTGCATAATATGGGTAATAATGCATGTTATATTGATAATATCGGGAGTAACGAGTATAATTATTACAGTTCTAGCGATAATAATAGTAAAATATGGCTAATAGTGCCTGTTCTATTGATAATAATAAAAGTAATACGTATATTGGTTATAGTTCTAGCGATAATAACTGCATAATATGGGTAATAATGCATGTTATATTGATAATAATATAAGTAATAAGTATAGTTATTACAGTTCTAGCGATAATAACTGCATAATATGGGTAATAATGCACGTTATATTGCTAATAATATAAGTAATAAGTATAATTATTACAGTTCTAGCGATAATAACTGCATAATATGGGTAATAATGCATGTTATATTAATAATATCGGGAGTAACGAGTATAGTTATTACAGTTCTAGGGATAATAATAGTAAAATATGGCTAATAGTGCCTGTTATATTGATAATAATAAAAGTAATACGTATATTTGTTATAGTTCTAGCGATAATAACGGCATAATATGGGTAATAATGCATGTTATATTGATAATAATATAAGTAATAAGTATAATTATTACAGTTTTAGCGATAATAACTGCATAATATGGGTAATAATGCACGTTATATTGCTAATAATATAAGTAATAAGTATAATTATTACAGTTCTAGCGATAATAACTGCATAATATGGGTAATAATGCATGTTATATTGATAATATCGGGAGTAACGAGTATAATTATTACAGTTCTAGCGATAATACTAGTAAAATATGGCTAAGAGTGCCTGTTATATTGATAATAATAAAAGTAATAAGTATATTTATTATACTTCTGTCGATAATAACTGCATTATATGGGTAATAATGCATGTTATATTGATAATAATATAAGTAATAAGTATAATTATTACAGTTCTAGCGATAATAACTCCATTATATGGGTAATAATGCATGTTATATTGATAATAATATAAGTAATAAGTATAATTATTACAGTTCTAGCGATAATAACTGCATAATATGGGTAACAATGCATGTTATATTGAGAATAATATAAGTAATAAGTATAATTATTACAGTTCTAGCGATAATAATAGTAAAATATGGCTAATAGTGCCTGTTCTATTGATAATAATAAAAGTAATACGTATATTTGTTATAGTTCTAGCGATAATAACTGCATAATATGGGTAATAATGCATGTTATATTGATGATAATATAAGTAATAAGTATAATTATTACAGTTCTAGCGATAATAACTGCATAATATGGGTAATAATGCACGTTATATTGCTAATAATATAAGTAATAAGTATAATTATTACAGTTCTAGCGATAATAACTGCATAATATGGGTAGTAATGCATGTTATATTGATAATATCGGGAGTAACGAGTATAATTATTACAGTTCTAGCGATAATACTAGCAAAATATGGCTAAGAGTGCCTGTTATATTGATAATAATAAAAGTAATAAGTATATTTATTATACTTCTGTCGATAATAACTGCATTATATGGGTAATAATGCATGTTATATTGATAATAATATAAGTAATAAGTATAATTATTACAGTTCTAGCGATAATAACTCCATTATATGGGTAATAATGCATGTTATATTGATAATAATATAAGTAATAAGTATAATTATTACAGTTCTAGCGATAATAACTGCATAATATGGGTAACAATGCATGTTATATTGAGAATAATATAAGTAATAAGTATAATTATTACAGTTCTAGCGATAATAATAGTAAAATATGGCTAATAGTGCCTGTTCTATTGATAATAATAAAAGTAATACGTATATTTGTTATAGTTCTAGCGATAATAACTGCATAATATGGGTAATAATGCATGTTATATTGATGATAATATAAGTAATAAGTATAATTATTACAGTTCTAGCGATAATAACTGCATAATATGGGTAATAATGCACGTTATATTGCTAATAATATAAGTAATAAGTATAATTATTACAGTTCTAGCGATAATAACTGCATAATATGGGTAATAATGCATGTTATATTGATAATATCGGGAGTAACGAGTATAATTATTACAGTTCTAGCGATAATAATAGTAAAATATGGCTAATAGTGCCTGTTCTATTGATAATAATAAAAGTAATACGTATATTTGTTATAGTTCTAGCGATAATAACTGCATAATATGGGTAATAATGCATGTTATATTGATGATAATATAAGTAATAAGTATAATTATTACAGTTCTAGCGATAATAACTGCATAATATGGGTAATAATGCACGTTATATTGCTAATAATATAAGTAATAAGTATAATTATTACAGTTCTAGCGATAATAACTGCATAATATGGGTAATAATGCATGTTATATTGATAATATCGGGAGTAACGAGTATAATTATTACAGTTCTAGCGATAATAATAGTAAAATATGGCTAATAGTGCCTGTTCTATTGATAATAATAAAAGTAATACGTATATTTGTTATATTTCTAGCGATAATAACTGCATAATATGGGTAATAATGCATGTTATATTGATGATAATAAAAGTAATACGTATATTTATTATAGTTCTAGCGATAATAACTGCATTATATGGGTAATAATGCATGTTATATTGATAATAATATAAGTAATAAGTATAATTATTACAGTTCTAGCGATAATAACTGCATTATATGTGTAATAATGCACGTTATATTGCTAATAATATAAATAATAAGTATAATTATTACAGTTCTAGCGATAATAACTGCATTATATGGGCAAAAATGCATGTTATATTGATAATATCGGGAGTAATAAATATAATTATTATAGTTCTTGCGATAATAATAGTAAAACATGGCTAATAGTGCATGTTCTATTGATAATAATAAAAGTAATAAGTATAATTATTACAGTTCTAGCGATAATAACTCCATTATATGGGTAATAATGCATGTTATATTGATAATAATATAAGTAATAAGTATAATTATTACAGTTCTAGCGATAATAACTGCATAATATGGGTAATAATGCATGTTATATTGATAATATCGGGAGTAACGAGTATAATTATTACAGTTCTAGCGATAATAATAGTAAAATATGGCTAATAGTGCCTGTTCTATTGATAATAATAAAAGTAATACGTATATTGGTTATAGTTCTAGCGATAATAACTGCATAATATGGGTAATAATGCATGTTATATTGATAATAATATAAGTAATAAGTATAGTTATTACAGTTCTAGCGATAATAACTGCATAATATGGGTAATAATGCACGTTATATTGCTAATAATATAAGTAATAAGTATAATTATTACAGTTCTAGCGATAATAACTGCATAATATGGGTAATAATGCATGTTATATTAATAATATCGGGAGTAACGAGTATAATTATTACAGTTCTAGCGATAATAATAGTAAAATATGGCTAATAGTGCCTGTTATATTGATAATAATAAAAGTAATACGTATATTTGTTATAGTTCTAGCGATAATAACGGCATAATATGGGTAATAATGCATGTTATATTGATAATAATATAAGTAATAAGTATAATTATTACAGTTTTAGCGATAATAACTGCATAATATGGGTAATAATGCACGTTATATTGCTAATAATATAAGTAATAAGTATAATTATTACAGTTCTAGCGATAATAACTGCATAATATGGGTAATAATGCATGTTATATTGATAATATCGGGAGTAACGAGTATAATTATTACAGTTCTAGCGATAATAATAGTAAAATATGGCTAATAGTGCCTGTTCTATTGATAATAATAAAAGTAATACGTATATTTGTTATAGTTCTAGCGATAATAACTGCATACTATGGGTAATAATGCATGTTATATTGATAATAATATAAGTAATAAGTATAATTATTACAGTTCTAGCGATAATAACTGCATAATATTGGTAATAATGCACGTTATATTGCTAATAGTATAAGTAATAAGTATAATTATTACAGTTCTAGCGATAATAACTGCATTATATGCGTAATGATGCATGTTATATTGATAATATCGGGAGTAATAAGTATAATTATTATAGTTCTAGCGACAATAATAGTAAAATATGGCTATTAGTGCATGTTATATTGATAATAATAAAAGTAATAAGTATATTTATTATTGTTCTAGCGATAATAACTGCATAATATGGGTAATAATGCATGTTATATTGATGATAATGAAAGTAGTAAGTATATTTATTACAGTTCTAGCGATAATAAGTGCATAATATGGGTAATAATGCATGTTATATAGATGATAATAAAAGTAATAAGTATAATTATTACAGTTCTAGCGATAATAACTGCATTATATGGGCAAAAATGCATGTTATATTGATAATATCGGGAGTAATAAATATAATTATTATAGTTCTTGCGATAATAATAGTAAAACATGGCTAATAGTGCATGTTCTATTGATAATAATAAAAGTAATAAGTATAATTATTACAGTTCCAGCGATAATAACTCCATTATATGGGTAATAATGCATGTTATATTGATAATAATATAAGTAATAAGTATAATTATTACAGTTCTAGCGATAATAACTGCATAATATGGGTAATAATGCATGTTATATTGATAATATCGGGAGTAACGAGTATAATTATTACAGTTCTAGCGATAATAATAGTAAAATATGGCTAATAGTGCCTGTTCTATTGATAATAATAAAAGTAATACGTATATTGGTTATAGTTCTAGCGATAATAACTGCATAATATGGGTAATAATGCATGTTATATTGATAATAATATAAGTAATAAGTATAGTTATTACAGTTCTAGTGATAATAACTGCATAATATGGGTAATAATGCACGTTATATTGCTAATAATATAAGTAATAAGTATAATTATTACAGTTCTAGCGATAATAACTGCATAATATGGGTAATAATGCATGTTATATTAATAATATCGGGAGTAACGAGTATAATTATTACAGTTCTAGCGATAATAATAGTAAAATATGGCTAATAGTGCCTGTTATATTGATAATAATAAAAGTAATACGTATATTTGTTATAGTTCTAGCGATAATAACGGCATAATATGGGTAATAATGCATGTTATATTGATAATAATATAAGTAATAAGTATAATTATTACAGTTTTAGCGATAATAACTGCATAATATGGGTAATAATGCACGTTATATTGCTAATAATATAAGTAATAAGTATAATTATTACAGTTCTAGCGATAATAACTGCATAATATGGGTAATAATGCATGTTATATTGATAATATCGGGAGTAACGAGTATAATTATTACAGTTCTAGCGATAATAATAGTAAAATATGGCTAATAGTGCCTGTTCTATTGATAATAATAAAAGTAATACGTATATTTGTTATAGTTCTAGCGATAATAACTGCATACTATGGGTAATAATGCATGTTATATTGATAATAATATAAGTAATAAGTATAATTATTACAGTTCTAGCGATAATAACTGCATAATATTGGTAATAATGCACGTTATATTGCTAATAGTATAAGTAATAAGTATAATTATTACAGTTCTAGCGATAATAACTGCATTATATGCGTAATGATGCATGTTATATTGATAATATCGGGAGTAATAAGTATAATTATTATAGTTCTAGCGACAATAATAGTAAAATATGGCTATTAGTGCATGTTATATTGATAATAATAAAAGTAATAAGTATATTTATTATTGTTCTAGCGATAATAACTGCATAATATGGGTAATAATGCATGTTATATTGATGATAATGAAAGTAGTAAGTATATTTATTACAGTTCTAGCGATAATACGTGCATAATATGGGTAATAATGCATGTTATATAGATGATAATAAAAGTAATAAGTATAATTATTACAGTTCTAGCGATAATAACTGCATTATATGGGTAATAATGCACGTTATATTGCTAATATCGGGAGTAACAAGTATAATTACTATAGTTCTAGCGATAATAATAGTACAATATGGCTAATAGTGCACGTCATATTGCTAATAATAAAAGTAATAAGTATATTTATTACAGTTCTATCGATAATAACTGCATAATATGGGTAATAATGCATATTATATTGATGATAATAAAAGTAATACGTATATTTATTATAGTTCTAGCGATAATAACTGCATTATATGGGTAATAATGCATGTTATGTTGATAATAATATAAGTAATAAGTATAATTATTACAGTTCCAGCGATAATAACTGCATTATATGGGTAATAATGCACGTTATATTGCTAATAATATAAATAATAAGTATAATTATTACAGTTCTAGCGATAATAACTGCATTATACGGGCAATAATGCATGTTATATTGATAATATCGGGAGTAATAAATATAATTATTATAGTTCTTGCGATAATAATAGTAAAATATGGCTAATAGTGCATGTTCTATTGATAATAATAAAAGTAATAAGTATAATTATTGCAGTTCTAGCGATAATAACTCCATTATATGGGTAATAATGCATGTTATATTGATAATAATATAAGTAATAAGTATAATTATTACAGTTCTAGCGATAATAACTGCATTATATGGGTAATAATGCATGTTATATTGATAATAATAAAAGTAATAAGTATATTTATTATAGTTCTATCGATAATAACTGCATAATATGGGTAATAATGCATGTTATATAGATGATAATGAAAGTAGTAAGTATATTTATTACAGTTCTATCGATAATAACTGCATAATATGGGTAATAATGCATGTTGTATTGATGATAATGAAAGTAATACGTATATTTATTATAGTTCTAGCGATAATAACTGCATAATATGGGTAATAATGCATGTTATATTGATAACAATATAAGTAATAAGTATAATTATTACAGTTCTAGCGATAATAACTGCATAATATGGGTAATAATGCACGTTATATTGCTAATAATATAAGTAATAAGTATAATTATTACAGTTCTAGCGATAATAACTGCATTATATGGGTAATAATGCACGTTATATTGCTAATATCGGGAGTAACAAGTATAATTACTATAGTTCTAGCGATAATAATAGTACAATATGGCTAATAGTGCACGTCATATTGCTAATAATAAAAGTAATAAGTATATTTATTACAGTTCTATCGATAATAACTGCATAATATGGGTAATAATGCATATTATATTGATGATAATAAAAGTAATACGTATATTTATTATAGTTCTAGCGATAATAACTGCATTATATGGGTAATAATGCATGTTATGTTGATAATAATATAAGTAATAAGTATAATTATTACAGTTCCAGCGATAATAACTGCATTATATGGGTAATAATGCACGTTATATTGCTAATAATATAAATAATAAGTATAATTATTACAGTTCTAGCGATAATAACTGCATTATACGGGCAATAATGCATGTTATATTGATAATATCGGGAGTAATAAATATAATTATTATAGTTCTTGCGATAATAATAGTAAAATATGGCTAATAGTGCATGTTCTATTGATAATAATAAAAGTAATAAGTATAATTATTGCAGTTCTAGCGATAATAACTCCATTATATGGGTAATAATGCATGTTATATTGATAATAATATAAGTAATAAGTATAATTATTACAGTTCTAGCGATAATAACTGCATTATATGGGTAATAATGCATGTTATATTGATAATAATAAAAGTAATAAGTATATTTATTATAGTTCTATCGATAATAACTGCATAATATAGGTAATAATGCATGTTATATAGATAATAATATAAGTAATAAGTATATTTATTACAGTTCTATCGATAGAAACTGCATAATATGGGTAATAATGCATGTTATATTGACGATAATAAAAGTAATACGTATATTTATTATAGTTCTAGCGATAATAACTGCATAATATGGGTGATAATGCATGTTATATTGATAATAATAAAAGTAATAAGTATATTTATTATAGTTCTATCGGTAATAACTGCATAATATGGGTAATAATGCATGTTATATTGATGATAATGAAAGTAGTAAGTATATTTATTACAGTTCTATCGATAATAACTGCATAATATGGGTAATAATGCATGTTGTATTGATGATAATGAAAGTAATACGTATATTTATTATAGTTCTAGCGATAATAACTGCATAATATGGGTAATAATGCATGTTATATTGATAACAATATAAGTAATAAGTATAATTATTACAGTTCTAGCGATAATAACTGCATAATATGGGTAATAATGCACGTTATATTGCTAATAATATAAGTAATAAGTATAATTATTACAGTTCTAGCGATAATAACTGCATAATATGGGTAATAATGCATGTTATATTAATAATATCGGGAGTAACGAGTATAATTATTACAGTTCTAGCGATAATAATAGTAAAATATGGCTAATAGTGCCTGTTATATTGATAATAATAAAAGTAATACGTATATTTGTTATAGTTCTAGCGATAATAACGGCATAATATGGGTAATAATGCATGTTATATTGATAATAATATAAGTAATAAGTATAATTATTACAGTTTTAGCGATAGTAACTGCATAATATGGGTAATAATGCACGTTATATTGCTAATAATATAAGTAATAAGTATAATTATTACAGTTCTAGCGATAATAACTGCATAATATGGGTAATAATGCATGTTATATTGATAATATCGGGAGTAACGAGTATAATTATTACAGTTCTAGCGATAATAATAGTAAAATATGGCTAATAGTGCCTGTTCTATTGATAATAATAAAAGTAATACGTATATTTGTTATAGTTCTAGCGATAATAAATGCATACTATGGGTAATAATGCATGTTATATTGATAATAATATAAGTAATAAGTATAATTATTACAGTTCTAGCGATAATAACTGCAGAATATTGGTAATAATGCACGTTATATTGCTAATAGTATAAGTAATAAGTATAATTATTACAGTTCTAGCGATAATAACTGCATTATATGGGTAATAATGCATGTTATATTGATAATAATAAAAGTAATAAGTATTTTTATTATAGTTCTATCGATAATAACTGCATAATATGGGTAATAATGCATGTTATATTGATGATAATGAAAGTAGTAAGTATATTTATTACAGTTCTAGCGATAATAACTGCATTATATGCGTAATGATGCATGTTATATTGATAATATCGGGAGTAATAAGTATAATTATTATAGTTCTAGCGACAATAATAGTAAAATATGGCTATTAGTGCATGTTATATTGATAATAATAAAAGTAATAAGTATATTTATTATAGTTCTAGCGATAGTAACTGCATAATATGGGTAATAATGCATGTTATATTGATAATAATAAAAGTAATAAGTATATTTATTACAGTTCTATCGATAGAAACTGCATAATATGGGTAATAATGCATGTTATATTGACGATAATAAAAGTAATACGTATATTTATTATAGTTCTAGCGATAATAACTGCATAATATGGGTGATAATGCATGTTATATTGATAATAATAAAAGTAATAAGTATATTTATTATAGTTCTATCGATAATAACTGCATAATATGGGTAATAATGCATGTTATATTGATGATAATGAAAGTAGTAAGTATATTTATTACAGTTCTAGCGATAATAACTGCATAATATGGGTAATAATGCATGTTATATAGATGATAATAAAAGTAATAAGTATAATTATTACAGTTCTAGCGATAATAACTGCATTATATGGGTAATAATGCACGTTATATTGCTAATATCGGGAGTAACAAGTATAATTACTATAGTTCTAGCGATAATAATAGTACAATATGGCTAATAGTGCACGTCATATTGCTAATAATAAAAGTAATAAGTATATTTATTACAGTTCTATCGATAATAACTGCATAATATGGGTAATAATGCATATTATATTGATGATAATAAAAGTAATACGTATATTTATTATAGTTCTAGCGATAATAACTGCATTATATGGGTAATAATGCATGTTATATTGATAATAATATAAGTAATAAGTATAATTATTACAGTTCCAGCGATAATAACTGCATTATATGGGTAATAATGCACGTTATATTGCTAATAATATAAATAATAAGTATAATTATTACAGTTCTAGCGATAATAACTGCATTATACGGGCAATAATGCATGTTATATTGATAATATCGGGAGTAATAAATATAATTATTATAGTTCTTGCGATAATAATAGTAAAATATGGCTAATAGTGCATGTTCTATTGATAATAATAAAAGTAATAAGTATAATTATTGCAGTTCTAGCGATAATAACTCCATTATATGGGTAATAATGCATGTTATATTGATAATAATATAAGTAATAAGTATAATTATTACAGTTCTAGCGATAATAACTGCATTATATGGGTAATAATGCATGTTATATTGATAATAATAAAAGTAATACGTATATTTATTATAGTTCTAGCGATAATAACTGCATAATATGGGTGATAATGCATGTTATATTGATAATAATAAAAGTAATAAGTATATTTATTATAGTTCTATCGGTAATAACTGCATAATATGGGTAATAATGCATGTTATATTGATGATAATGAAAGTAATACGTATATTTATTATAATTCTAGCGATAATAACTGCATAATATGGGTAATAATGCATGTTATATTGATAACAATATAAGTAATAAGTATAATTATTACAGTTCTAGCGATAATAACTGCATAATATGGGTAATAATGCACGTTATATTGCTAATAATATAAGTAATAAGTATAATTATTACAGTTCTAGCGATAATAACTGCATAATATGGGTAATAATGCATGTTATATTAATAATATCGGGAGTAACGAGTATAATTATTACAGTTCTAGCGATAATAATAGTAAAATATGGCTAATAGTGCCTGTTATATTGATAATAATAAAAGTAATACGTATATTTGTTATAGTTCTAGCGATAATAACGGCATAATATGGGTAATAATGCATGTTATATTGATAATAATATAAGTAATAAGTATAATTATTACAGTTTTAGCGATAGTAACTGCATAATATGGGTAATAATGCACGTTATATTGCTAATAATATAAGTAATAAGTATAATTATTACAGTTCTAGCGATAATAACTGCATAATATGGGTAATAATGCATGTTATATTGATAATATCGGGAGTAACGAGTATAATTATTACAGTTCTAGCGATAATAATAGTAAAATATGGCTAATAGTGCCTGTTCTATTGATAATAATAAAAGTAATACGTATATTTGTTATAGTTCTAGCGATAATAAATGCATACTATGGGTAATAATGCATGTTATATTGATAATAATATAAGTAATAAGTATAATTATTACAGTTCTAGCGATAATAACTGCATAATATTGGTAATAATGCACGTTATATTGCTAATAGTATAAGTAATAAGTATAATTATTACAGTTCTAGCGATAATAACTGCATTATATGGGTAATAATGCATGTTATATTGATAATAATAAAAGTAATAAGTATTTTTATTATAGTTCTATCGATAATAACTGCATAATATGGGTAATAATGCATGTTATATTGATAATAATAAAAGTAATAAGTATATTTATTACAGTTCTATCGATAGAAACTGCATAATATGGGTAATAATGCATGTTATATTGACGATAATAAAAGTAATACGTATATTTATTATAGTTCTAGCGATAATAACTGCATAATATGGGTGATAATGCATGTTATATTGATAATAATAAAAGTAATAAGTATATTTATTATAGTTCTATCGATAATAACTGCATAATATGGGTAATAATGCATGTTATATTGATGATAATGAAAGTAGTAAGTATATTTATTACAGTTCTAGCGATAATAACTGCATAATATGGGTAATAATGCATGTTATATATAGATGATAATAAAAGTAATAAGTATAATTATTACAGTTCTAGCGATAATAACTGCATTATATGGGTAATAATGCACGTTATATTGCTAATATCGGGAGTAACAAGTATAATTACTATAGTTCTAGCGATAATAATAGTACAATATGGCTAATAGTGCACGTCATATTGCTAATAATAAAAGTAATAAGTATATTTATTACAGTTCTATCGATAATAACTGCATAATATGGGTAATAATGCATATTATATTGATGATAATAAAAGTAATACGTATATTTATTATAGTTCTAGCGATAATAACTGCATTATATGGGTAATAATGCATGTTATATTGATAATAATATAAGTAATAAGTATAATTATTACAGTTCTAGCGATAATAACTGCATAATATGGGTAATAATGCACGTTATATTGCTAATAATATAAGTAATAAGTATAATTATTACAGTTCTAGCGATAATAACTGCATAATATGGGTAATAATGCATGTTATATTGATTATATCGGGAGTAACGAGTATAATTATTACAGTTCTAGCGATAATAATAGTAAAATATGGCTAATAGTGCCTGTTCTATTGATAATAATAAAAGTAATACGTATATTTGTTATATTTCTAGCGATAATAACTGCATAATATG